>KZ308312.1:2464373-2510063 GCA_000376725.2 Ladona fulva
GGCATATCAGATTTAGTAAAAATTTTGTTTTTGTGTGATATAATTTTTAATTTTTAGTTCATCATATCTTTTCCATTTAGACACAAAGATTTGTTTGGATTTTGATAGTGAATTTAAAACAATTGATAAATAGAATATATAATATAAACAGAAACTGAAAATACTATTGGATGCTTGATAAAATGAACCATACTGTATTTGCTTGTAAAGTGCATTAGAAGAAAATTTTCCTATTTGACTGATCCAAATTCTTCCCTCAGAATCTTGCAGGTTCCAGTTGTTTTTCGGGTTGATGAGGAAGGGGATGGGAACAACAATCGTAAGACAATGAAACTATGGGGTCATCCAGCCCTGCTGAGGCTTCCATCTCGAATCCAAGCAAAGGATCTTTATGATGCTGTTGAACAGCTTCTTCCTCCTTGCCTTCTATCTTCTGACAATAGTACACCAAATTCTGCATCTGCATCACCCTCCACATCCTCCTGTCTGCAAGAAGAAGAGACTTGCTCATCCAAGTACCAGTTGCTCCTTGTTGATGGTCAGGTATGTTGATGAAGCTTTTCCTCAGAACAGCTACTTTAAAATAACCATTTTTAAAATTAAACTCTCAAGGAAGGGCAACGGGTGCAAACTCATACAATGATGCAAAATGGAAGTTAATTATTCATTCTTGATTTTAACTTTTTAGCATTTAATTTTGAATAAGAGAGAATTATTGGTTTTGCAATTGACAATTTCTTGAATGGAATCTGTCATGAAAGGTATTTCCTTTATTTCAGCTATAATTGCAAAAAACATCATGTTTTGGATGTAAAGAGCAAGTCATGGTATGGCATGTATAAGGAAAAGTTTATATTTTCTTTTGCCATTGGCTTCAGGATAAAATCTTGGGTATAACAGTATATTAGATCTTCAGTTATTTTCAAGATTATATTTTGTAATAAACAAAAGGAGACAGAATGACATTACAATGTAAATCAAGAAATTACATGAAACATAAAAGAGCTTTTATGGCTTAGGAGTGTCTTCTTGATTCTTGTTACAATTTGTATTGAAGGAAAAGAATGATCCTCCAAGCTACTATATTTTAAGACTATTGTATTTCAATTTCCTCTTTTAGTGAAAAATACTGAATACCTCCTTGAATTACTGACGAATATATCATTAGAGCATTTAGGACAAAGGTTGGCCAAAAAGTAATGCTCCAAATTTTTTTCCTCAAAACCTATATATTCTTCAAAAATTAAATGTATGAAAGAATGGTGATCTACTCAATTATTTTTCCACATAATCTCCTTCAAGTTCTATTGCCTTCCTCCAGTGGTTCTCTAGGGCATGTATGCCCTGTCAATACCAGTCGTCACTCTGGTTATGGACCCAGTTTTTCCCTTTCAACTACCTGATTCACTCAGCCTCCATACCCAGCAATCAAATACACTCCTATCAACTGCAGATGTTCGATAGAATTTGCTCAAACCTTTGTGAATATTCCCTAGTGTTCCTTCCTCAACACGCAGAAATTCAATCATTGCACATTGTCTGTAATGTGTATTATGCTCAAACTAATTTTTGAAAGTTTCCTAAAGCTATGCTATCTGCAAGAGAAAACTGAAACTATGCATGTACACATGCAAAGCGTCAAAGAATTTAAATCTGCAATTTCAAATTGTAACATTGGTTTTGGCTGGAAAAAATGTGGGACATTACTCTTTGGCCTACCCTTGTACTAAATGCTCTAATGATATATTTGATTTACTCGTATGCAAATTTATGATGGTAAACTTTCTCAATTCCATGACCTTTACAGGGATATCATTGCTCAAGGTGCATGTATACTGTTCACTGTCGAGGCTGCCACGTTTCTTCCCAACCCCATGCTGAGACAGCTCTCCAAGCTGGAGACACACTTGCTGTACGAGTTTTTGCAAAGGATCTAAGTGTGGATGTTTGTGGAGATGGCACTCTTTCATTATTTGAGAGAGAAGTGATGGAGCACCGCAGCATGCGTGATCGCTGGAAGGAAGAGCCACTATCATTGTATGACTGCCTTCAGGCCTTCAGTGAGAGGTAAATACGATGCTAAATTTTAAAGAAATGTACAAATGCTAAAAAGAAATTTTACATGTAGAAGTCAGGCTAAGTTTATGTATTTTGTGGCTTGTCCGAATTTTTTGGACAGCAAAACCTTATGAGTGAACAATCAGACAAATATTTTTTAGTTGAAAGTTATGAGTAGTTACTGGCAAACTCTATAGTACAACTGCAGGGGTGGAAAACCTTGAATTGGAAGAGTGCCACATAGGATAGAATCAAAATGGCACAACACCAGGTTTGGGTAAAGAATGTATAAAAAGTGGAGCTCTCAGCATTCCTTGGACAACTTTGAGACTAAGCAACATATCATTGAAATATCACCTTAGAATTTCCAGTACTTCATAATTCAATTACTGTTAACTCTGAGATTTGTACATAAAAAATTTGTGCAAAAGTTTCATTTATTTTGATAACTCCTTAGGTATTGTACTTGATATTGGGTTTCAGTGTATTTTGATCCTATTTATCTATATATCACAAGTGTATTTTTTATAATATGTTTTGCTAATACCTATGAGAAAAAGGTTTTTCTAATGTTTTAGTCTTATTCAGCTTTCCGCCATGCACAGTTCTAATCTCTTCAAATAACATTCAAATATCCAATCTAAACCAATTTTGTTCAAAGCTTGCAGCTCATGTTTTGGATGCCCTTTATTAAGAATAAGCTATTTTTTAATAATATTTTTTTCTAAGGTAAATTTCTACAGCCAATAATTCAGCAGGATATTAACATAATTCTCATTATATTCCCATGTTGAAAGCAGGGATTGACGTGACTGGTATAATGGAGAATCGAGAAACTGGTATAATTTTTGTTAGCCTAAATATTAAGTGCAAGTGGTCAAAATAACTGGTGGAAAATAATATGAAGATATGGAGAGACAGACTGCCTTAATAATGTTGCAAAGGGAAATAATTTCTTAATTTCTTTACCTTTTTACAGAATAATGAATCTGAAAGCAAGACCAAGGTTTCAGAGATTAGCTTCATCATCAAGTGCATAAATTAATAGCGGAGTTCTAAATATTTGGTATTGCTTTCTGATTTCTTGCTCTGTTTTTGTTTGAATAAATTTGTTTATCCTTTGTTTTCCAATGTTATCCTTTATTTGTTGTGATAGAAACCCCTCCCACCCTTATGTTTATGGCCTCTGTTTCTTCTAATTATAAGGTTTAAAGTATTTCCTTTCAACCAGGGTGCATTCTATTTTAAGCTCTTCATTTCTAAGACTTTAAATGAAATTTCTTTGAAGCAGGGTTTGAAATTCATTATTTCTTTGATATTTTACATTTCTTTTATCTATAAATAAAATTTTTAATCCTGATTGAACCTGTACTTACTATTTTCAGTGAAATGTTGGATGAACATAACCCTTGGTTTTGTCCAGTCTGTCAACTCAATCAGTGTGCCACAAAAACTCTCTCTGTGTGGAGATACCCAGATTTCCTCATCGTCTACCTCAAAAGGTAAGACATTTTAAAAATCATTTTTTCTTTGCAGAAAGTAATGAAAAATCTTAAGACTGAATATAAACCTATATGGATCCCAGTGAACTCCAGCCTTTTTCAATTTTTAATAAATTTTTAGTAACTATACTTACCACTTAAGTAAAGAATGCATTAAGGATATTGATTCGATGAGGTTTTTCATGACTTATTTTTTTCAATAATGCATTTCTTGGGTCTTTAGTGACCTTAATTTTTATTTTGAGTGTTAAACACTTCTGTTTTTCATTCCTCAGGTTTGTATTTCATGAATGTATGAGTACCAAGCTTGATGACAAAGTCACGTTTCCATTATGTGGACTTCATGTGGCTCCACCATCATCCCACCAGTCTTTCAATCAGTCCTCCAATCATTGCAATCAAATTCAAAGACACCATCGTGGCTCTCCACACCCTTACAATTTGTATGCTGCCGTATGTCATTTTGGAGGTAAGGAATGCTCTTTATTCACTGTAAATGAAAGTAAAGATGTGTTCTAATCTGTTATGAATTTGAAAACCCCCCCTTTTTGTAGATTTTTCTAGTTCTTATCTTCATGATTTATTATCAAGGACTTAAGCTTGTACAGAGATGGGTGATAATGGCCTATGTTAAATATTTATTCTGGAATCTTCTTTCTTACCCAAAATAAAATTTCCTTAGTCATAAAAAGTGCATTAATACCAGGCTCATTCTAAAAGTCCTTGGCCTGACCAAGAAAAAATGAAATTTGAGGGATATTATTTTTTTATTTCTTCACACAGAATGGACTGAATTTATTGATTTAAAAGAAGACACAGTCTTCTTTTAATTCAATAAATTCAGTCCATTGACTTTCTGACTTTTTTATATCCTTAGTAAATAAGATTTGTCCAAGTTTGTCCCCACTTTAACCTCAATCAATTTCATGTGAATCTTCATCCAACCAGCCATTTCCTCATATTTAGGCTCAAAAAATAATCTCGGGCAACCAAAGCTAGTGATTACGGTGCATATGAAAGCACTTTGAAGCAAAGGTCTTGCAATTTAGCTGTAAAAGACCAAGATATGTATAAAGGTGCATTATCATGATGAAAGTGCACTTTCTTTTATAGAAAATGGGAAAATAAGGCTGAATATCATCTTTAATTTGTCCAGCAGTAAAGCATAATATTCGTCAGAGGAGATTACACTCTTCTGGAGGTAGTCTTGGAGCACCAAACCATTAGAATCCCAGAAAACCATAGACATAACTTTTCCTGCAGACAGAATAGTTTTTCTTTCTTAGGTGCATTTAAACCTTTTCCACACTCTGTTTTGACTGCTCGTGTAATTGTAAATCTGTATTTCATCTAATGTTACCAAATATCAGAGAAATTAGAATTGCATTGAAACTTGTCTAACATTCTTGGAAGATGTTCATTCTAATATTATTTTGGCCAGTTGTAAAAGATTACAGCACCCATCAAGGTGAAAGCTTTCTCGTTCCCAAAATTTTTTGCAATATTAGACTGCCTACTGAGATCTTCACAATTCCAATGAGCTCTTGTGACTTCAGTTGGCAACCATTGAGAATGGCATTAGAATTTTTGTCACAATTGCATGCAGGTTTTTGGACGAGTTGAGCACTCATCATCTTGAATAGATGTACAACAATTAAATTCAGCAGTCCACAATCCAATGGTGGTAAAAGAAGGGGGGTGAATCCTTTATGTCATATCTAACTCATTTTTTCATATTCATTGGGATTAAAACCTTTAGAATCAAGTATTTTGTCACAGCTAGTACCTCAGTTTCATCCACTTTTCATAAAATGTTAATATTTTTGTTTACATGATCGCCAAACAAAAAATCATATGTATTAAGCTTCATATTGCACCACCTAAAGAATTGTACTTTGCAAATATCATAGTAGTTTGGCTACTAAATGTCATTTCTATGTTAGGTCTAAAACATTTTAAGTGACCCTTTTACTGCCATCAACACCATAATATAACAATAATATAATTATATTTTTATAATAATTATTTTTTACTCTTAGGGCGAGGTTAGGCTAAAATTACCTCTCTTCTAGCTAACCTCATTTTATACTAGTTAGCAAAACTTGTTGTATCCATTTACTTTGGCTGATGTGGATTCTTTACGTGATTGTATGCATGGGCATCTACCAAATTCATTAAAAAAAAACAAAAAGAATTCCTCATTAGTAAGGTTACTGGTCAGTTGATGTATAACTGAATTTCAATTAGAGTGCATGAATTTCATTTATGTGTTACCTCCTGTGAGAATTTTGCAATTTTGTTTCTCACTTCAACGGTGAAATACAAAGTCAACATCATACTCTTTGATGATGTTGACTTTGTCTGAAACAGTACTCATCATTCCACAAAGTTTAATTTTAAAATTGAGGTTGAAATGCTCTCAGGGCTGGTCTAACGTACGTTATATGTGCTCACTGGGCAAGGTCTGAATCAGCCACTCCTTGTAGATATTTTTAATAAAGTGGTTTTTTAGTGATATGATTATTTTTTAAATTTTGAATAATCTAAAATTTTTAACTTGGTCAATTCATACCTATAACTTTAACTATCTATTATCAGAATTAAATAAAGTTGCCAAGGATTCCACAGTGGAAAGAAGTACACCATAAGTTTACTAATATTAGGAGTATTTTATTAAAGATGTATAGATATTGATCTGATGATTCTTTAAAAATTGTGATTTAAGTTAATTGAATAATTATACTCACAAAACCTTTTATAGCATTATGAATCCTTTGAATGCCCGATATTTTCACAGTAACTATTCTAAAAGTGCCAAAGCATTAGTTGATTTTGCAGTAGTTCAGAAAAATGATTTTCCACAGGTTTGTAAAAACAAAAACAGATATATGCAAGTACTCAAATTTTGAATCACAAATGTTTGGAATCTTATGTCATCTGCATTTTAGAGATAACTGCCCCTAAGTCTCTAAGAATTAAGGAGAATCTTATCTAGGCTGCAACTATACTACAAATATTCTTAGCAAATAGATAAGGTTGGTTTATCATTGAAAATTAAATGTAGCCAATATGTATATCTTCGGAAGAGCTGCAGGTTACTGTTAATAACAAAAAACAGTTTCTCATGTTGAATTTTTTGCATTCAAATGTCACCCAAGACCCACAACACCAATATCTCAGCCCTGTTGTAAATCCAATAAATATTCTCAATTCTCATCCTGCTAGCTCTATTTATTTGCAGTCTATTGAGTTGCCTTTGTAATAATGCTATGATTTATTGCAGTGTGATACGACCTAGTTGTTAATTATCATGTATTGCATTAATTACGATGGAGCTTCAGATTTTCTTAAAATATATTTCAGAGTTCTAAAATTACCTTTGTAAGTGTATGAAATAATCTGTTTTATAGATCAATGGAAACCTTTAGAGTCCAAAGATATTTGAAAATGTTCCCAACTTGTGCTGAATCAAACAGTATTCATCTGCTATTCTTCTTTAAAATATTTAGTTTTGAATTTTCATGGTAGATCTTGATTTATCAATGCTTAATTCAAATATTTAAGTCTTATCAATTGATTTACAGGAGCTTCAGCTGGACATTACACTGCCTATTCCAAGCATCCTGGTACGTCTGAGTGGCATTATTTTAATGATGAGGCTGTTTCCAGGCAAAAGCCTAGGGAAGAAGATTACAGTAATGCATACATATTATTCTATCACAAACAAGGTATGTCATTATGATCTTACATTTATAAATTTTATTTTGGGTCAGGTGGTAATAGGTGGTTTTCAGTTACTGAAAATATAAGGGAAATTTTTATGACAGATTGTAGATTGAGCAGTCTAGTGGCCATTGTGCTTTGAAGTTTCATCCCTGAATTCTAGTGAGAGCATCAATATCTTTAGTTGTGTAGTTTCAAATGTGGTAAAATCAATTTTTGAAGTAGCAACATGGATAATATTGTCCATGATATAGATGAAAACTCTCCTTTCCATCACTTTGTATGGCTGGTTCCTCAATAAGGACATTGGCCATGGAGGATGCCGCACAATCAGACGGAACCACTTTGTCCTTGCCTACAAAGTCTCCCAAAACAGCGTAAGAAAATATGTTCTAGCTCAATAGCTTAATTAGTTAAAGCATCTGCCTGGAAAGTGGAAGACTCTAGGTTTGAGTCCGGGTCCTGTCAGACTTTTTTTCGTGTCCATTTTTCCTTTGGATTTTTTCCCTAAGTTTGTTTGAATACATTTGGACCTTGGAAAGATGTATTTGTAGATCAAATAAGTTTAACTCATCTAAAGCCTTTAATAGTTACCCATTGAAATTTTAGACATGAACTTTCATTTTACAATAATATCTGCCAGATTCATGCAGTGAACCTGTTCTTTTTGGGAATGCACATTCTTCGGTTTATTGTATAATTTCTTATATTCCAAGCCATGAGAGTTCCTATATAGGCATGTGCGTAGTACCATTGCCTATGGTGAATGTGGTCTCAGGATTTATTGCTGTTGGGGGCTTATATGTATGTGAAATGATCTCAGTTGTCACACACTTTTTAAAATAATACTACTGAACTTACGCTTACTATACAATCCATGTTGACTATACCTGTTTTAATGTATGGTTGCAGTCAACTTTTCTCCCAGTCACAGTACGAAGGAATACCTCCTAGAAAGAGTATGATTTACAATAGTGATTTTTCAACGAGATAAATCATTAAAATGTGATGCTGCACTCACAGTGTGTCTCTTGGTAGAGTGTGAAATTAACTCAGAAAAAGTTTTACAGCAAAATCCAGGTTTTGCTCCAGTTTTCATTGATTAAAATGAGAAAATTCAGCAAACAGAATGAAATCAAATGTAGGGATGTAGTTAAACTGTTAAATAGTAAGAAGAAAGAGGCAGAAAATAAATTTCTAGAAAATTTAATGTCAATAACGGTAGCAACAGTTTTTATAAGTATGTTAAGCGTCGTAGGAGAGGAGATCGTGAAATAGAAGCGATAGAGGGATCTCGTGGAAATATCTTAACTGGAAGTAGTGAAATTATTTCGCAAGCACCGGATAAAACAAATGACTTTAACTTATTAGAAAGCAAACTGAATTTATATGTACCTTTCAGGATATGCTCTAAAGACATTTTAAAAAGAATCAATAAATTAAAGAATAATAAATCACAGGGTCCAGACAATACGAAACGAAGCCTTAAAGCTAGGAAGCTGGGAGATAATTCCATATTTAAAACGAATATTCAACGTAGCCATAAACAACAGGCAGGTACCAGAAGATTGGAAATCTGCAATAGTAGTTCCTATTCATAAAGGAGGAAGTAAAAAGTCATTAAAGAATTTCAGACCTATCAGCCTAACTAGCGTAGTGTGTAAGGTAATCGAAAGAATGATAGCGGACAATCTAAAACACTTTTGGGAGACAACAGGGTGGCTTAATGAAAACCAGCATGGGTTTAGGAAAGGATTCTCTTGCGACACACAAATGTTAGGACTATATCAGGATTTAATAGAAGCACAGGACAAGGAAGATCAGGTAGATGCTGTAGTAGTGGATTTAGCGAAAGCCTTTGATGTGGTGGATCAAAGTTTGTTGCTACAAAAAATCAGTATGATGGCGGTAGACCCAAGGATAGTGAAATGGACAGAGGTCTTCATTCGTAGTAGAACGCAGAGAGTAAAAATAGGAGACAAGCTATCAGACACAGTTAAAGTAACTTCAGGGGTAGTGCAGGGTAGTGTACTGGGCCCGTTACTCTTCCTAACATTTATTAACGATATGCAGAGAGTAATAAAATCTTGTGTACGATTATTTGCGGACGACTGCATAATCTACAGGGTTATAAAAGGGAACGGCTATTGCACCGACTTGCAAAGAGATATTGATGAATTGAATAATTGTGTCAACTCAAACAAATTGGATATCAACAAAGATAAATGTAAAGTAATTAGCTTTAATAAGAGTAAATTTCATTATTCCTACAATATTGGTGGTAATGTTTTAGCGAAGGAAAATAAGTTTAAGTACTTGGGAGTTACTTTCAGTAGAGATTTAAAATGGAATGCACACACAGAGAATATCATAGGCAAAGCCAATAAAATGTTAAATTTTGTAATGCACTCTCTCAAAAAGTCAAACAAGAAAATAAAAGAAACTGCATATAAATCGTTGGTTAGACCAATACTTGAATATGGTGAAAGTATATGGGATCCTTATCAAAAAGGAATTAGAAAAAGTGCAAAGAAAGGTAGCTAGGTTCGTTTTGGGAAGATATGAAAAGAGTAGCAGCGTTTCTCAGATGCTAGAAGAATTAGGTTGGGACAGTTTAGAAACCAGGAGGAAGAAAAATAGATTATCTGTATTTTATAAGTCATTCAGGGGAATTACTGTGTTTAAGGAAATACGCGATAGAGTAAAAGAGGCAGATTACCAGGGTAGGCACGACCACAAATACAAAGTGAGATGCATTAAGCAAAGAACCTATAATAGGAAATACTCTTTTTTAAATAGAACTATCAAGGAATGGAACAGTCTACCTGCAGAAGTCTTTGAGCCTTTCCCAAAAAATGTCAAACGTTTTATGAAATGTATAAGTAAAACTAATAAGATGACGAGTGAGCCTGCCAATGACGAAGTGTGAGAGGAGTAGGGGATCGCCTGGTAGGGTGATGTACGGTGGGGACTTCGTGGACCCCGTGGACGCTACGGTAGCCGTGAAAGCCTAT
This sequence comes from Ladona fulva, assembly GCA_000376725.2. Taxonomy (NCBI): domain Eukaryota; kingdom Metazoa; phylum Arthropoda; class Insecta; order Odonata; family Libellulidae; genus Ladona; species Ladona fulva. Next base: position 2,474,671 of record KZ308312.1, read on the forward strand.
CAGGAATCCTGAAAAATCTTACGTGATAAGTGTTATCGACAAGTTGCTATAATGCTGTTTAGGGGTAATTTTCAGTTAATGTATACGTATTGTATATATTTTAGTATTTGTGATGTAAAAGTATAATTGAAGCTGTAATTGTGATTAGAGTAGTTTTTAAACAATTGTAGTTAATTGACGGGTAGATAGATACCAATTTTCTGTATTTGTATATGTGTAACCAAGCAATATTGTATGTAATAGTTCTGTAATGCACGGTAACTAAACGTCGCCACCTGACAAAACGTCTAACTGCAGCGGTATTGACTAATAATAATATGAAATAAGTCCCAGATTCATGTCATATGAATACAGTAACTCTAACTGTACTCCAAGCTATAATGAGTTCCTTATTTTTTAGGTTTATCTTTTGACCTGCTAAGTATGCCAAAGAAGATATCCACATCAGTGGATGAAGAGGAAGATGAGGAAGAAGAAGAATCTGCCAAGGATTTGAAACCTAACATAGAGCAACTCATTCTCGACCTTGATTCTTCAGTGGAGCAGGATTGGAAGGAGCAGAAAATAGTGGGTCAAGCAGCAATGGTGATTCCCGTAGCTGGGGAGGCCATGGAAGGAAGTCCATTCTGAATGTTTTATTTGAGATCTCTGCTCGAGCATTTTCTCTTATTGCTTGGGATCTTTGTTCCTTCACCAGCCAACTTTTCTCAACACCGAACAACATGAATGCAAATGCACCAAAAGAATCAAGACCTGTGATTAGCAGCCAAGCTGAGGTTGCTGGAGTGCCTAGATCCTTAATGCCCAGAACCTCTTTAATTGTATTAGGTGCCCAAGGCACTTTTGAGCGTTGGAGTTGTTATAGCTGGTTGTGAAGCACTAGAATGCAAGCTTCTGTTTTTGCTGTATTGGATTAGTAAACATTTGCTTTTGGGGCCAATGGAAATGTGCCTGGCATTGAAGTGCCTATCTGGCTGCCACTATTACGTGGCCTACTGCCATGCTTTGGTTGTACTCTAACTCAGCCAGCACCAGGCAAGTATGTTATCAGTCACAAAGGTTTGATAAAATTAATAAGGGCAAGGGTTGAAAGTGGATTGGACCTTTGATTTTCTTAGTATAACCTTTGTGTTTATGGATTCATGGATGGCATTGCTAGCCATTTTGTCGTAATTAAATTTGCCGAGGAATTTATTTGATCGAATCTTGTTTCCATTATTACCTTTTCTACTTGCCTGGTTGCTGTCTAACAGAGTTCTGGAAACGTTAAGAAGGTTTGATAATTGGAAGAAAAAGACAGCTTAGTGAAGAAATTGTCTGATTGTATTGCATTTAACTAAGTTTTCAGTGTGGTCATTTTGCTGCACCCTCTCTCTTCGTTGCGCTCTCTTTATTTCTGTAAACAGCGACTGTTTGGTATTCTTTTACATTTGATAATTTATTATAATTCTAAAATTTATTTTAGAAGTTGTTATTACACTTTTTAGTGACTCATTTAGTATTATTACCTTAGAGATTTTCAAGACTGATAAGCAAGATTCATTACTTAAGAGAAGTTATTTTTTCCCTTGCTTGTTGGTAAGTATCATGCAGTTAGCAGGGTATGTGTGTGATCTGTATTGGTAGCGTGTTAATGGTTTATTTGTTGAACTGCTGCCTGTTACCAGCCTCTTGAATATTGTGAGCTTTAATTCTGAATACTTGTTTATTTTGAAGAGGTCAGGTTGATTAAAAGTATGAGCTTTTCAAAATTAAAAAAATGGAATATGTTTAATGCTAAATTTTTCTGAATTGCTACATTATATATGTTTTGAGTCTTGAATTTTTGTGAGCGTGCTTCAAAATAGCTTAATTTTTCATAATGTGTTAAGCTGTTGTAATGCTGATGTTCTAAATGGCAGTTGGAAATTGCCAAAACATCGATTGGCCTCTTAGGCTCAAAAGTCGTTGATTGTTGACCAACATTGAATATTATTTTGCCCATCATTATAAATTGTTTTTTTTCATTGGACCCCATCATTAGGGGAAAGACAGGTGATACTGTCTTGAATTATCTGAAAAGTGAGGTCTGGTCAAGCCCATATACTAGTCACGATTTCGTGATTTTTTTATAAGTAAATGCTTTTGAAGAAAGCTGTTCATTTTCCCCCAAGTGTGGTGTTAGAAACTTCATTCCTCAACCTTGAGCACTTGGTTACCATTATAATGAATCAGGGTATTGGAATGATTTGTGTTTTCTTGTCCATATTTATAAAGATTGTTTTGCATCATTAAATGAAATGTGTTCTTCATGAGTGTGATTAATGACATTGGATAAATAAACAGTACTTAAATAGTTTTCAATTGCTATTGTCTGTTTACACTAAATCTATACTTATCTAAATTTCTCTATTCTGAATTTAGTGTTGATCATTATTTTGAGAAGGTCCAACTCCAAAATTTTATTTAATATAAAAAGATGAATAAGTTAGCACACCAAGTAAATAGATTTTCTAAATAATCAACCACGTTACAATTTAACCATTTACATAATTTTAAGCTAAACTAATGCTGATGACAATTTGTTACATAAAAGTGCTTATTAGCTATCCGTGATTTCTATTAAGAATTTTTTTATATCAGTATGGAAGAAAAGTTCAAACAAAAATATCTTTAGCTAAATTAAGATCTAAATGATGAGTTAAGAGCTGAACTGAAGTACAGTTCACAAGAAACTAGGAGTGAAAATTCGGTGAAACATTTTCCTAAAGTTGAATTTATTGAGAATTTTATTCAGCAATACTTACATAAAAATTTATTTGCTCTAAATATGAAAACAACGGAAACAATTCCCCAATTTGAAGCAAGTACATTTAATAACGTAATGTGAGATTCACGAAATGACATAGTGTGTGCTTCAAATATACAAAGAAATTCATCATCGAAATCATAATAAGTGAAAGATTAAATAATATAAAATGTCAGCATTTATTAATTTTAATCTATAAATTCTCCGAGTTCATTAAATCTGGATTAAAAATAACGTCACTCTGACAGGCAACGATGACCAATATATTGGTCATCGTTATATTATTGCTTATAAGCAATAATATCACCGGGTACAAGAAGCCAATTTATGATACAAACATTTAGTTCAGTAGTAGAATGTGGAATGAAAAGCGCAACATTAGTAAATGTAAAATTCAAGCTATCTCTTTATGTCGAGTACTGTTGATTAGTACATTTATTATTGATACAGCAGAGTGAAAACTTGGAAAACCAAGCTTTACTAGAATGTATGGATTAATCCGAAATGATTTAAGAATATTATCAATAATCTTAAGTATTCATCAGAAACTATCGGCGGAAACACAAAATGTTTGTACGTAAGCCATGCTTCAGAAATTTTCATTCCTCTTGTAGATACATGTATAACTGCAATAACATCCGAATTGGAGTATTTTGAAAATGGCAACTCTCTTGCTCTTGAAAAAGATGAGGCTCGCTGGATATGTTTAACCCTAAATGAAACAAACCTCTCGCGAGCAAGTAGATCTCTCTTCCGACTGTTCTTACCAATTGAATTTTCAACTTGTAATACTAAAAATATCCATGAAAGCAACAACAGCGAACCATAAGATGACAATTTTCCAGGTGCAGCGGTAGACACGATTTGGTACTTCCCACTCAACATATTTGAATCAGGTTCATCAGGTTGTCTGACGACCACCCAATCGATAGAAGTCGCAGATATCGTAATCGAGTCGAATAAGTCGATGGGAATGGTCATTAACGTAGTGGAATAGGTTAAAATGTTTTGGTAAACAACAAGAACGATTTTCAGTGATGATGAATAATTCTTGCAAAAATCAGCTAATAGCTCTAGTTAATCGGGCATCCACTTTCAGTAGTTTGAATTTCGGTGGCTTTATTTCATTAAGTAAGTAAACCTTGATTCCATAGAATTTGGTTAACTCAAGTTAGAAATTCAGGCTAAGTTCTTTGCCTTTTCATTTTAATAAAAGCTTGACTAAAGAAAAGGAATTTTTGTATAGCTGGAGTGAGATTTGCATCGAAGAAGACTGGTGGTAGTACGCGCTATCAGAAGATTGACCAAAGGCCGAAACACCGCGGATGGAGAGTCCAAGACGGACATATAGTGACACCAGGAACAATTTTAGCTGCTCAATTACATCTACGTTTTCATCCTGGATTAAATGTATGTAGAGTTACTCATAGATCATACTACGATAGGTTCCTGCATAACTTGAGTTGTGTGTAACTTCACTTTGTCATTTCAGGTAGGTTTTGGAAAGAATGGCAACTTGTTTGCAATGGAGCATGGAAGAGTCATGGTTACATGTGAAAAGATAAATCCGAATTGGGATCATACATGGATCAAGAGAATCTACGCTGGAAGGGAAAACCAGACCATCTACAAGAAACATTTTAATGTTATACCAGATCCGCAACACAGTCGTTTTGTATTAAAAGATAGAATTTAATGTAATTTTTTAGTGTATATAAATAAATAGATTTCTAATAATTACGCTGCCTTTAATTGCTTGAGAATCTCATGGACCTTTCGTAAATTTCCGAGTGGGTATCGTTATTCGTTTGAAGGTCTGTAGTGACGACTTTCACCGTATGGCGTTGCTATTCGCTTGTGGAGGTTAACGATGGTACGTTCGGCGGAAGAGTGACTAACAAAGCGGTAAATTTTCTCGCACTTATTGCTAATGTTTTTTTATTTTCTTTATAAGATTAACGAACCATGGAAAGTCATAAATTATTTACTAGAGTATATCTCTTGCTTCAGTATTATTTTGGATTATTCGTGAAAAATTAGGTGATGAAAGTTTTGAAGTTAAAGCGTTTATGAACATCGTATTTAGCCTTAATGGAAGCTATATAAATTATTTGATGTTAAGAAGGAAGTTAAAAGTTTATTTTAAAATGTTATAGACAAAGAAATAAGTGAAAAAACAATTAAAAATGTTTATCACGTGGAAAGGTTTCTTTACCTGCATTGGCAGCTTCTTACATTTCATCTAAAGTGGATGACTTATATATAGGTTTTTTTAAGTTTATATTTCATCTTTATTCATGATATTAGTAATAATTAGCTATCGTGAGTGGTTTAGCGAGAAAACTGAGCAAATTGTAGACAAAGAATATTTGACATCAAACATTTCGCCATGTCGCAGCAAATGAATGAAGTGTTAAATAGTGATACAATTAGAGGAAGTACAGATCAGAACGCTACCTTTATGTTCCAGCCTGCTGAATTTCGTCCACCATCCAAAGTAAGTTAATTTGGATTTAAACCTTATTTTAAGTTCGGTGAAAATAATTACTCGTAAATAATGACTGATCAATTGTGTCAGCGGTTATAATTTTCTCAAAATTTTGTGTCTACATCGATTTGACTTTTGGGATGTTCGAAATCAAAGAATTTTTTACTTTCAGGAGGGTCTATTTCCATGTGCGCAGATGGCATCCGAAGAAAGAAAAACTCAGGAATCCGATGATAGTAAAACATCAGTGTCCGTCAAGCTAGAAGTACGTGATAGCATTGAGGATGAAGGATCCAGTAATAGTCGTCCGCCGCAATGTTTGTCTAAAGAATCGTTATGTGACGCCGGTATGAAATTACCCGCAAGTGATGCGGGCGAGGATTTGGACAGCTGGAAGTCCAACATTAGTGACAAAAAAAGGGACGAAAAGAGCGATGCTGGCTTTGATAGTAATCCCGAAAGGGAGCCGAAGGATGAGGCGGATAATGAGACGTTTACGCCCATTATAAAGGCAGATTTATCTCCACCTGAGCCGGCCGTTGCGGAAAAAAGAAAGAGAAGACCTAGAGGAAGGAAAAGTGCTAATGCCTCCCTCAGAAATTATGGTGCGGATAGCCCCGGTGACATAGAATTTGATAGCCCCCAAATAAGAACTCCACCGGAAGGTACGTTCCCCACGGAGAAAAGGAAGAGAGGAAGACCCAGGGGAAGTCGAGGTACTAGGGGAGCCAATTCCTCATTCGAACAAAGAAGTTTTAACGAATCTACCGGAATTTTGACAGATATTAGTAGCGGTGAGGTTACCGGTGACTTCAGCAACGTCTCTAAATATGAACCCACTCCGCCCATAATCAAGATAGGTAGAGGTGCTCTGAGACCTGGATGTAAGAGCTACAGAGGACGTGCCGCTTGTATGGGTAGAGGATACAAGGTGGAATACGATGAAACTCCCAGTTGGGGAGTGGAAACAGGCATGATGCCAGTCGAGTATGATAGTGCCTTAAGTCCTTTGACGGACGTTGATATGTCGGACAGAAGACAGTACTCCGCGGATGCCTGTACTCCTCCATTTGCGAAGAGAGCTCGTGGAACTAGGAAAAGGGGAAGAGGCCGTTCACGAGGAAGGGCGCGGGTCTCTCTAGATCGGTCGATGGATAGTGATTCTTCCGATTTCGGGGTTTCTAGATTTGAGACACCTGATTACAGTACAAGAGGATGTGATACGCCTGAGTTGATGGACCCTAATACTGAGAGTGAAGTGGATGCAGGTGACAGTGTTGAGAAGATAGTGCACAAACGAAGAGGTCGCGGAAGAGGATCGCGTGGGGGTAGGACGTCTCTGGAAGCTGCTGACCCTGATGTTGCTCTGGAGGTAACTGATTCTCATCGCAATTATGACTTAGTTATTATAAATTAATACTGCATCTTCTCTCAAAAAGCTCTTGGATGCATCATACATCCAGACATGTAAATCGCACCGTTTCTTTTCCGGGAGAGCACGGCGTTAGCTTTGTTTATTCCCTGTAGTCCATTTTTTCCTTTTCTTTTCATTCATTCCCCCCATTTCGTAAAGCAGTGTTGTCCTATATGACTCAGCCTTCCTCTACTTTTGAAAACATTTGCCTTCTTTCATTCATATATTATCCTAGTCATTCTCTATCTAACTAACTTTGTGATATAAATCAATGAAATACACTCCTTTCATATTGTTTGCAGAGCATTCTTATATAACAACATGATTAGTTCCATTTTTTAAAGGTATGCTGTATCTGTGTGAAAAATATTGCTACCGTAATTTGCTGCCATTCTGCTACAGCTGATCTAAGGTGGTAGAAATTTCTTCAGCCCTATTCTGGATGGGTCCTTTCTAATTAATTTTCTATTTTTAGCCTGCTAGTATATCTTGAGATCAGTCATCTTAAATAGATCCTTTTCTTTATCTTACCTTTTGATGTAGCATGTTTATTCTCCTCTTTAAACCGCAATTAATATGTTATAGTGCACCGACTGTGAAAATCATTGGGGGTTTACTGTCCATTAGCATTATTATTAGTGTAAAGTTTCTCATTTATTGAATAATCCTCAAAACTTTCATGATATAAAATCATACTTCATGAATATAAAGTAAAAGCAAACCTAAGTATTTAAATCTTTTTACCAAGAGAAATTAATTTAAATTATTTAATGACCTTGGCCTGTTAAAACTGCAGGGAAGCATAACTTAATAAAAAGTAGAAAAACCTTGTTACTTATATTGCCTTGTAAGAAAACGTAAAAACATTATTTCATTGGTATATAAAATCACAGGAATATTTCATTTGATTTGCTTTGGCCATGAGTGAACTATTCATTGAAATATAAGTTCCGTGGGTATTCATTTAATTGATACAGAGAATTTCTGGTGAAACCTTGCTCTGTAAAACTTTTTACATCATTCATGAATAGATGATTACAAAAATTTTCATTTTGAGCCATGCCTATAGTATTTTAGATTAGAAGTTCTTTCTGGAATATATTGAGGAGAAAGGATTAATTTCATTTTCATTAATTTTGTTTTCTGTAGGCTACCGTGACGTGTGCTGTCTGCAAGGAGACTATGACACAGCAGTTGTTTGGATACCACAAACTGCGGAAACATAACAACTGTTCTTGGAGGGAAGGGATTGACGCTCCACTGGTAATTATCCTAAAATTTCTGTGAAATAAAACCAAAGCTTATATTTTGTTGATAGTCTAATCATCATCAGGATATTTCTATGGAGAGTTTGGATCTATGTTGTACAATAAAGGAGAATTTATTTCATTTAATTAACATCAATACTTCTCTATACCTTCCCAAAGTCTTCTTGCAAAAAAATATCTCCTAATTTTTTCAGTTGTGATGCTTTGGATAAGATAAAAACGTTATGTACCAGATTTATAATTTACTTGATTGGAATTAAGAATCCATTTTTCCAATTCGCCAGCAACTGTGAATTTTATCCTTTCTGGAAATAGTTTTAGATTATTTGGATAACATAATGAGGGGTACTTGGGTATTATTGTATCTTATCAATTCCTATCCTATTGTATGTGCGAAATTCCAACTTTTTGCTCATTCAATTCATAATTCATAAGGATGATTTAATCATTGGTTGTCTTTCGTTTTTATTTTTAGTTTGGGAAGTGGCAAATAGAATTAGCAGTTGCATTGGAGTTAAATGAAATCCTAAATTTTATCTTTCAATAATTAGTTTGCTTTTAATTCTTTAAAAATGTATTTTTCTGTGGAATTGTAATGATTAGTAAATGCTAAAAAGTTCTCATCTCTTTAGTTGGTCTTCAGAAATAAGATTGAGAATGAGCCTTCTGAATCTTTTACCTTAATATAACATAGTAATGAATCTTATCTTTGATGTAATGTATCATTACAGTTTTCCAATTTATCTGCTATTTATGAGAGGAATTTCCTTTTTCCCAACCAGCGCCAGTTTTTTGTATGGATAGAGTAGATAGAACTTTTGATCTTTGTTAATGCTTCAGTACCTTAAATTTCATGTTCTTGTGGTTTTTGCAGGATTTGAATGACCCCAAGGTTGTAAATTCACTACTTAAGATAGCCCTTCAAAAGAAGAAGCAGTTAACCTGTGAACAATGTGGTATCAGTAGATCCAGCTTGGTTGGATATCAAAGCCATGTGACATTCTGTGCCAAAACGGAAGGGGTAAGTTGGTGAAAAACATCCATTATTATACACACAATATATTATATACCCAATAAGTTTCCTTTCATGTTTTTACCTCTGAAGAGAAAATTAGCTTTATTTTTCTGCAAGCCTAAGTTATCATTCCTTTTTCTTTGCCAAGTTTTACTTGCTGTTTTTTAGTTATTGTCGTAGGTGGTATTAAAAGAACTTCATAGCTGGTTTACTGAGAATAGTATGCCTTGAAGGATTTTATAGCTAAATAGAAATACTTCAGCTGAACATACAACTTGCTAGCGAGGTCCATAGTAAACAGAGTTTAATAATTGAGTGAGTTATGCTTGTATGGTGTTGTTTTATTTTAGTTGGTAATCGTTGTCTGGAAGGAAATTTGGTGGAATTATTTTAAGATGAACATAAATGTAAAAATTCAAGAGATTTATTTGATACTTGAAGCTGCCCCTTTTATTTTATTATAAAAGAATGAAGCAGAAAAACCCAGTTTAGAATTTTCTTCAGATCATTTTATTGTTTTCATACTTGTAATTTTTGTGTATTTAGGAAATTAAATTTCACAAAATCTGTAGGTTTGAGTTAAGAAAAGTAAAATTAAAATTATTTTCCTAATTTTAAGAGTGACAGTATGTAATATTAGCACATCCTGGTGCTTTTCAAGTCTGCCCTCCTGTTAATAAGTAGAAATGCAGCCTTAAAATATTACTATTGAGGAAATGGCAAAATATTAATTCATTTGACTTCATCTCTTCGTAGGAACGAGATGCTTTATTGGAGACCTGCCCTATTTGCAAGCGACGTATGATGCCCTCTAGTCTGAAAGTTCACATGGGTGTGCACCGTCAGGAAGAAAAAGCAAGAGAGTTGGAGAAATTACAAGGAACCCCAGAACGAGAAGATCCTGGGGAGGGAAGCTCAAAAAATTCTGGAAAATCAAAGAGAGCTGCAGCCAATCGGTATGCTCTACCTTATTACTTTTATGATTCTGATGGATCTGATACTCTGTAAAATAGTCTTTCTTTTGCCAACTATGGCAAGTGGTACAAAATACTGTCATTAGTTATCAACAAGAGAGATTTTTTTAATATAAGCTGAATTCAGTGGACCTGCAAGTATTCTGGAAAGGGTTGTGACTGGATAAGGAATGTTCAGCTGGGTAGTTAAAAATGATATTGTTTGAAATTCCTTTTCCTTGAAGTTGTCTAGAAAATGTAAATTTTAACAGTAGTTTGTATTGTAACTGTGCATTTTTACCTTTCATATATTTTGAAGCATTGTTTATCACATGAAGATTGAATGTATTTTTGTAGTTACTGGGAATGAGCATCAGACATTTTTACTGAGATACTCCATAAATACAAGTCTTCCCCCAGAGTTATGATGCCTCTTCATTTTGTAAATTTGTGATCGTGAAGTTTTGTAACCAAGGAGTGTTGTATATTTTTCCTAAGACTAATAACAAACAAGTGTTTGTTAAGTAACTGAGGGGGCTTGTATTCATAATGATGCTTCTTTTTATAGATAATCCCAAATTTTATGAAGTTTGGATAAGAAAGACAACCTACAGTTTTACTACAGATTTTATTTTATCGTTTAATTGCACAAAGAGCGCAGAAAATCAATTTTGTTTGAACGATTTGGCATCTTACTGCCTTAAATATAAGCAGAATGTCCCTGTTGTCTCCCAATGCAAGAATGTGAGCAAGATATTATTTTTTAGAGGTAAAAATATTCATATACATGATGATAGTAAAACAGTTTTACTGTTGACCTGATTTACAGTATTTAAAATAATTCAGTAACTCATGAAGTGTAGAATTTAATTAGTTTTACACTTGTTATATTTTATGATATATATATATACCGCAGTAAAATCTGGTTAATGAAAGTTTTTCAAGACAAAAGGTATTTCCTATTACATAAAATTGACCCATTTCCAAAATGGAAATTGTTAACCAAGAAGTTCAAAATATTTGAATTAGATATGAGATGCAGCATTCCAGTATGAAATAATATTTACACAGAAGATGTTGCTGCAGTTGAATTCTTTATCTGGACTTCAAATGAAATTTGCACATATTTGATATATTCATCTATTTCTGTAGCTGAAAATCATGAAAGTGACTCTTTGGTCATATCACTTAAAAAAAAATTCTGGCTTAATTTCACTGATGCATAGTGGAAAATTTTATGCAGAGCTCTCTTTTATATTGTTTGTTGAAATACCTAATGAAATTTTAAATATTGTTGCATTGATTTAAAAAATGTACTAGTAGTTTTTAGTACAGTTTAAGTATAATTTTCAGGCTTAAAGAATTTCTAAAAATATCATTCTAAATTTTAACTGAAGAGTTTTAAATTGCCATTTCTAATTATTCTGACAGTGTGATAAAACATTAAAGGTAATTATTGTTTAACGTTAAGGTTTTGTATAATTTTATTGACATGGGAAGTTAACCAGTTCTTACTGTAGTCTATCAATCTAATGCTCACATCTTTTATGAATTATATTGTCTTCGTCCAATCCAAAGATTTTAGTCTTCCTCTCAAAGTAATAAGTTCATCATCAACCAAAATTGCCTTTTGTCTGACTTCTTTTAATCGGAGCATTCAATGTACTCATCATGTTCTTATCTTTCATCATTCCATTTATTAGAAATAACACGCTTCAGTTATATGTTGCATTAGTGTTTTAAATTCTTTATTTCTTGGTTAAAGTTTAATACATTATTTTACAGTGATAAGAAATTTTGCATTTTCTTCAGAAGTTTATTTTATCTTTTATTGTTTATATGTTATTATTAATAAGAAAATATGTTATTTCTTTGTCATATATTTTGATTATGTCTTTAGGCAGCTTGTATCTGAAATCATGATTTGTGCAATGCTCAAGTTGCATTGAATTATTTTTCAACCATTTGTATTGAGTTATCCGTCGTTGTGAAAGGAAAAGCACAAAAATTTTAAATATTTCAAGTGTTATACTGGTTGTATAATTTTTCTCAGAGTTAATACAGATAGAATTACACTTCAACGGAAAAGTGGTATTTGGTTATATATAATTTCACTTTGTTTCTCATTTTTGTAATATTAATTCTCAGTTCAAATGAATGAAGAAACATCATTCCTGAAATCGGCATTACTTCCATATTGTAAATCAGATTTAAAAGAATTTGTTAGCTTTTAGTAAATATTACATCATATAATTCAAAGCATTATGTTAGAGTCAGCCACTCCTCACTGCATTAATGACTCAAAGGTATGTAAATAAATGTTGTTCCATGTTTCAGATTCATTTTTATTTTGTGTTTAACTCACCTTTATCACAACTTCTATTTAATTATTAAATCATGCCACTTTCTAATGGAAAATCATTTTTGACAATACCTATAACTTCTCTATTTTATTGTGTATTATGAATGATGCCCTCCTTATCTAAAAATTGTTGATTTTGAAGAACTCTGGCTGGAATTTACAAAATTAGAAATTTTATATTATTTCAGAGTTAGTTGTTAATGTTCCAATAGCACTTTTAGTTTGATAAGTCATCCTCTTTTTAAGCTGTCATCATCCAGAAAAAATTTACATTAATTTTTATGAGAATCTGTTTCTACGTTACAGTCACAAAAGGGAAAAAGACCTTGAAAATTTATAAATTTTTGCATTGTTTTGAGAGAATTTTTATTTTTTAAAGTAATCTTATCAAAATATCCTGACATCTAATATGGCGTTATTCTTAAATATGGTTAAGAGGTTTCAAAAGTAGAACAAATCTCAATATTTTCAAGGATGTTTTCAATCGTGTAATTTAGCAGATAATGTTATAAATGAGAAGAACATCTTTTACTGATTAGACACTGAAAAGTGTTACTTTTAACCTCCCTTAGCACAAAGAAACTGTCCCTCAGAAATATTCACTTACAAAGCAAAGATATCTCACTGATCTAGAAGCACATTCTATTTGAGGAATGGGGCAAGTATTTGAAAGTATCCCTGTATCAACTAAGATTTATTGTTATTTATATTCTTTATGAATGGAATAAATATGGTCCATCAAGTTATACCAAATGTGGTTAATTATTATGTTGGGAACAAAATTTTTGGTAGACAATAATCAAGACATTTTTGTAATGTATTGGAAGGGAAAGAATTTCTCAACTTAAGGTTGAGAATTTTTCTTTGGCTAGTTTAAGTGAAAACTTTCTCAGCAGGTTGGTTGTCCTTTTGGAGTTGTGGGAGGTTTCATTTTCATTGTAATATTTCCATGAGAAAATGTAAATTGTTTTCAAGAGTCACTGATAACAAGATTATCTTGATGAATGGGGTTCGTTAAATTCTCAGCGTAAAGTGACAGTATGTGGATTAATTCTTCTGAAATTTTAGTATGTGCTGCAAAAATCCATATACCCAAAACTTTATCAAGTTTCGTTTTATGTAAGATTAATTTCAAAGGATCTTGTTGGTTAGTGAGAATTTTACTCGTACACTGAGATTGATCACTATTCTGTGTCACTTCATAACTTTTCATCCTGTTTCATATCATAATTTTGTTTTAAATTTTCCAAATATTCTTATTTTTACTTGGAAGAATCGCAGAAACGGTTCACATCCTTATTAATTATCCCAGAATGTGCATTACTTGCATTATGTTTCATTAATTTGCATTGTCATGTATTCTTACAAAAATGAAAACTAAATACAATATACTATATAATTGATTATAGTGTGAATTTGATTTCCGAAGGTGGGATTAGCTACTCTCAGTTATTACTCCTAAATAAGAGATGTGTCAACACTAAAATTATTTGATTATTTCACGTTTTTGACTTGGAGAGTTAAATTTTTTGGAACGAATACTTGTATTAACTGTAGTAAGTTTTTGTTGCCATTGTTCTCTCATCATTTCAATTACTTTCAATCTTTTGACTTATGCAATATTCCGCTTCTCTGCATGGTATGACTTTACTCAGTTGAAAATATTTTCACGTAATTTGTAAATTATGTTTTGATGATCAGTCTTGCCAAGAAAAATGATCTGCCATATCTTAATTTTAGTATCTGTTTCTAAGCGTATATTTTTTTGTTAGTGGAAATAGAGTATTCATCAGATTTAATATGTCCTGTATTTTATTGGACTTGGTCCAATTGCAGAGCTTTTGGGGGATGTTTAGAGCTACTTTTCAATTCAGAATTATTTACAAATTCATAGCTGAAGATCTCTAGTTGTTGGGAATTCATCTAATTATTTTAAACTAAATTTCTGCGTTTTATCCGCTGTAAAACAGTGGTGTTAAACTATTCTTATAGTATTTTTCTAGCGGTTTTTCTGTTTGAAAGATATCTGGATCTCTCAGTAGATTCATGTGATTGCGTAATCTGTATTTGTGTGAAAGGAATTTCCTCAGGTGTCGGTTAATTCTTCTGTTTTTGATCGGACAAGAAGTGTTATTCTTCAATCAGCAGTTCGATTTAATTTCTTTATGATAACTCTTTAAGCTTTTGAGTATTGACTTGTTATCTTTTAACTAATTTTAATTACTGCCTTTTTTCTTTGTTTTGAAAGCAAGATATTTCATTAAAGCTTACTTATTCACTATGGGGTTTTTCAGAAGACTATACTGTATAGGCCACTTGGCTATCATCAAAAGAGTTCATTTATGTTGAAGAAATAAAATTCATTTACTTCTTCAAAAATTACCTTTGTGTCAATGGGCAAACAGCTTTTGTAATTGACTATGCTTTGTTAGGTGTCATTATCTATGAAAATACATCTGATTACAATGTAGAAACTTGTCACAGCGATGAGAAATAAGAAAATAAGGATATAAACAACGTGTAATTATTACCTTGAGGTTATTGACAATAGTATTTTATAGTGATGTTTCTACAGGACAATAAAATTAGTGCAAGAGACAGAAAAAAGACTTCGTCTTCAGTTTCAGCTTACTTTTAAATGGCAATTATAACAACATTGTTTTCATCAGAATTTATGATTCTTTAAGTTGAGATCAATTAGTAAAACACTATGTATGTTGGGGTATGTGTTGGTGAACTAAAGTACAACATTTTCATGAGTGATTCCTTGAGACATTTCCCTCTTATTTAGTGTGTCATAATACAGTCGGACTTCTGGAATGCTATACTTCTTATGAATATACCTCATTGTAGGGCAATCTCCTGAAAGCATAATTGGTTTACGAAACTGTGGCATCTCTGTCTTACAGAGAATGCCACCATCAATACATCAGGGAATATAATTTTCTTCCGGAATATAAGAGAAATGGCTGCCAGATATCTCTCATGTACGGTTAAGAGAAGGAGCACTGTAAATATGATTCCATATTCTTTTCATTTATTGTCACTTTCCAGTGATAAATTTCTAAGTTACCTTGAAAGCTTAGATACAAAGTTTCCTTTACTTACTCAGTATAAGCATAATATAATGATTGCTTAGCCATGAGTTTTAAACTGACATGTACATAATACAGTGTATGTCTTAAGTAGTGTCCAGCTCAGTTTTGCTAAGTGAGAAAGGCTAACCTATTGAGGGTGTAAAGCTGAATTACAATACTAAATTCTGGGTGTTGAGGATGAATGTTAAGGATAAATGTTGGTGTATAAGGCAAAAATTGCTTGTTTGAAGTAGCAAATGTGTTTCTAATTACAATGGAATTTGTAAATCGATGCTCAATGATGATATTTTAGGCATTCTTGAAAATGGGAATCAATTTGAAATTGGTTAGCCACAACCTCAGCTCATTGGTTTTTCTTGCTCTTTTGGGAATGGAAATACTTTTGGGTCATTGAGTAACTTAACTGAAAAAAAACAAGAAGAAATGTGAAAATATAGGCTCTGTTAGATGCCCTAATGTAATTTAAAATGTGTTACATGAAAAACTGGCTAAAGTTGTTGTTTTAAATGGAAATTCTTGGAGTAGCCAATTTGATAGAGGTTTTACTTCTCTGCCAAGATATGTCACTTTGATTTATGTTATGATTAATAAGTTTTAATTTAATTCTTGACTCTACATTATTGAAAAATTGTACATACTCCTGATTTTCAAAGATTTGTTTATATCTCATTGATCGAAACTACTTCATCTGATTCTTAGATTTCATCCAAATCAATTCAAACAAATGGATTGATGCTTCCATATTTTATATACCCGTTCATATTTTATACTTTCTCTGCATATCGTACCCCATTAATTACATTAGAAAGATTGATTGGTTTTCTGTGAGGAATTTGGTTCTAATTTGAATAAATGCTACATTTTTTCATGTTCTCAGTGAATTTTTATTACATATGTAGAAAAAGTTTTAGAAAAGCATATAAGTGGTCATATTCAAGGTTTCTATATGCAGTTGATTGTATCCTATTGTTTGTGTATGTAATTATTTTTCAATAGAATTTAACATTGAAAAAAATTAATACTACAAAGCTATTTATTGATTTATAAAAACTACATGAAAATAGTCCTGAACAATGACAGTCCAAATAAGATTTCAATTTCATTTTAGCATCACTTGAATAAATTTTGTCATTCATATCAATGCCTATTTAAGACTTTGGGTCGTAATGGAGGCATTCAATCTATCAAAACAACTATATGACTCATTTGCTACAGTGAATGGGCTATAAAGTGGTCACAGAATGAAAATTGGTCTCGCCTCATTGTTCATAACTTTTACTTGTTCTTCATTGTAAATTTTTCCTTTGTTATATTTATTATATTGTATAAATGGAAAAATACCTGCATACAGAATACTTATGAAGATTTATCTGTGTGATTGGTTCCTTGAAGATTTCCCCAGAAAAGGATCATTTGAGTGCATTATTTCGTTAATGAGAATTTCACCGATGTTCATGAGAAATTGTGTATATAAAATATCATTTTCAAATTGTAAAATCCAGAGAAAAACCATGTTTTTGGTAAATTTTATTGCAATTATGTTTATTCTTTATTCTCAAATGTGGAAGTCGATAATTGTTTTTATTTAAAATACAGAATGTTTAAATTCATGTTCTTGAAAATTACTATCTGAGTTTCTTAACATAAATTGTGGGAATGACTTAGAATATGAAATTGTATATTTTGTACTAGCTTCAGAATAAAGATAATTGATCAATTATTCGTATGTGTTGATATGAGAATCTTTTTTCTTAATAGATTCCAATTAATTTATTTAAGGTCATTTTTATAAACCAATTCCAGTTAATAATCCATTTAAGATATATTGGGATGAGGAATAAGCTGTAGCCGTTAGTCAAAACTTTTAAAAAATCTATTTTAACGAAAAACTGAAAGCAATGTAATCAATAATTTATTCTTTGTTATTACTTAAGTCTTATTTCATGTATTCAACAAGTTTTTCAATGCCTTGTCATTAAATATCTCAAGGTCATGACCTGAATAATTCGTCCAAATAGGTTTTCCTCTCATTATTGAGCAAATTATTGGCAAACGATCTAGAAAGATGCAAATCTTTTGGAATCAAGTCTGGAAAAATGTTGATCAGGTCTCTTTTAATGAATCACTTTGTGAACCAGTGCATTTGTTGAATGTAGGGATCTGCATTTACAGTCTTGTTGTTTGCAAGAAGTTCATAGTTCATACCTTCTCACTCCAACCACAAAGTCAGAGTTATCTTTCAAGGATAAAGTTCTCATTTGTCTGCAGCATTGCATGTTTATTGGAGTTATTCTTTTCTCTGCTATGTGTTGACTTAAATACACCATGTTTTGTTGTTTGGCATCCGTGTATCTTTCCCATTGTGGTTGAAAGCATACGGAAATAGGTGACAAAAATACAAATCTTTTCGACTTGAAATTCCATTTTAAGTGCGTGCTAAAACAGAAAAAAATATTAGATCAAAATAAAAAGTGTTAGCGGGTAAACAAAAAGTTGCACTTTTGTATGATGTAATATTTGCTAAAAACTTCTTTCTAGCAACAGTGTTCAAATTTAAAATAAACGGCACAGACTTATTCCTCTATCATATAAAAATAAATCACAATTTTTAATGTGGCTCAAAGGTAAACTGGCTAATGAAGCATAGTGCATCACATTCTCAGTCATCCTTGATTGACTATGCTTAATTCTGGGCACAGTCTGATTATGCCTCAGGAAGATCACTTTAAATGAATTGCCTTCCTCATCCAATCTAAGATATTTACTATATTTATTGTGATATTTTTCTGTTAATGCTGATTTTTATTCAGATATTATTTAATTATCTTGTGAGGTTTTGGTAATGATATAATCAAAGCAGTCCTACAATTACAAAAGTTTGATCTGATCTGATGAGATGTGAATATTATAATAACTTTGGTAAAGTATTTCAGCATTCTGCCTCCCAGTTATTATTTTTTTCTTGTCTACTGAACATTTCTAGAAGAATCGAGAGACTACTATAAGTTTTGTTTACAAATGACCAAGCTACATTTGAAATTTCATAATCCAATCTAGTCATAAGTGTTTGTTACTGTACAATTGCAGCAGGTGGCAAGTTTTTGAAACTCCAAATTATTGTTTTTTTTTTCTCAAGAATATACAGTTCATTCAAGTTTCTACTTCTTTTTTTTTCTCTAATGAGTTTTTAGATTCATTAGCCTGAAACTTATTGAGTTCCATCTCCTCATTTTGCAATCGTGAAATAATGTGTACTTTCATTGGACTTCTCCTCCTCTTGACCTTTTTCTTAATTGAATGTTCTTTCTTAGTTAGTAATTTTATTGATTTTCATTTGGTAATTTCTAAGCACAGTAAAACATGCAATTATAGTGATATTTCAATGTATATGAGGTTATCATTAGCCTCTTACAGCCTCTTTTCTATTGAAATTGTTTATTTGGAGGGCACACTTTTAATTCATATTTCCTTTGGTCATTTTTGAACTCAGAATTAAACTAGCTAAATTTGTAAGTCTTCAGTTGTCTGAGATTTGGACTTCTGACTTTTTTGGACTTTTGGAGAAGGATGGCTATAACAAAACTTTCCATAGCAAGAGGGAGCTGGAAAAGAGTGATGGAGATGAAACAGGATGTATTTACAAGGCCTTTCTTCTACTCCCAGGGCTGTTTCACTGATGCAGCAGTTTATCAAAGGAGAAGACATCGTAATTGAAGGAGCAGGTGTCGTTCAAGTGCCGAGCACTACAAACATGGTAAGTTGCTATCCAAAAATGGAATGATGAGGCAAGTCCTTTGAGGAGCTGTTACAGAAACCATCGATGCATCTTTTTTTATTTTTACCATTTTTACTAAACCATTAAGCCTAAAAATAAAAAATGGTTCCATGATGCAATGCTTCCTAGGAATACACAGTGGAGTCATTACAATTGATGATGTTTCTTCCTCAATGCTGCTGGCTTCTTCAGGTCATAAGATCTTCTGTTCTGAAGAAACCAGCAGAATTGTTGGTGAAATGTAGTCAATTGTACTGACTCCAATATGTATTCTAGCTATTATCGCACCAGGGAACCTTCTTGCAGTGAAAGCCTTCATTCCAGATAAAAAATGGTTATAAGAATGACTCTCAACCAGTGATCCTTGGGTTACACAAAGTGATTTTGGTCTGCAATATTTTGGAGGTAATTTTTTAACTATAATTACCAAGAAATTAATGCAACTGCATATTTAAAAATGATCTGCCAGATTAACTTTGCATGCTGAAATAAATATCTAAACTTATTACTGCTTGCAGTTAATTGATTTTACACAGCTGAGATGAAATGGGATAAATATAAATGCGGCTGCTAAAATATCATGAAAGATAGATCATAGAATGGCTTTCAAATGGTGGATATTTTACAATTTATTATTACTTAATGTAAGATATCTTCCCATAAATTCGAAGATAAATCACTTCCCTTGAGCTTTTTTATTTTAAAGAAAAAAATTTCACTTCTTTCTCTTTTGCTCCCAAGATATCAAAGAACTTTTCTCATTTCCAAGTCATTTGGCTCCTTGAGTATTGTCTTTATGTCATGCCAGGCTGATTTACCCACATAAGGATTGTATATTTTACCCAGCTTTCGTATATTTCTCTTCTCATTTGAGATCTTTTAGGAATTTAAATGCTGTTAGTATTTCCATAGTGTTCTTTTCTAAAGCAGGCAGATGCATAGTGTGCCAAATTGGGTTATTCCAAGATTTTGCGAAAGCCAATCCAGGTCCTTCCGGACACACAAAATACAGTAGTTTAGTCAATGGTTAAGAGCATGGGGAAGAATAACTATTTTATTTCAGTACTTATATTCTAATTCACATATTAAAATGCTATAAATCTTAGTTTTGAAAGTTGCAGAACCACATATAAGATTTGTTTTTGTTGT
This sequence comes from Ladona fulva, assembly GCA_000376725.2. Lineage (NCBI taxonomy): Eukaryota > Metazoa > Arthropoda > Insecta > Odonata > Libellulidae > Ladona > Ladona fulva. The sequence goes on from KZ308312.1 coordinate 2,494,981, forward strand.
TTTCTTGATGTGACTTGAAGGATGTCCCTTAAATTAGATCCATTTCTCTTTGAGGAAAAAAATCAATCATGATCACTGATAAATAAAACAGACATTATGGATGATCTTGTTTTAAATAGGGAAGATTAAACCACTGTGGAGTTTGTATATATCAAACAATGATTTGGTATCTATGCAAGGTTAATTATCCAAATGATTTGGATATGTTACAATGTCCATGATGGAGGCATTTATATCTGTATTCACTCTCTACAATTCCTCAGTGACATTATGTCAAACATAGTGCTCTATGGATAATATAGACAGTATTGTAAATTTTGGTAAATATTGAGCTGAGGCTATGGGTGCAATTTCTCTAAAAATTCCATTTATCTTGCAAAAATATGAGGAGAATAATAAAAATTGTTCCCATGCTGGAAAATATACATCATGCTTCAAATGGGGCAAAATTTTGCCATGAAAAACTTCGCGATTCTGTAATTCAATCCCCAAAATGGCTGACATTTAAAATTTAGTAGTGAGAGAGGCTTTAATAAGATGGATATTTTTCCTTTTCTTATCAGTCTAATCTCGGTGAAAATGATAGTTTAGTTTAACTTTTGGCCATGTGAGGGGAAAAAGGCATTTAAGTGTTTCCAGGTGGATTGGAAATCATTATTTAATCTTATTTTGAATTATCAAATCAAAATTATGATACTTTAGATATTTCTTCTAATTTTTCTAAGTTTAAATACCATAATAATAATTTAGGCTAATAAAAAGGTAAGAAACTGATTCACAGATATGTAAAAGCAGCAACTTCTTACAATAGTAAATCACTGCAAATATTTTCTTTAAAAAATATTTTCACATTTTACTTTTTCTTGCATATCTGCCTTCAAAAGAGATTCCCAAATGCATACAGTTGTAGCATCCTTTGCATTAAATGTGCACCAATAAGTATTTAGTGTATTATTTAGCTATAAATTTGAGTGCCCTTAATAAATCAGAAAAGTATATTCCAAGAAATGAATGCATCGACAGTTGAGTATTTTTGTTAAACCATGACATACAAATTAGAATTGCATCATATTTGGTTGCGATATTTGATTATAGAATTAATCTCAGAATTTAATATTATCAAGATTTTCAAAGTAGATAAGTTAAATTACTGGCAGCCACCGTAGAATTGAGTTGGCTTGATTTAATTATTGACTTCTATGGTGATCCCAAAGGATGTAGCTTCATTTAAATCAACATGGAACCATCTAGTTTTATACATGATGCAGCTGTAGTGCTAGAAAATATCAATTTCATATTATGGAAACTAGCTTCTTTATTAGGTCTAAATCCTAGGTCAAGCATGAATCTTATTAAGATAAATTGACCTAAAAATCAAGAGAGAATTCACATTTAGGTGGACAAAAATGTTACAGTTTTTTATTTAGATTTTTTTTTACAGTCAATAGAATGTTCATTAAAATTTAAACTGAAGCTTTTACAAGGATATAAACTTTGCATAATGGGGCATGTGCCACAAATGCAAGGTGTAAACAGAAGCTTTTAGTCATCAGTTAGTTTTTGTTTTACATCGAGTTTCTGGGTATTCTTCAAGATGAAAAATCTAATCAAAAGAATATCCAGTGAGCCCCATGTTTCTTTTTTACTTTTATTTAATTCAATTCTAGAGATTAAGCAAAGTAAAACACCACAACCTTCAAAAATTGGCTGATTCAACCCAACACGTATTTTGCCCTCAAAGAGAGCATCATCAGCTTCACTCTTTATCCCTGACAATTCTCTATTTGAGGGCAAATACATATTGGTCTAATCAGTCAACTTTTGATGGTTATGATGCTTTACTTTGCTTAATGTTTCTACCATCTATTGGTTAATTTTATCTTAAGTCTAGAGATAAAAGAAAAATCTGCATTGCTGAAGCAAACATTTTTCTGTCATTTCAATTCATTTAAAATTCATGTGAATACTTCATTGTGTGCACTAGTGTAATTGTTTGATTTAAATTATACCTGACAAAAAAGAGATTTTCTGACGTAAGTATGTTCTGTCGACTTCATAAATTAAATGTAATGAGTGTGCAATTCCTCCTTATTATCAGAATATAACTTCAGAGTTTGTTTTTCATTGTATTATTCCAAAACTTCAAAGTATAGACGATAAATGAATGGGCAAATCAGAAAAATTTTCAGGAAATGATTGCTCCTAATTTTTTCTCCCTTTTTAATCTGTATTCTTCATCTCATATAATCTGTACATGAAATAGTTTACCCTGGTACATTTATAAAATGCAAAGATTTTGCGATTGTGTGTATTTTACATATTCCCTTTTGTCATTTAAAATTCTGTTTGAATACTTAACTCAGTACCTACAACTGAATACATATGAAGTAAAGTTTCGTCTGGTGAAAATAAATCATCTCATTCCTCAAAAAAATGTGTCTCATTTGAAGGAAATAAGTGTATATCTTTCTCTACCAAGAAACCAAGGCTGAATCATATCAATTACATAACTTTTAAGGTTTAATTTCTGTAACAATGGTCTCTTTTGACAAAACAGTTTTGGCTGTTTAGAAATAGATCTTATTGTTTCCAGTTTTATCGTTGTTGATCATGGTGATGAGGGATCAACAATAAATGTATCTCCTCAGCTGTAAATTATATCCATTTGATGAATTTTTTCATCCTCTCAACTTAAGTTGTCACTCTGAAGTAATCAAAATAAGAATGTCTCTTGGTCAAGAATTGGAATCACAATCCTTATAATTCTAAGGGATATTTATCTGACCCAGTGAAATTACAACTTGTTTAAGTGTTTAACTTCAAATTTTATGTGTTATCATTAGTGTGTTTTTGTTCAATTTATTTTAGAATGAATTGTATGTGGAAAAAGGTAAAACTAACGAAGGTGGTGGAGAAGATGCAGCCGATGAAAATAAAGAGGTTGTCATCTCGGGATACAAGATGGCAGCATGGACAAGGGCAATTCAACGATGTGGTGCTGCATCTTGTAAAAATCCTGGTTGTACATTCAAGTCAAAGGAAGTAGAAAAGCTAGCAGAACATTTTAAGACCTGTGAACATAAGCCAAATATTGTAAGTATGCAAAATTCTCACTGCTTATGTTTAACTTAGATGGCTTCAAATATCTAATGCATAATTCATGTGTATTTTCGTGACCTATGGTTGACATTAACTTGTATCTTGTATGAATGTTTTTAATACCAATTTGATCTATCTCAGAATATATAGATGATGATAAATTATTTTTCAGAATTTCCTCTGCAAACTGTGTAGCTTTGGTTGTGAATCTAAGGAAGGGATACAGGAACATGTTAAGAAGGAGCATATGGATAAATCAGGTGAAGGCAGTGATGGATCAGGTTCAGTGGTCAGTGCTAATGAATCGGAAGAGTCTGATGATGTTGAAGAAATGGAAGAAATTAGTGACGAAGAACATGATAGTAGAAAATTACCAAAACCGAAGAAAGTTTGTGGAAAGGTATAAATTATCTTTAACTTAATTGATAGGTGATTCTAATAGAATCTATTCTAAAATAGTTATCTTATGATATGGATGGAAAATTGCCCTTTTGATCATATTTTTAAATAAGGACTGATGAAGAAAATGTTGTCCCCCCAGGTGAATTCCATTTGCACAGTTTCCAGTTTTTAATGAGCATTAATATTCTTAAAATTTTAATGGTCAATTTCAATTTTTATTTAACTTGTACTTTTCTTAGTAGTTTAAACTGTAATATGTTCTTGGGTATCATTCTTGTGTATATCATGTGTGTTGTGGTTGAGATGTGTTAAAGTCTTATTTACAAATGACTTTTGCCCTTTTAATGCCCTTATTTTGAAGATTTATTTGTCTCTCGATTATTTTAATTATCTATAATGAAGATTTAATAATTGAAGTAATGCAGATATTAGTGGTAGGTTCATTTTCGGGGTAGGGATAAGAAGGTGGAAATTGTAGATGAAAATATGTGCCTGGAAAACCTAAGGAAAAGCAAATTCCATTAGTTAATCCTTGGCTTTTCATCCTTCATTTCCTTAGGGCCTCTCCTGAAATGTAAAGATTCTAGTTTTGACTAGACCCTGGTACCTTCAACTTTTTTCACATCTGTTTATTCTTGAGTGATTAAGAATCTATCTTATGTTTGAACCTGATTGTTTCCTCTTTAACGAACCATTTTGTGAGGATTAAAGGAAAGGAAGGTGTCTTAGTAGATTGAAAAACCTACGGAAAATCCCAAAGGAATAACAAGTGTGAAAAATAGCGACACGACTGGGACAAAGCAGGTATTATTGAGGTTTTTTCCCCAAGGAAAATCACAAGTAATTTAATCCTTGTGATTTTCTTTGGGGGAAAAACCTCAATAATACCTGCTTTGTGAGTCGGCTGCCTCTGTGAGGACCTCGGACGGCAGGTTGTGCCACTATGTGGAGACTGCCAGTCTTGCTCACAAAGCATTCCCTTAACAGTGTGAGAGAGACGCGGCACGGTAGTTCAGTGGTTAGAATACCTGCCCGGAAAGTGGGAGACCTGGGTTCGAGTCCCAGTCGTGTCGCTATTTTTCACACTTGTTATTCCTTTGGAACCATTTTGTGTTAAACTAAAATTATTTATATGAATGAAGTGAATCTCATTCCAAATTTTCTGTGCGAAAGTTAATACTATTTAGTCAAATTGTCATATTAGTGATGCTTTTCATCACATATAGTGCATGTGGTTTTAATGGTATTACCTATCTTAGAGAATTGCAGTAATGAAAGATTTTAAATGCCATGGGACTTATTCCTGAATAACTTAAGTTTTTTAACCATAGTCAATGGAATCATTAGTCAAACAGCCCTGGTTTCTTTATACATTATAACATCATGTTGTATTTTCATATAATTAACCACTTCTCTAATTTATTTGTCTGTTCATTAATATAGGTGGATACATCAACCCAAAATAAAAAGACTACAAGGTTTTTCAAGAATGTAAATTTTTTGGCTAGACAAGGTTACAGCAAATTGTATGGGTTACAATCCTACGTCACAACCTTTCATTGGACATTGGAATTGTAAGTAAAGGTCCTTAAGTGGATAAATATTCTATTGGCATTACAGTGAAAAATTACAGTGGTTCAATTCTAGGCAAACATTCATAAGAAATTACAAACTTTAATTAAATCTTTTACTTTCTACTTGAGATCTTAGATTGTGTTACATTTTTAATTGACACCATAACAAATTTTATCTTTTTTTTCAGTCAACTTGAAAATTTCTCTCATCTTCCTCTGTATGCCGATTGGAGAACAGATGCCAGTGACTGGACATTACTTGATGAGAAAGAGGCTGAACTTCATTTGCCTAAAGCTAGGAGCTCTGCTTTGTTTGCAAGGATGGAAATAAGTTCAGACCAATCTAAGCCTCCTCCAGGTGGACCTCAAGCAAGAAATTCTTTGCCATGGCAACAGTTGTCTCTGTTTGAGTCTGCTGTTGAGCCACCTCAAGGGAAATCCAGCAAAAGTACTCAGTCAGGTTAGCATTCATAAGAAGTTTCTTTGAATTTCTCAATGTCTGGGTTTCCAGGCTGTGGGTTGCAGCATATGCCTAACAGATCAGTGATTTATGTCTCTGTGATTAATAATTGAAATAGTTATCCCTGAAGTAAAAATTTTGGTCAAGACTTGAATGATAATGTTTAGTTTTTGTTAGAAGTATTAATCCCAAAAATATTGATGAATTGGGATATTTATACTGGTAAACAAGATATGTCATGCTCAGTGGTATCCTATCTAAAGCCCTTAAAAATTTATGATAAATTTTACACTATATTTTAACTTGACTCAAATAAGTATCATTTATATTAAATATTATNCTAATTTCATTATGGCATTTTAAAAGATGTTTTCCAAGCAGCAGATGACAATTATTTTAGCTTGATACAGAGTTAAGTTATTAATCATCTTGAGCCTTACAAGTAGCATTAGAGATATTTATTTTTGCCCTTTCATTTTCTTCAGGTATGGTTTTTTAATATAGGTATTTATACATAAAAGACTCAAAGAAGCATAGTTCCCTCTTAATTTTTTCCATCTTTGGTTGGCAAGAAAATTACTGTGGGCCCTTAGTTTATGGAGCTCTTCCACTATTGTCAAGGAAGAGTTTTAAACTATAGACCCTGAAGGTGCTGATATGCATGCCAATATATTGGCATCTTGAGTGTCTAAGGGTCTCCATTCAAATGACAAAATAAGCAATTTAATTTTACTATTCAGTTCATAATATGCAAAATAATGCATGCATTTATGAAAACTAAAGGCTTTCAAATTTTTCAATAAATAATGAACTCTCGGGAAATTAGTCGGGCAGCACTTAAAAAGTAATGCACAGCCACCCAGGCACACATTACCTTTTTAAGTATTTTAGAGGGAACCCTGATCTTAAGTATTTAGCAGGATTTTAATTTGTCTTTTCTGTGTATCTTATGTTCACGATCCAGCTTGATTATTGTAATGATGTTTACTGTAGGATTTATCACACTGTTTGCTGGTGGACCTGTTTGGGCCCAGGCATGGTGTCCTACATCTTTGTATGCCCACTGCCATAATCCCTCGGAGGGTGAATCCAAAAAGAAACTTACTCCTGTGTCACAGTTTATGGCTGTGAGTTGTACACCAGATTTTGATGTCTACCATCCAGTCCTGCCACCAAAGGAAATAGAAAAAGGTCTCATTCAAATCTGGGATTTTGGACCAATTACTAATGATGAGTAGTAAGTCTTTAGAATCATATTTAAACTACATGATAGTTTTATGTGATATAAGTGAATCACATGTGAGGTTATATTAAAGAGAGTTGTTTGTATTTCTCAAAGAGGGGAACTTAATGTTACAAATTGTTGTAAATTGAACAAATGCTTGATACATTTCCAGTATGAAAGGCTCAAACAATAATTTTACTGTAGACTATGGGAATGCAATAAATGTATGATATATGTATGTCAAAGTTCCTTAAATTTGTTAGAATAACTGTCTTGTCTATCCTTGTATCCCTTTGATCAGCCACAGTTCCGTTTTAGATCCTTCTGTCGCACCATTATTGTCAAAAACTGTACATTTCCCTATTTCATAGCCTTTTCCTCTAATTATAATTCCTATGATCTTGACATGTGGAATAAAGAAAATGAAAATGCTGTACAATAGATGTATCACAAAAAGTTCAACCTTATAGTAAAGCTGACAGCTGAATAATAAGCAAAGGTTATTACTGTAAATTTTATTCACATTAACATTGTGTTTTGGAACATGGCTTGTATACAGCTTTATTGTCATAATGTTTGTTTCTCTATTTTTAGTGGAATCAATAAGCCGCCTCGCATGGTTCTAGGAATAGCCCATGATTTTGGCGCAGTGTGGTCATTAGAATGGTGTCCTTCAGGATGTTATGATGAGTTACCCATCTGCAATAACAATGCAGATGCTTCTGAAACAGATTCAACATCTGAGAAAAAGAAAGAGTTAAGGCCTCTAAGAAGACTAGGAGTTCTCGCTGCTGGATGTAGCGATGGGACAGTTAGAATTTTTTCTGTGCCATTTCCTTCCGAGTTAAATTCCGAACATCCACAAAACCTTTCTTACATTAGGCATACCTTCGTTGGAAACAGTGATCACAAAAAATCATCCACAACTATTTCTGAAAATGAAAAGTGTACTTCTGAAAAAGATGTAATGGAAGGGACAAGTAGCAATGAAAATTCTTCTGATGTAAAGACTGAGTTAGAATTATCTGACACACATCCTTCCTCAATTACCATTGGTGTTGATGGGGAGGATGTTCCAAGTGCCTTGCAATCTCCTTCTTCCGAGTCAAAATCCTGTCGTACTGAAACGTCGCAAGTGTTGAGCAATAACAATGAAGAAAGTGGCTCTAAATCCCATGCATGGCCCATTTATAAAGCATCTTTTGTAGTTACCCTTCTTTTGGAGAGCCCTAAAGACGCTGCTAACTCAAGAAATAATAATTGGCAGTGCTTGTGTCTTTCCTGGAGCATATTAGGTAAATCCCATCGTGTCTTGGCTGGAAGTTTTAGCAATGGATTAGTTGCCTTGTGGGATTTGAATACATCATCATCACTCTTAAAAGTGGACCAAAGTGTGAATGGAGTTCAAAGAACATTTTTACGTCCATATCAAGTTTTCTTGGCTCACACAAATGCTGTCACAGGTAAGGGAAAGACATGTCTAGACTTAAAGTTAAAAATCGGTGTATTATCCACTGATTGTAATTATTGTTACTATTTTGGTTTGGAATACTTAACGTAGCGTGAATAGTAAAGATTCAAAATATACATTTTACTGTTGAAGTGGTCCATTTAGTTGTTTATGGAAAACAAGCTTTAGAAAAAGTCAATTATTCAAATGGAATCCTCATAATATGTTTGATAGTATTTATTAGTTTTATTGAATAGATGTTTTTATTGTAACAATACATTGCTGTGACTTTTCTATCTAAGTAGGCAGTAATACCGTTATTCTACTTTGCTATTTTATTCTTTAGAAGTGACCTATCATAAATGTAATTCATGAAATTCTTGCAATATGAGTGGACTTGGGTATTTCAGATATTAATTTATTAAATTGCATTACTGATTAGGAGACTAAGCTAAAGTGGTGGGGTGATACCAAAAGTTTCTTATACAGTTCATTACTCAAAGCTTCCAATTCCAGTAATGAGTAAAATTCATTATTTTTAGTTTTTATTATTTTGGGAAACAAGCTTTTAATGAACAAAGAGTATGTATTAATAAAAATTACTTGAATAATTAATAGAAATCCTTATAAAGTAGAATATGATATCCTTTTTATTGAGAAACTTTGATAAAAATTTAAACTAAAGAGGGAACTATTTCTTTATTTAAATTTACTACCTATCATAATTGAGTCCTAAAATTCAGAACAGTAATTATAGTTAACTGTCTACTTATGCTTAATTATGATTATTTTTAACAGTTTTGTAAAGTCATCAACAATAAAAATTTTATTTAGAGTTGAATCAAAGTAGAACTTACAGACTTTAAGGAAAGTCCAAGAATTGGGTATAAAATCGAAGTTTTCATGTTTACTCAAGAATTAGTTAAATAAATTCATATGAGCACCATATTTAGGCATTATTGAGCTATATAATTTAATGCGTAGCTCAATTATTATGTATTTATCATTAATCAATAGAAATAGAGGATTGAATTTAAAACCGAAGAATTGTATCAGGAATGGGAAACTACGTTAAAAACTTTCTGATTTTGATACCCAAAAAGTTCCTACTCCTGATTCTGGTCAATCACCACATCATTACTAAGTTAGCTCTCAGTTTTTATCTTTTATACCTTTATTTAGTTATATTGGTTCAGGCTATTTAGTTGAGATTAATCAACCTGCTATATAACCTTTACTCAGCTCTTGCTCTGGCAACCTGTGATCCTGATAAGAGGGAAGACACTGAAGAGTTTTATCCAAGGTACTTAGTAACTGGGGGACGTGATCGTCTGCTCAAGATATGGGATTTGAATGACACAGGAGCTCCAATCGATGTTTTTCCTCGTGGGCTCATATCAAGTGTAGTTTGGCTGACAAATTGGGTATCCTGTGTGGTTTCCAATGATGATGGTTTTTCGTAAGTTCAATGTTTTTCTTATCAAAATCATGTAAAGTAATCATGTAGTAAACCTGTGTAAAAACACGGCCTTAATTTCTTGGTGATCAAATATATTTTCCATTTGGCATTCACTAAGCAGTTATTTCAGATCTCTTGTTTACCAAATCATGTATTTTGTTTCATCAGGCATGGCAGGAGTAATTCTAAAATTCAGGCTATCCGTAAATATGGATATAAACCTACACCTATGCTGTCACAGAATTCAGCCGTAATGGTAAGACTGTAACTTGTTGTTTAGACAATTGCTGTTTTCAATTTTTACTACAATGATATGCTAACATTTCCTTCGAATTTTATTGCAGAGTATTGGAAAAAGTGATTGGTTGAACTCTCTTGCTCATGGAACCTATGGTGGAGAGGCATGTATTCTGGTTGCTCAGCAACTTCTCATGACCATTGAATCACTCAAAACATTGAAGAATAGGAAAACGGTAAGAAAATTCATGTGTAAATTGTGTTATCATTATCTCTAAAGAAAGAATCCAGATTATTTAGTTTGTTGTGTGATTCACTGTGAAGTTTATTTCTCTTAGATTTTTAAGCTACATATATATGTATTAATATCTATAGATACCATATTTTCTTGCATCAAGAATGTACCTGAAATAAGGCTTAAAATTGCAGTGAATCTTCGATGCTGATGGTTATGTAATTCAATTCAATTTCAATGAGTAAACTACTGTAATGAATATGCTGTAACTGACAATATCGTGTCATTTTAAGATAGTGAAATGCCTAGAAAAACTTATTGATTTCTATCTATCAACTTACTGATGTTACTGGCACAAATCTTTTATATTTCTGGCCCCAACCAAACTATTCCCCTGAATTCTAACTTTCTCTTCTCTATACTAAATATTTTGAGGTTCAGCAAGGGTCTTGGTGAAAATACTTTTGTAAAACACAGCATTATACTGAAATGATTTGAAACATTCCATATAAATAGAATGCTGCTAAAAGATTTTGCAGTTTTTCGACCTGGGGAATTTGAATCAAAGTACTGAACTTTTAATTGCAGCTTTCCCTAAGGTTAAGTATGGAGGTTGAAAATTTGTTAAATATTTTAGGGAAGCTGCCCTTTATCCTTTCTTCTGATTGGATGTGAAATTGGACAGTTGGGTTTAGGTTGATGGTTGGTTTCTATGCTTGGTGTAGGTTGTAACCATCGTTTAGATTAAATTTGTTTCTCTCAATTCTGATTTATACCAGCTCTTTTATAATTTGCTTCCAAAACTTGTGTCTTGCCTAGAGCTTTGCAGTGCTGAAAGTTTATCTGGGGCACCTTTTTAATACAGTGCTCATATATTGCCAGTTTTGGCAAAGGTGAAACACTGATTGGTTTAAGTGAATGTACCATGCATGTTCATGTGACTGAAATTGAAAATTTTCTGCATCATTCTGAGATACCTCCCCATCTTCCTGTATCTTTGATTGAGTAAATCTTTTCTTTTGCTGGGAGCCACTTCTCATGTATGACTTATTACATTGAAGGAGGGGACAAGTATCGACTATTAATTATACAAGAATCCCTATTCAACGTAAAAGGCAAATCTGGAAGGAAACAGACAACTATTACCTATATTTTCAGAAGTAAATAAATAATTCATGAACTAAATGTTTGCAAGGATCTTTTATTTAATATTATTACCATATTTTCAATAATTCCTTGTGAAAGAGAGTGTTTGAACATTGAATTATTCTTTGATAATTTTTGTATTTTCTTGCTTTTATATAATATATTACCTATTATTATGTTTTAATTATTGTGTTTTTCAATTACTTTTTTTTATTTTGTTTTTTGATTATTTTGATAACAAGCTCTAGTTAAGTTTTGTATTGTAAATATATGCCAATTCCTCTCTTTAGCTGTTGCCATTATTCTAAATCCATATTTTTTCTAACAGTCCACTCAAAAATGCTAATTGATAGTTCTTTTATGCATTAAGTATCTATCATTATTTTTGTTGTTTCTCTCTTTTACCAATTTTCATTTCTCTCATTTTCAGATGGTATTTTTTACTGAGCTTTTGGATTTCATGAAGGAACAAAATAATTTAAAGAAACCTGGCCGTGGAAAAAAGGCAGCTGAAGTTCCAGTTAATGATATTCCGCCTGAAGTTAAAGATGAAAGTATGGATTGTGATGACAGTATAGAAATGGCTCTAGGAGAAAAGGATGAAAGCATTTGTGAATCAGAGAAGAAGAATTCCTGCTCAAAAAAGGTCCAAGTTCATCCTCATGTTCCAACTTACGCTGAAGCCTCAAAGAGGTTTGGAATTCTCTTCTGTGACATACCTCTGGTTAGTTTTTTTCTTTTGAAGTTTCCCTATGATAACTTTTCACAGAATGTGTAAGTGCGAATTTGAGGAGGAGGAGATTTCTTGTGGTTTAAGTTCATGGCAAATATTGAATTATTTTCCATTGGAAATTAATGTTAACTTGTAAAAATTTGTTGCAGGAAAAAATAATTCTTTTACAATACTCTAATTGAACTCATTTTATACACAAGTGAAAATAAATGTCCTCCTTGATCAAAGTTGTTTGTAATAACATAAGTACTGTATCTAAATACAATGGAGATCAAAAGTTTTATCATATCAAGTTGTCTATATATATTTTACACTTCTGTAGCATGCATTATTTGGAAATTTAATGTTTGATTGAAATCTAGATGATTTGGCGTTACTTTGTGGAAAGCCATTTAAGTAAAAAAGGGATTAAACTTAGTAATTTTCCACACAATATTGTGTGGAAAATTACTAAGTTTAATCCCTTTTTTACTTAAATGGCTTTCCACAAAGTAACGCCAAATCATCTAGATTTCAAAGATAAATAACAATGATGACTAAATTATAAAACAAAGAAAAGACAAAGCAAAAAAGAATGAAAAATAAATTAAAATAGAAATGACAGTGAGGTGATATACACCAAAGACTCAAGCTGCTAAAGCTGTTATAAAACAATACTCCCATTTTTCTGATTGCTTGTAATGATCTCATTGATTTGATCACCAACAAGAATTTTCATGATTCTATGTCAGTAAAATTTTCATAAAAATCGGCATCGGCAGTTTATCGACATATTTTTACTCCTCATTAACGACTTTATACTAATTCTGTATGTTTTACGAGATTTCCTCTGCATCTCAGTGCTGAAATTCGTGAATGAAGGTGTGATGAATTAAAAATTTCCATTGCGATTTCTGATTGATATGTGAATGCAATGCTAGTCAAGCGAATATAGAATATATAAAATTGCAAAACCGGGTTCTAACGGTGTAAACGCAATCTTGAGCTATTCTACTGTCGAGCATTTCAGCCGTTCATGGATTTAACACTATTCACTAAATGTGGGCTAGATGACATCAGGAATGATTTCACGACTTTTATCTTCCCGGCCCTATCTTCTTATGATTGCTAGTTAACGGTTTAACTGGATTTACCATGGATGCTTAAGAAATTGTAGAGATCTGGTTGAGATGAGATTTTCAGCGCAGCCCATTAGTTTTTTCAAGAAATTTTCGAGCACGACCAGAGCCTGAATTTCTCAGAATCGTTCCGGAATTAGTTGTTACAATGCATTCAGGAATTAGATGTTTATTTTACCTCTGTTATACTTTTAGCAATTTAAAAAATCTTAAAAATGCTTAAGCAGCTGTGAAGATAATATAAAGTAAAATATACTGGTAACTTTGATTAGCAAACAGAAAATGTTTCAAACTATAATTTTATTTCCAATCTAAATCAGATTTACTCTATTCACCATCGTGATTATCCATCCTGCAGATCACCATCTTCTCTGGACATAAATATTATTCAAAAAAGAAGATTCTGTGCATATTGTTTAGGCATTGGGTAGCAACTGTAGAAAGCCTTTGTCCCTATGCAAGAATCAGAAACATTCTTTGAGAACGAATAATTTTTTCCTTCCCATGTAATACTCCAGTCCAAGCCCAATAAACTGGCAGCTTTATCCATGCCAAACCCGGTTCATGTGCCCGACCCATGCAGACCTCTAGCCTGTGAACTCTACATTCTCAAAGGAATGAACGCGGATATTTTAATGGATGGTTAATTTAGGATCTTGAGTAATTAAAAAATTTCTGCAATCTTACGGTAAAATTCCATGAGTTTTTCTTCCTATTGAGACAACGCTCGAGTAATTTTTGAACAATTATTGAACTATGTTTCGCATTAGAAAAGTTCTAATGTTAAAGTTCATCCAGTTAATTTCTCCTTGTAATTCCATTCATCTACAAGTTCACCATAACAATGTCTTCCTTATCGTTTGAGTTTGAGATTGAGACTGGAAAACTGATAGCGGGGCTCTTGCCACCTATAAGTATTTATCGCCCAAATCATATCGTTAAGGCTACGATAGAAGCACTTGGGTGGAAATCACTCCAGGCAAGAAGATTAGATTACAGATTTTTCCAAAAATTCACCGGTTCAGAATTTTATGGCGAAGTAGAAGATGTGATTCCAGAAGCGCGATCTCTGAGAGGCATCGACAAACCGTAAGATATCGATCGCTAAAACAGATGCAGTAAAACCTCGTTAACACGTACTCCCTTAACACAAATTTAACTATAACACGAACTCAAATTGCTGTCCCAGGATGGATATATCGTGTCTTACGGAGTTTTATTCGTTTAATACGAAGATCAGTTAGTACAAAACTGGAACAACAAATATCTTGTACCAGCACTGAGGATTTGTTGCTTAAAGCGAACTGTCCATTTCCAGTGACGTGCTAAGATATTTTACGAAACTTATTTGGTTGATGATAGCCATTTATTGCGGATGGTCCAAGTGGTATCGAAGATTGATAGCCTGGAAGTGATTGTCATAAATATCTATCTATATATAATGCAGAAATTCTGTGGGTTTGTGTGTTTGTTTGTTCGCGATCGGAGTCCACACCGTTTGTCTGATTTGCATCAAACTTTGCGTACGCGTTCTCCGTGAGCCGGAAGGAAGTACTGTCAACTTTTCATTTGAAAAATTTGGTGGGTTTGAACCAAGATCGTTCAGATAGATTTCCATAAGAATTACATGTAAAGTTCGATTTTATCGGGTACAGACTTTATTTCTTTTGCAAAATTAAATTAGAAGGAATATTCGTATAAGATCGAGATAAGTACCAAAAGAAGGGAAATTGTATACGGATTCTTATTATTGTCATAGAATATAGCTTTCCTCTTGAAATTGCGAAAATTTAGATAAAATATGCAATATTAATAAAATATAAATTATTTATATAAAATATATTTAAAAAAAATAATTTTGTGAAATTTTGATGGTGTAAATAACCCGTCCCCCTGGCGACCAATGCGATTGTTGATTCCGAGTTCAGGCATTTTCCCATAAGAA
>KZ308312.1:2517191-2537950 GCA_000376725.2 Ladona fulva
CACGGTAGTTCAGTGGTTAGAATACCTGCCCGGAAAGTGGGAGACCTGGGTTCGAGTCCCAGTCGTGTCGCTATTTTTCACACTTGTTATTCCTTATGGATTTTCTGCTTATGCTGGCATCTTCTATATAAACTTCTAATGGCAATATTATCTGTGACTCAAAAATGCATTTGTTTTCCCAAACATGTAACAATGTTCCCTTTTCAAAATGGTCTGTGCAATGTCAGGCCATTACTTTTGAAGTTAATTAAGAAGACAAATACTTCAAAGAAATGAAAGGGAAAATTGAGATTGTATAACAAAATATTTTAAAAATTGTTCTTGCCTGCCATTATTCCTAATAATTAATTAGCAGGAAAGTACCTGAGAAAATAGGGAATTACTTATTTCAAATCTGAGTCTCAAAGTAAATTTATATCATCAAAACATTAATTTATGTAATGATGGCAACCCAGAACTAATCATTTATGACATTGATTTGTTTATTTGAATATGTATGCTGCATCAGCTATCAACCATGAACAAGTATTCACGTAACTTCTCATTGAATGAATCATACATTTTAAATGTTTCAATTATCACAACAAATGACCAATTAATGTTGGTCCTTTAAATTTAAAGACTATATTAGTTGAAGAAATTGATTCTGCTCACCACCAAAAAATATTTAAAATGTATAGCATTATCTGATTATAACTGAGAAAAGTAGAGTAAATTATCATTGATAATTTTTCAACTTTCAACATTTTTCTGTATATAGTTCATCACAAACTTATAATAGATTTAAAGATTAATTATTTATATGCATATATCTAATTGTTTATTCAAGGTATGTTGGAATCCTAACCTTCAGAGTTTCATATGGCTTGCTACTGGACATCAAGCTGGTTTTGTTCGTATTTGCAGAATGCAAAAGACAAGGAATAGAATTTTAGAAAAATCTGAAGAGAATGCCTACGAAAAGATTGTGCTTGACTTTGCCAAAAGGAAGGTATAACCCTCAAAGGGGGTTAGCAGAAATTTTACGAGCTTTAAGAATTGTAGAAATATGATCGTCAATGAAGTATCAAATGCATGAATTATGTGATATATTCCAGTGATTGTGTGAAGCTGAAGAAATCAGATCTTTGATAAGTTATAATTTATCTAAATATAATCAATTTTGACTGCCTGTTGAAGATAACCTATCCCTCTGGGACATATTGAAGGAGTTTTTATTTGAAGTATTTGGCCATTTCTCAGGGCAGATCCTCAACTCAGGATCATCACAATCAAGCACTGACTGCAGTTTTTGCAAAGCAAAATTAATCTATATGTAAACTTCTTCGTAGTAGTGAGGATAATTTTTTAAAAGCCAATATTTTTTACAAAGCAACAGTGCTTACAACATTCTTTAATGGAGTGCTTTGATGACTGTTATTTTGTGTTGTTGCAAATTGTGATGGACTTTCATATTACAAAGTCCATGGAATGAATTTGCTTAAAGCAATTGTAGTCCTCTAATATTTAGAGGTGTTATATTTTTGAAATCAATCACTATGACGTACTATGCTTCAATGAAAACCTTGGGTCAATTTAGTCATTTCACTAAAATCCTCCTGAAATGATCCTTATTATTTAATGCCTGCATTGTTTGCTGCATTTTTCAAAAACAATTTTTGTTTTGAGTACTTCATTTCTCTCACTTCATTATTCCCTGTGTTTGTATGGAAAGGAACTCCATTTTTTGTATTATATATTGTAATGAACTTGTAAATATCAATTAATTAATTGTTANCTCATTTTGAGCATTCATTTTAATAGATGTGAGATCAATATTCATTATACATTCATGGCATTAATACAAAAGGATAAAATTATTTAGATGACTCTAATTAATTGGACGATTTAAATTCATTATAGATTTGTTACTGGTAGGTTATCTGTTCATGTCTTGGTCTATGGGAAGAATTATATCCCATTTATATATTGTAATGAACTTGTAAATATCAATTAATTAATTGTTAAGTATTTATGTAGAAGTTAGTCTCTTTTTGTTACCTTTAATCATTGTTACTGAAAAGGTGTATTTTCATATACTATGTGTTGGACATTAGTGGTATTCCTCCAGTTAAAAGTTCTTCCAATTTGATAAGTTTATGTGGTGAAGTTAATCATTCCTTAATATTGGCTCTTTTTATCTGTAGATGAAGTGTTTTACTTTTTTACTTAGCATAAAGAGATGAAATTAATTCCTTTGGAGAGAAGTTAGTTTGTAAACATCACATTCTAAAGATTTCTTAATCGCATGTGTCTCCAGAACTCTTTCTCACTGTTAAATAGATGTGAATAGAAACTATGCATAAGACCAATGGATGCCTTAAATCATGAAATAAATTGTTTTAAAATTGAGAAATAATTTAAGGGAGGATGCAGTGAAAATGACCTCAATAACTCAGGAATAAAAATGTTGTTGGATAAAAACCATTCAAATAAATCAACCTTGATTCTAATCGTTTACTTTTCATTTATAGTGTTCACTCTCTGTATAATTTTCATTTTGATGTACATTAACACCCTTAACTATTGAGACAAATGAACGGTCATAATATAAACATCCTGAAATCGGAATGTTAGTTTCACTTATATACAATGTATTAAGTAACAATAGAAAAGATTAAGTCACTTTACGTCATGATTGTAGTGAATAAGGAAACTACACCAGTCTCCAACTAAACTAAACTCTCTGATAGCAAAGTGGGCTATGCGTTCAACTTTGGTGGACAGTTACGGGTTTGATTCCCGCTGGGAGACCATACGTGCGAAATAAACTTAAAAGAAGCACATTTAACAATGCTTACTACTCGTTACACAATAGCCGAATATAATAATTATGAATACGGTTTCGATTTGTTAGATTCATTGACTAAAAGAAACAACTCACTCAGACTTATCGTTAGTTTACTATTTTTCGAGCGAAAAACACGCGTTTATTGATTTCGTAAGCCTATTTGGTTGTCCTTCCAAGTACTCGCCGCACTATTATCAACCAGCGATGAGATGTGCCCAAGATGTAAGCTATTGATTCCCTTCTCGCAAACCCTCCCTACCATGCCCCTTCCATACTCGTTGTACGTAATCAATTTTTAGGTAGACAGACTTTGCTGGAGGGGGTTGTGCAGGGAGATGAGGAAGCGCAGTCGAGGAGGGTGAAGGGAGAGGGAAGAATTGCCTTCCTTCCTCGCCGCGCGTGACACTCGCGTACGGGGGACTAAGCTGCCGCTTTCGATAAGTAGGCGCTGCTGGCCGGAGAGCCTAACCCGGTCCGACTCTGACCTGGGGGATCCCCATTGCAGCAGTTTCCAGGTTATCCACGAAGGGGTGAGATATACCTGGTGCGGGGGTGCTCCCACAGAGGGCAGGGTGGAAAGAGTACGGTCGAAACAGAAAGTGCGGGCTTGTAGAGGTAAAGCTGCATTACTTTGTTGGGCCTGTTCGACCGTTCCCGATCTCTTGTTGACGCAGTCTCTATAAAATACATCGTTCCGCGATCTTCACTTTTTCGCCAGTTTTCTTAGCAGATCACGTGGTGTTTTGTGAAAAAGTAAATCGAACGGTCGTAGATCCCGTATCGCGGAGTAAAGGCTGTGAGGTGGTTGTTTTTTCGCGGCTGCTGACGAAGAGGTTGGTTTTTGAAGCCGTTGGAAAAGAGGCGGCTTTATCTCCGCTTTTCCACAGGAAAGGTGAGTAATATGGTTCAATTTGTTTAATACTTACTCTTTTATCTTCTACAAATTCATCCTATGGGAAGCAATTAATTGACTCTCTTAGGAAATCCACCGAAACATATGGTGTATATTTTGGTTTTAATGATACTAATGTAACATCCGATCTTTCTTTTGGAGAATTAATTGGAGTAATTCGTTTAATGTATATAATCATACATAAATTGCAATTAAAAATGCATCAATACTCGATAATAGTACAGTACGATTAGCTTATTATTGAATTGCTAATATAGTGAGTAAGTAATGTGTATGCTTTATCTACATATGGTTTGTGTAAGCCGGAGTTGGGAATTCTGTTTTGTTTTTAATACATTAATTCTTCATTTATACTGTAACACCTACATTCAGGGAAACAGTTATTTCTTCGTGTGTGATTTTCTTGAGCAACGTTATTCCTTTGGGATTTTCGTAGGTTTTACAACCTACTAAGTTACCTTCCTTTCCTTTATCCAAGTAGAAGCTTGTTTAGGTGCTTGCAATAATAGGTGAGCCTCAAGCCTCTGCAGATTTGTTTCGTTATTTTTAATATTCCTCGACCCAATAATATTAACTCAAACAAATTAAATCTCTATTTTAACTAAAATTGGCCTAGTTAATGAAGATAGCCCGAATAGAATAAATAAATATATGCAATATATGATTGGTTGTATCCATGTAAATATTTCTCTTTCTTAGCGTACATTATGAGCAAAAATTATACTCACGGATGCAATGAACTAGCTAATTGTCCTAAGGCGTCCTTGACACCATTCTGAATGCATCACAATACAGAAATAGGTCGACCCATTAATATTATCACATCTCCAAAGACATCAAGTTTTCTCGTAGAAATATTTACCGTACTTTTCTTCCGCATATCTCGCAACTGTTGAGAATTTCAATGCATGCATTTCGTTCAAGCAAATATAAGATAATCTTCTGTAAGTTGTTATGATGATCTAAGCCTTCGTTTGCTAATTTGAAACCTATAATCAGATTGATTGTTAGATAGTTACATATCATTACTCATTTTGACCATTCATTTTAATAGATGTGAGATCAATATTCATTATACATTCATGGCATTAATACAAAAGGATAAAATTATTTAGATGACTCTAATTAATTGGACGATTTAAATTCATTATAGATTTGTTACTGGTAGGTTATCTGTTCATGTCTTGGTCTATGGGAAGAATTATATCCCATTTAACTGTAGCTAGAAAAGTGACTTTTATTTTCGGAAGTTATATTAACTAATAAAACCTTTCATTTATTCGGTAATTGAGTTTTGAATTATGAAGTGCATCGGTAGTTGATACATCTAATAAGAAAGGGTAGTCAGCTGGTCAATAGGAAAGCCACCATATCGAACGTCACGTTCTGAGATTGCTCTTTGGATTCTTAGGTACTGCATGTTATTGTGTAAGAATAACTAACTACGACCTGAAGTTGTACTTATATGTGCCTCAAAAATAGTCCTGATAGTGAAGAAAGAGACCGGTGCATAATACGTTATGTTTTTTCAAAGTATTGTTTTAGGAATAGAATATGTGTTAAGGATTTTTTTATAATTATTCCAAATTGAAACGTCGAATTCACCATATAGCTGAGTTTTTCATAATTATATTTGAAATTATTCGGTTTTCTAGGCTGTGATCGAATGTTCCCGAAGTTGTCAAAATTTGTTAGATGTGCTTGAGAATTACCACACCAAGACTTACATACATCTAATCGAAGACTCATCATAATTATAAAAGCATATATTTTAAAATGCGAAATATTTTATGCAAATAGACACCAATAAAAATTAACAGATTTCAGCCAACTATTACTTAATTGTATTTATTGTCAAATTTACCCGGGATCTTCAGTGAATTGATTCAGTTAATGGTATGACCTTATCATGATGGAATTAGAAATGTAACCGAATGAAGATAATATTAAATCGTTGCACGGCATTTCTGAAAAAATAACGATTGAAATGACAAATAGCGAAGGTGAATTTTTTGTAAGCCAATTTCAGTCTTTCAAGTAGAATGATTAAAATTATCTCTCCATTTTACATAGAAAGTAAAAGATATACTAATAAAATCGTATATGGATGTATAGAATGTCAATGATCTAATTCGGAATTTTGTTTTATAAAGATTTCATCATTATTTTCCCTCTACTAATATAGCGAAATAGTGAGGGATTGAGATATATACGGTAGAATGTTATTTTGAAATGCCATTTACCTCTAAATATTACTACTTATTCGGACTTCCCAAAATATAAGGTGAACATTACCATAACCTATAACTTTAATAAAGGTTTGCATTCTGAATGGCTTTAAATATTTAGAATTAAGTATATTTACTCTTGTATTTATCTAGGTAAAATTATCGATTTTCATACAGACTAATTAAATTATTGTCCAAGTAAAATATATTGTTAGTTTAATTTTGGTAGTTTAAAATTTTAAACATTTGCATGATATAGCAGTAAATTATGAATTTCCGGAACTGTAAGTCAAGTACAGTCGTTCTCCAGGAAGATATCTTTATTTTATGCAATATTAATCGATATTGTATATAATAAATTTATAAATAACAGCTGAAAATAACAAAACAAACAATAACAATAACGAAATAACTGAATAAGGAAAAAGTTTATGTAAGGTTTAAAAATGAATTTATTAACATTACATAACGATAAATTATGAACTTTACGAATTATGAATAAAATGTAGTTCTTTTATTATACTTTTATTATGAGTGAACATTCTTTTTTGTATCTTTATAAAAAATAGGTCTAAACTGAACACACAACGTGAATATAGATGATCGAATATAACAGCGTACCAAAATGAGGATTGGAAAGAATTTAAATTTAACTGTCGAATCAGAGTAGAGAAAAAAATATAAGGGGAAAAACGTCCCCTGAAATCTATTAAAATTGTTAAAATAGCGTATGGATCCAGTTGACAATGTCACGAAAAACTTTATCAGCCTGTTGAATGCAAAGCAAAAGTTCGACGTGTTTCGGAAGTGTTTCAGTTTTTTTCTCTCGTGCAATGCGCACGACTCATTGTAAATTGAAAAAGTACGAGTCAAAATATACCTCCGTGGCTTTGAAAAGGACGGGATTTTTGCTCGAAAACGTGCGAAGAGGGATGTTTCATTTTCATGATACGCGTTCTTCGGAGAGAGTTTTCCAGTCCTTCGGGTCTCCCCTTTTCCCATCACAATATCCTCCTCTCCTGTCTGGCGTGTTTTTCTCACTCACATGTCTCTTAGCGAACGCTAAAACCCCTTTCTTTCGCAAAGCAAAAACGTTCGCGTCTGATATTATTTTCTAGGAGTTTATGGCGGAAATCATACGATGCCTCGGACGAGTAACACTGCGTTTCTGTATACGAAGATTTTATCGCTGTGTTTTGGTCTCGGCTAACGAACACGGATTCGAATAGGAATCTTTCCGAGGATGCTCACATGTAAGTGGGCCCCAAGAATTCAAATATAACTACGGATTCGGACTGCAGATGTTTCACAGGATGCGCGCATGAATATGGGCCATCAACATTCAAAATGACCAAAAAATGTATTCATACATTCGACTTTATCGAAGGAAATTTAAGACCTTCGTTCAACTAGTTTCAATTAATTAAGAAAGCTATGTACTCGTATTTATTTATTTACGAATTTCGGCTGCGATTTTAACAGAAGTCTAGGGACAGTTTAATCTCCTAATATACACTTAATTTATAAATATACACAATACGTAATCGCTACTATATTTATACCCTTTTATACCCCTATTAATACCACCTAAATAAAGGTGGTATTATTGTTTTTAAAATGCTTCGACAGCTTTGGTCATTTCGCACTCACGCCCCCACCGGGAATCGAACCCGGAACCGCTTTCACCGAATTCGAACGCATTGCCCACTTGGCATTTGGAGGTATCGAGGAATTCACCTAGATCGCAATAGAAGTTGGTTTTTCTTAGGAAGGTAGTTCTGATGATGTCATTTAATTGTTGATTTACGGCTGCAATGAACTGCTAAATTTTGAGTCCCTTACTCCATGCCAGGCGTGCCAGAGAATTTATCTTACGAGGTCTACATTATCTCAATCTATCTACTTCAATTCATATCCATTCGATGTGAATTTTCTTTTAAATTTATTCATTTTCTAAATCGCATCCACTGCTACTACAATTTGCACTTACGTCCAGCGCAGAATTTCCGAATAATATAAGGATTTCGTGTCCCGCTGATATACTTTGATATTTTCAAATAAAATCATTCTTCGAAAGCATTTAGTTTAATCGTTTTATTACATATATGAATTTATTTAGTATTTTTTAAAATCTGTAAATCTTATTACACATCTCTATTTATATTCAATATGTACTTCAAATATCGGATATTTTAAGAGTGTATAGTTTTCCCATCTGGGTCGATCTTCACCGTAATGTTCCTATTCAGCTTTACGGTAAATAACCATCTCAAGCTATAATGAAATTATTCTGCGTGCCACAAATAATTACTAAAATTATTTGGGCGTATGGGCCGCTGGTTTGGGATCCCTTATCTAGATAGCGCTGCAGATATATTTTCAAATAATCTTTCGGTCTCTTTCGCATCTTGCGCTCCGCTTCTCATTGCTGTTCGGGAAAATCTTTAACGTAACACTCCACTCCAGTCCAGTCGGTGCAAACAAAAATATGTTACATCTATCAGCTACGAAGCTTTCCCAGAATTTTTTATTTACGATTACCATATTATTTATTTATAATTTCTTAGATTCTGATGTACTTAAAGGCAACTTTACTGGTTGTATGAAATCAAAACATTAAAAAGAATTTGCAAANTATTTACGATTAGCATATTATTTATTTATAATTTCTTAGATTCTGGTGTACTTAAAGGCAACTTTACTGGTTGTATGAAATCAAAACATTAAAAAGAATTTGCAAAAACAAATGGATATGAAGACGTCCAATCGCAGAGGAGGAAGTGGATGACAAAAAATACGAATCAAGATTTACATATGTTCGTTGGCTAAAATTTAAAGTTTGTTTGTTTTTCGACCGAAAAAGATCGCGTTACCCACACGGCAATCCTGAGGTCAATAATTTAGAATCGTGGAAAATTATCCCGGAATATAAACTATCATAAAAGGTTATCGTGATAACGTAGCGATAGACACTGGATAAAAGAAAATGTAGCTGTATAAAATGTTTTAAGATAGGTTTTGCAGAAGAATCTATGTTGGGATGACGCCTGAGTAAGCTGACATATCTTCTAGGGGTTATTGGTATAGTGTATCCATAGATAGCTACTAGGAAAAAGTCTAACGTTCGCTGAAAACATTTTCCTCTGGGCAATTATACTGGTAGAACTCGTGTTACTGAAAGATTCCCATAATATTCTCAAACTTTCTAGATAAGCTCACATCCTTAAACGAGAATATTTTTACTCATCTTTTGATTTGGAGAAAAAGTAGTTAAAACAGTTTAATTAGCATTAGTTTCGTTAGTTAATACATCCGGAGAAGGAAACCTGTGCTGACCATGCCTTAACCTAGAATGTTTCTATGGCATAGATCTATTAACCTCGTGATCTATAGCGAGTATGGGTCGCGAAGTTCTGTTTCTTTTCTTGCTCTTTGCTTTTGAAGGGGAAAATATCAGATTTGATCCTCGAGTTTATGGCCTAGTATTCTCCATTACTGCTGACCTCTTTATAGTTGTGAAAGGGATCGATACGTTTTGAAGCGTATGGCTGATTAAATAAAATATCTCCTCCCTGTTTGCCGTGGAGTAATATCCGGCTTGCGAGGAACTTAACTGTCACAGTTTTACGCTCTTGAAGTACTGATTCCATTTGCGGAAGTTTTCGAGGAAGATCGTTAAAGGTACGCGACTCCAAATGATTCTGAAGTAGCCAAATCGAAGTGGTTGTGCTATTTGGAGAAAAATTCCTCGAGTGAACCAGGTTTTGGGTGAAAAATCCTTAGATTTAAATTCTTGAGTGCAATATTACAGGGTGATAAGCCCCCCGGGTAACTTAAGGTAAACAGTTTCTTAGGATAAAAGTCTGGGTGAAATTCCCTTGCATAGTATTTTAGAAGAACTGAAAGGAAATGTCTACGCAAACAAATCAATCTGATTTTTCTCTTATTAGAATGTGGTGTGACTGAGTATCAAAATTAGGACACGGAAAAGAGTAGGAAATTAGGAAACGTCGTGTACTTGAATCCTTCTGTTTCTGTGGTATTTTGAAAATACTGTATTTAGGGGCCAAGCCTTGTACTATTTTTCTTCGTGCTTTAGTCGTCCGTGCCTCCCACACCGGAGTTTTACGGTCGATCTACAATAAAGATAAAAATGTCAACAGTCAAAGTATATCCTCCATCCACGTTTAGGAATCGATTTCATTGTACCGCGAAGGAAAATATCCATTCACTCCTTTCAGATCCATTTCATTCAGGATATTTCATTGAGATATTTCCATTGAGAAGTTGACGTTACCACTACGTTGTGTTAGACAATAGCTGCACCAGTTATAATTCACCCTATCATCCCGATCCCAGTATACATAAATATTGAAATAGATCAATAACAGGAGTAAAATTTTCCTCGTACCACGGTCAAATTTCACATTTATACATATTTTGGTATTTTATTTGAAATGTTTATGTAAATTTTTGTTTTCGTTTTTTTTCAGTTTATTATTCATTACTTTTTTATTATTCCAATATTTTACTTTATATTTTCTTATTCCTTTTATTATTCTGTTTAATTACACATTACTGTCTAATTCTTATAATTTCATATCCAATGTCTGTTCTTATGTGAATTATTCGTAAGAATTATGCATTTTTTTGCCATTTTTTTTCCAGCTGTCTTGCTGACACTTTTCGTTTGCTTATTTTCTCTCTTCTTTTAAATTTTAGTTGCTACTGTCAGTAGGTTTCGCAGGTTTTTCATACCCCACTTAACGTGGATTTTCTTAAAAAGTGTAGACTTAAGTTTTTTTTCTCAAACCCACAACATAGTTCCTTCTTTTATTGCTTTTCTTAGCTTCAACTCCCAATACCTCTTCCTTTCTATCTGTAATGTTTAAGGGTTAGAAGTAAGAAGAGACTAATAAGTCTCAATATCGCCCTTAAATAAAGACGCGTTATTATTATTTCAAACGAGAATGATATTTGCACATTATACCCTGGAATGCACAGTAAAAAAATAGATATTTCCATCTTCGTTGGTAACGGTATCCTTTATCATGGTATCGGTGCAGAAGGAATAGAAATTGGCGAAATTTCGCTGGAGCATATTATATGTAATTTTCCCCCTGAGGGGGTCTGTGATGCAATTGGAATGCTGGTGATTCTTACCGAAAAGCCTGAGTGTTGTGCCTTACCAGATTCTCTAGCATTTTAATGCAAATGTCTGTAAAATCATCAGCCGAAGCGTTGGCTAGGAACTCTACCCCTCCGCCAATAGCTTAAAAAGAAGCTGAGAAAAGGGAATGAGGCGAATAGGCAAGATGAGGAGTGACTGTCCATAAATATTTGATAACGTCTCTGTTCCAAATGTCCTTCAGTATTCTTCTTGGTCTCTTCACATCCCTAGGTGTCCAGTTGAGAACTGCTGATGCCCATCGGTTGTCGTTTCTTCTCGCAACATGGCCTGCCTACATCAATTTCAGTGGTCTTACCTTATCTATGATGTCTGTCACTCCTGTCATCTTCCTCTCCGAGGTGTTCCGTTTTCTATCTCTTCTTGTGATTCCAAGCATACACTTAAGTTTCACTTCCGCATGTCAACACTGGTAGAATGCATTGGTTGCATATATATAATTATTTAGTTATCCTATCTTTTTTATAATCACATGTAATTGGGTTCTTTTCTAACCTGTTTGTGATTAATACATTATTGGAAAAAAATTAACACTTGGTATAAATTCCACTGATTTATTCACCAACACACCAAATACGACCGGTTTTGACTGCTAAATGAAGTTGATTCGTGTTCGGTGTGTATGTGAACAAATCTTTGGAATTTATACAAAGAGTTTGTTTCCAGGGATGGAATTCCACAAAGTAACGGCTGCTTCAATCGATTTTATAATAAATTATTAGTATAATTCGAGAAATGATGTTTACCTTTGGGGCACCATTAAAGCGTCTTTGGGTCCTCCAAGAGCCCACCTTACCCTTAAAGATATAATGAATCACTTTAACGTACTTTGGAGTTTAACATTCTCCGCAAGATGTTCTTAGAGAAAAAGACTACAATATTTCGAAGCTAAAAAAAGTACGTCGTGAATACGAGGGACGCGTTTTATTACACGTTTTCATCATTTTCATATTCAAATGGACGCAACTCCCCCAGCCACATGCCATTTTGTAGTTGAAATGAAGCGAGAAACAATAGTCGATTCTTTCGAAAGAAAATCATCCCTATTCCGTGAAAACCTATTCTATCTGCACTCCTCTCCCGCCCTTGATTCTTCTGCCGCATCCTTTTCATTCCGTTCTCCTTCATCTCCATATTGTTTCCCCACTCCCGCCAACAAAGGGCAGCGTCAAAGTTCGTTTTTTCGCACGCTCTTTTTTTCAAGGAGAAAGAAAATGAGGGAAAGAACGAAAGAATGCATGCAAATGAATCTCGAAAACATATCCCCCAGCAAAGTGAATATAGGCTTGTTTTGCCGGAGGAATAAAGGTGGAAGTAATGAGTAAGGTAATGAACGCCAGCATCGAGAGGATTTTTTTTACAAGTACTGCTGTTTTTCCTTCAATTCACCGTTCCCGTCGTCAGGAAAGCGAGAGTATTTTCCTGTTTGTTGATGTAAAAGTCATGGAAAAGAGCGACTGCTTTCATTGCCAAAGTTTTTCTCGTTGGCCCTAGACTCGGAATTGGCTGGGCATCGAACTAGAACCGGAAAACCGTTATATTAGCCGGAATGAAAACCTTACCCGAACCGAAGTCTTTAGCCAAATCGGGAAACCGTTGTTTAGTCTGCTAATTTTCGGTAGGTCTTCTTCTCAAGTGTAACCGTTGTGATTTTTATTAATTTTATGTAGCGGAGATGTGCTAATCACATATTAACATTTTTAATATCATTTATCATCCAAACGGTCGCCCAACACCATTTTGTGAATCTTCTTTACCATTTCTGGTGTGGTCACCTAATTTGGAGGTTGCCCCAATTACACGACTTATAATAAAATGAACACAAAAACACAAAAGGAAATAGAAAAAGGGAAGAATATACAAAATAATAAAAAACGATAAAATACATAAAAAAACATAGTACAGTCCAGTTGAAAAGCAATGCGAAGAACATACATAAAGAAAGTGTTATGGTGCAGAGTTAGTAGCAAAAATTGAGTAACAAAAGTATAGTAAGTCTACAATGTAGAAAAATATATATGAGAAAATGTTTCGAGAAAACTCTGTTCATCATCTGTTGGTTATTACCTAGAAACTGGCTGCATATGGGTTTTTATATATTGTGGATTTAGTCTACTTTTGTTACATAATCTTTAATAAATCATGGAGATGTTTCACCTAATATCGCTTGATATGATTCGGCAATACTTTGATCATTTATTTAACAATAAGAATTTTATTTTAACTTTAACAATTCACTTAATCCAGTAATATTCAATGCGCGGAGGAAAATACCGCTTCGAAGCGGTTCGGCGATCGCTGCAGTGGCGAAACGGAAGCTGAACGGAAATTTGGCGTTTACACTGAATTGGATTGGAAACAGGAAAAATAATTGTTTCGATGGCCTGGGATGAGTGGTTTTCTTTCTGATTATTACCATTCTCCGTAACTTAGAAGAAGCATTTCGGGATACTGAAGCCATAAGGTAAAGATGAGGTTAGGATGAGGGAGATGAGATGAGGTGTCTGAGAAATCAGCATTTTTCTTTATTTGCCCAAATGCTCTGCATGACTCTTGTGTAAAAATATTTTGAATATAAACAATAGTTAGTAGGAAACTAACTAGCAACTAAGCGAAAATATTCAGTGCTAATATTTCATGGTGTTCAAACAGTAATTGCATTCGCAGAGACAGTTCAGAACCAGTTCGGAACTGCGGCGCATGCGCATGATGATTTTTCTTGATTCCGCGAACGCTTAAAACGAGAACAGCGCATGCGTCGCAGTTCCGAACTGTCTCTGCGAATACACCTAATAGGAATTCACTTCACGGGGTTCGTAGCCAAGGGTTTGCAAAATTTTTTCTTCGTAATTTTTTATATTACAAATTCTCTCTCTCTCCTTTTTTCTCTCGTATACCCGTCGCAGGTTCCTCACACCTCCAATCTCTTTGTGCGTGTTTTCATTCACTGGAATTATTTTTTTCTCGTCTCTTAGTATCACAGTATTTTTTTCTCTGCAAACAATTCTTTTTGTCCTCATTTCTCAAAAATTTCCATGTCGCAGTCTTACTTTATTATGTATATATACACATTTTTGACAGTTGGTTAAATGATGGTAGGACTTTCTAGTCCAGATTTAATCAAATAAGTCCTTCGGAGTTTTAATGTAAGTTTACTTTAGGTGTGATAGTTTAAACACAGTTTTTGTATCCTACGACTCCTGAATTTGCCGAAAGAAGTTGCAAAAACAGCATCGTTTTGAATCATGTTGCAAAGCGTCTCTTTGAATCGACGTTACCTCGCCAGAGTAAAGTATCGTTTTAAAAGGATTCAATCGACGTTCGAAATGAGGACGGCGACGAATTAGGATAACCTACCTATGAAATGGATTGAGGATGAAGGTTCAACCGAAATTGATGGCGTTTTACTCCAAAAGCGCCAAATTATTGTTCGGTGATATGTAAATCACTATTTAGATTGCAATGGGGGTTTACTAATTAATATGAGATTATTTTATGAAAGTCCCGAGCTTGCCAAATTT
Organism: Ladona fulva; assembly: GCA_000376725.2. Taxonomy (NCBI): domain Eukaryota; kingdom Metazoa; phylum Arthropoda; class Insecta; order Odonata; family Libellulidae; genus Ladona; species Ladona fulva. The sequence goes on from KZ308312.1 coordinate 2,531,872, forward strand.
TCCCATTTAAAAGACGAACAAAAAAAGCTATGCCCTGACCAGGATTTGAATCCAGAACCCGGCGTCGCAGGTTAACCACTACGCCACCTCGTGTATTTAAGGTTTTTGGTGGGTCAATGAATTTTTCTCTTTCTTCTTTCCAAATTTAATCGCGCAAGTAATGTCTTTATGTTATCATATCTAATTATAATGTTATTCGGTGAAATGTAATAATTCTTTTCTTGAACCATAGTTTTTTTTACACATTATTTACTCTGCGTAAGTACAAAATTAGCTGATAGCTTCGATTGTTAGCCAGGGACGGTTTTTAAATTAGCCGCCTAAGGTGCTAGTTGAGGGCCACATTAGTATAAAGGGCCTCAATAACGAACTTACATTTTTATAGAAACACGGTGCACGGTGGTTCTTGGATTCTTACTACAAATTACTTTCTTCTTGCTGGATAATTCTACGCAATATTTTTGTAGGAAATACAGCGAAAAATAATGCCTCTAGGTAATGTGAATTTATTATTTCGATGGAAAGTTCTGTTTATAATTAAACATTTTGTAGGAATAACAAGTGCGAAAGTTTGCGACATAACTGGGACTATAGCAATATTTTTATTATAAAATACGTAAAAGCGCACAAGATCGAAAATTAAGTCGCTTCACTACCGCAAGAATAAACATAATGTTTAGCATTGAAGAAAGGTGAACTTCCTTGCACGATGAAGCTGATTCCAAAGGAATAACAATAACGATATAAGAAATCTGTATAATGCCTGGTGGCGAACTAAAATGAAGAAGATATGGAATTGTCCTCGTCCAAGAGCACATGATATTGAGAATATACTTCATATTTCCAAAAGGATCTACCATAAACTGTATAGAGGATGCATGGCATTTAGAATTGCAATGCAAGGGAATAAATGAAAGGAACTGAAGTGGGTATAAAACCATAAAATTATGCTCGAATTCAAAATAATATCCTCATTTAAACTGGTGAGATTGCCACGAAGTTTAGTTCCTCTTTAGGATAGAAGAACCGAGTATAGGCACGGGTTATTCCAGAAACTTTTAAGTACTGATATGCACGAAACACGCGATATCGTGATTCCCGTTTTCAGCGAGTGCGATTTCCGATACCAGTCGACAAAGAGATTTCGCGAGATTATAGCGAGAACGGATAGCTATTTTTGGTCTGATAGCATTAGGAATACCAATCAGGTACCTTATTAATAGGTTCGGTGTTTTCACCCCCCCTGCCATACGCAATATGGAGGCTTGCTGGGCACTAATGTAAATGTAAATGCTATCCCAGGCTTGGTGCAAGTTCATTTAGAGAGGAATCTTTAAGAAATGCATGTAAATTCCTTTTTATTACCGGAAGATATTACCTCCTTAGCTAGAATGAATCATGACCGCCGAACAATAGTGAAAAATAGTGACATGACTGGGATTCGAACCCAGGTCTCCCACTTTCCGGGTAGGTATTCTAACTACTGTACTAACTACTACGAGACTCGTATTCTAACTACCATGATGCGTCAATTCCACATTGTTAAGGGAATGATTTTTAATATCCGCCCGGAAAGTGGGAGACCTGGGTTCGAATCCCAGTCATGTCACTATTGTTATTCCTTTGGGATCAGCTTCATCGTGCAAGGAAGTTCACCTTTCCTCAATCCTAAACATTGTTTATTCTTGCGGTAGTGAAGCGACTTAATTTTCTATCTTGTGCGCTTTTACGTATTTTATAATAAAAAGATTGCTATAAACTGATGATTCCCTTTATCTAATCTTTGCACTTCGGGCCTTGGATAGCCTGATGTCAGCTACTGCGATGGTAGGTGAAATCAATTCAAATTAAAGAGAATGGAATTAATCACAAGGTCACAAGGAATTATTTCTTTCTCTCTTCGGGTAATACTCCAAACCCATAATGCCTTTACAAATCCAACTTGACGCAACTATTAGAAGGGCAAACGTAATTACGAAGTGTTGAAACGGATCTGCAGAAAGTGCCAGAGATAAGTGAATTCCTAACAATTTGCACTTAAAATATCGAGGCTTCCGAACACAGTGGTGGGGAACGTACCCTTGGGAACTCGAGGGAAATTGCTAACTAAATGGATATATGATATTTCCATCTGCGGCCGTTAGTAGCGGAGCGCAATTTATGCAGGGGAACTTCAGAGTTCGGTAACTAGGTGAAGCTGGATCGTATGGATTGGATTTTCCGAGTTCCTGAGCCGACTCTCTTTAGATCCGGCATTGAAGAGCAGAGAATTCAATCGCATTTTATACAATCCTCTCCGAAAGTCTCCTTCCTATTCAGGATTTTGATCGCTGGGACTTGATTAATGGCAACATCGAGTAGCTACGATAACGATAATGGAGATTGAAGCTAATTTGAAATTATCAACCGTAACTATGCTAACCTATTTTCATGTGGACCGTAACTGAGTTGCTTACCCCGCTCCAGTTTGCTTGAACGAATTGGGAAGTAACGAATTTGATTTTGAAAATGATGATTCTCCTAGATAGAGCTCGTTGGGGAGACAATGTTAAGTCAAAGCCTACGATATGTTCCCATTGTAGGAATATATCGATAATTTCCCTCTACGGGCTTCTTGCAGTTTAATGCAGTCGCAATCACCTAAAAATGGTCTCTTTATGCCATGAAACAAATATTGAACTATGAAGCTGCTTTGCGTTTTCATATCTATGTTTATACAGTGAAACTTGTCTATAGCGGAATCGCGTTGTGCCAGAAAAAACTTCCGTTATGAACAAGTTTCCGTAATATACAGGTTCGAAGTACTGGATTGGGATTCCTATTCCGCATATCGGGACCGAGATATTTATCCGCAATGAACAAGTTTCCGCTGTATATCTTATAGACAAGTTTCACTATATATGAATGTACGGAAAGCATTTTGATGACCTTGCACGCAGAGTAAATATTGTTTCTGCTACCAATTCATAAATGGTATAGTTTCTGCTACCATTCACAATTCTTTTTAAGCCTTTTGGAACAGGTTATACTCGTAGAAAACTGTATCTTTCATTTATCTTTGTTTTAGTATTCTTTATGGCAATGATATATCCACAAATACACAATAAACATCATAACATAATAAATGCAACTGAGGTATGAATGATGATATTAATTCTGGTCGCTCCATTGAATTCTATGCAAAATTTCAGAGGTCATTGTACTGCATATACGTTCACTTGTTCCACTCATACATTCTTAACGAGGAAAGCGACGGTTCACTCCTTTTCAAGCGTTAGTGGACTGCTTCTTTCTACAGGACTTTTCGTAGCTAATGGTGGACGGTTTCAGGTTCAAACCACCTTCGGGTTGAACTTTATACAGACATAAAGTAAATATAAGAAATCTGTATAATGCCTGGTGGCGAATTAAAGTGAAGAAGTTATTAAATTGTCCTCGTCCAAGAGCACACAATACTATGAATATACTTCATACTTCCAAAAGGATCTACCATAAACTGTACAGAGGATGCATGACATTTAGAATTGCAATGCAAGGGAATAAATGAAAGGAACTGAAGTGGGTATAAAACCATAAAATTATGCTCGAATTCAAAATAATATCCTCATTTAAACTGGTGAGATTGCCACGAAGTTTAGTTCCTCTTTAGGATAGAAGAACCGAGTATAGGCACGGGTTATTCCAGAAACTTTTAAGTACTGATATGCACGAAACACGCGATATCGTGATTCCCGTTTTCAGCGAGTGCGATTTCCGATACCAGTCGACAAAGAGATTTCGCGAGATTATAGCGAGAACGGATAGCTATTTTTGGTCTGATAGCATTAGGAATACCAATCAGGTACCTTATTAATAGGTTCGGTGTTTTCACCCCCCCTGCCATACGCAATATGGAGGCTTGCTGGGCACTAATGTAAATGTAAATGCTATCCCAGGCTTGGTGTAAGTTCATTTAGAGAGGAATCTTTAAGAAATGCATGTAAATTCCTTTTTTATTACCGGAAGATATTACCTCCTTAGCTAGAATGAATCATGACCGCCGAACCAAACCCAACTGGAAAGCTTTTCGGAAGTACCTTTTGGAAAGAATTACCACCGGGTAAAATATCTTTTGGGTGAGCTGACATTTACGTCTTGAGGGTATAATATCCCCGAGAGAAAATTTCTGAGGAAACTTCTTGGAAAAACCATATTTTGGGTGAAACGCACGGACACAATTATTTCATTTTTTCCGCATTTCTTTATTTATGTCTTTGTAGTTACTTGCATGACGCCTTCCGGCGTGTGGCAGGGGGTGCATGCATCATGACTCTACTTCCTTAATAGATAACTTTCGCGTATCGTTCGCGGAAAAAATCCTTCCTTGAATAGATTCGTTCTAGTACCCATTTTTCTGATCCTCCTCCCATTATCAGAACTGCGTATGTAACATGGACGACGTATTATATCGGATACATCATCTGAAAACGTGCTTTCTTTGAACTTATTTAGTAAATTTATCCTTTGTTTAAATCTTCTAACTTCTTAAAATTCCCATCCTGCGTCCTGAAGCATCTGAGTAACGCTCACTGATTTATCGTAGCAATTCTTCACAAAACGTATCGCCTTTCGCTGCATATTTTTCTATTCCCGAACACAACACTTATAGGCAATATGCCATACACCACACGGATACTCAAGATGAAGCTTAAATAACGCGAAATATATTCGCTCGCGAACTTTTTCTTCGCTCAGACCGACTATTCTTTGAACGAAGTCGTGTTTTTTAAGTGCTTGTCCACGTATATGATGGATTTTGGTACCAAATTTTTTCCTTATTTTTCAACACCAAATGTAGGCTATTTACATTTATAACAATGAAACATAAGCTCAAACATACATCCCTTACCGGAATTTTTATCCGGGATCTTAGTGTTATTCCGCTAGCACGCTAACCCCCACGCCAGTGAGGCCGTCGTTTTGTATTTATAACAAAGAACCTTCGAAACCAAGAATCGCGTAGACGATCGTATGAAAGCTTCACGCCATCTTATAAAAAAGGGCATCTAAATGACATTTCAGGGCGGATGGTCTTTTATTTCATAACATAGCCCGACTAACTCACTTTTGTAGCTCTTTTCCCGACCTTGCTTCCCCAGGGTTATTTCCCCCTACCTTCGCTTCCGCTCAAAATACCTCAATCCCATCTCATTTCCACGTCATATTTATCTCATTTTATCACTCTCATTTCCATCGCATTTTCCGTTCCCAGAAGCCATTTGTCTTCCGCCTTCTTCGGATGTCTCATTTTCTTCCCGCGTAACGCACCCGATATTTTTTCTCTTTATTATTTTCCTCCTTTTCCAATCTCCGTGGGAGGGCGCTCTTTCACATCGCTGGATTTCTCTCTCAAATTAGCTTCGACGCGTTTAAAGAATCGTCCAGGATTGAGTTTCTTCCGATAAATTTTCGGTCTGGTTTGGCGGCAATCCGGAGGTCTTTTAAGTTTGTCCGTGAGCGATATATTCTTCGTTGTTGGATTGGGAGAAGGGTGGCTAAATTACCCCATTTACCGTAATAAATTTATGAAATATACCTTTTGTGAAGTCTTAAAGAACTTTTTCGTGGTTCGGACCTGGCATTCACATTTCTTTAGGTTTCCGAGATAAATGAATAAATCCTGAATATTACCTTTACCACGAATTTTTATCGCTCCAACAAATCGTTATAAAAACTTACGTACTTCGTATATTTCGCAAATTTATTTAAAAACGACCGGTTTTGATCATGACGGTCATCCTCAGGTACGCTTAGGGTTGCCAACTCTCTCGTTTTCCCCGGAAGACTCCCGGATTCAGAGAATATTTTTCAAGATCTCCCGCACTAAGGGGTTTACCTCCCGCTTTTACTCAACAAGGCTGAACCTAGTAGTCGTATCTGAACAGTAACCCAAACGGAAAGAATCTACGAATGATTTGTACTTTTACCACAAATTTTCACAAAACAGTTACACGACCGGTTTCGAACGATTAATCGTCATCTTCTGGTGTAAGATTAATCGTTCGAAACCGGTCGTGTAACTGTTTTGTGAAAATAAAAT
>KZ308312.1:2539029-2550490 GCA_000376725.2 Ladona fulva
TGCTACCTTGGACGATCCGACAATGAGCGCAAAATAAGAGAAATGGATGCTAGGACGAGTCGTTTTAAGAATTCATTCTTTCCGCGAATTATACATGATAATAATAGGTTAAAAAAATATTCCGAACGCCCGGTGTTTTCACCCCCTGCCACACGCCGTAAGGCGGCTTGCAGGGTATTTATGTAGATGTATTCCGTTAAGAAAATCTTGTTAAGTCATCTGAAATTATATTTATGGTTAGAGATAATTCAAGTGTGATCAAATTGCATATTTATGCTGTTCATCAATGAGGAATAGACATTCTACGACATTTGTTACTATATTCAAATTTAAGCTCCAAGGATCTCCCGGAATTTCTTACACTTGTGTTGGAATAATCCCGGAATCGACCTTTAAGGAGTTGGAAACCCCAGGTAAACTATATCGGGAAATCAGGGAATGTATACATGACCTCTACTTTCCCTACCGTCAGAACTGCTCAGCCGTATAAATTCTCTTATTTCCCGATATCACCGTCTTGGTCGAAACCGGTCGTGTTTAAATACATTTGTAGGAAAATACGAAGTACGTTTGGAATTATTTTTAGATTGTGTTCCACATTGTAGGGCCAGAATACCTGGAGTTATTTTTTTTTTCATTATTTCCGTCTTTTTCTTTGATGTTTCATTCGTTTTATTCTTTTTATCCCACAGCTTATATCTTGTAATTTAAATCCGATTCTACTTATTTCTTGACCGAGTATGCATTTTACTTATCAGGCTTGTTGGTGTTCTTCTTATTTTCCCTTTTTTCTCTTGTTTTCGAAATTTTTTTGTGAGTAGGTTTTTCACGCCCCCTTCACGTGGGTGTTTTCCTCCTGGGGTTTACTTTTATCCCACGCGCAGAATATTCAACCCCCGTATTATTTTCCTCTTTTCGTTGAAAATTATTTTATTTTGAACCCAAAAGCTTTGTTCTTTAATTTTTCAGTGACAAATGGTTATATATTGAAAGAGACTAATAGGTCTCAATCTCGATCTTAAACAGAGACGTGTTAAAATCATTATGTTACAAGTTTTCTACCTTTCGGTAGGTTCATGTGCCCTAATATTCCCAACTCAACGCCATTTGTTTCGCTTCCTGGTAACTTACCCCACCCTTTGTGTCATCTAACAGCCTTTGTCTTTGTCTTCCCCTGTGCTTTTTTCCTTGTATTCTTCCCTCAATTACATTCTTCAGCAATCCCTCTCCCCACAATATTTGACCCACCCATTTCCTCTGTCGACGTTTGATTACATTAAACAAAACCCTCTCCTCCATCTGTAGAACCTATGTTTTTCTCAGTCATTCATAAGTTCAATAGAGAAGGCAAAAGATAAAAACAACCATAAGATAAGAAACATAACTTACATTCAACACACAAATTATCGTTAAAATCGAGAAGTTATAAATATATTGTTAACATTAATAAAACTTATTTTGTGTATGTCCTTCCATTCTTAGTCGAAATTTTTTGTTTGTCCTTTGACAAGGGTTAAGAATATATTCAGGTAATTCATAACGGTGTTTTTTCATGTAAGCCTATGCATAAGTGTTTTTACAGTTTACATTCCTTATCATCGTACAAGTTCTATAACGAACTCTAAAATTTCCAGGTCCATGAAATTAAGCCAAGCTGATAATGCTGCCCACGCATCGAAACTAATTTCCATTAAAAACACCCTTAGAAAATCAGAATAAACTGCTTAGGACATGACTCCATGGTAGTTCATATTCGATGAAGGATCAAGGAAAAGTCGGAATTTTGTATTATTTGGATATATATTGAAAGATGATCGGGTTGTAATGTCTCCATGAGTCGAAACCACGATCGTCTTCCAATAAATATTGTGGTTTGTAAAATTTCGACTTTACTTTCTTCTCACTCATAGAAACGTAAACACGTAGTTCGTATTCCTTGGTTGAATTGTTTTGAATGACAGTGGGCGAGAATTTTCGTTCTTTGGCAAACTGTCTTCCGGGTGAAACTGTCGAATATAATTTAGAATAGCTCGTATTTTTGGCTTCCTATAAATCTTCTTACGAGCTACTTTTTTCTGTAGAACACATCCCTCACTAAATAAAATGATGGAAGTAAATATCGAGTTATGTACATTGATTAAAAAATTAATTTAAAAAATCTTCTATATATTCGGCGATAACGAGACTGAAATTAATAACGGAATGTTTGCAGTGGTCGTTGAATTTATTTTCTGTCTCTACAACTGAAATTCAGCGAAATTTAATATCTCGCGGGTAAAAACTGTTTTTCAATAGGAAGCGAAGGTATTTTTGATCGCCGCTATTCTCCCATACAAAAATTAATTCACTCATTTCCGAAATACTACAACCCAGCTCAGATCTTGCAGATGTATTGTATTCAATGCAGAATCTCTTGGACGATCTAATGTAAGCTTGCAATGGAACAACGTGTATCCTTCATCGCTAAAATATCTCTGTGTAAAATCAATATAAAATAAGTTAAAAGTGTAATGTATATTTAAATCTTAAATCGGATTTTTATAAGTTAATGGCTATTTATATTTAAATGGAGTTTTTTACAAATTTATAGTGCGGTTTATTATTATTTTTTTCGTAGTTTTTTTCTGAAATGCATGTATATTTTTGTGTAATGGTTCCTTCAACACAGGTTATTTTAGGAGGCTACGTAAAGCTTTCAGTTTTTGTAAAAATCTAATTGTATACAGTTTTTTATTGAAAGCGGTAAATATCTGCATCTATCTATATCTTTATAAACTCGAGTTAATCAGGCAGATGAATATTGGAAAAATAATTCGCATAACTGTGTACCGAAATAACCTTTATTATTTAACTAGTGGAATTGCTCGTTGATTCTCTATGTAAAATTAATTATTAACCTATTTATTGCAATGTGTCATTCAATAAAGCAGTAGATAATCGACCTAATAAATGAGGCGCAAAATTTATTATACAACCTAAACTCATACTTTTTTACTCTTTGTCGTAAATGTTACTATTCATGTTAGTATCTAAAGCTGGGAGAAAACGTCAGATTAATGAAATGGATTTTTTACAAATTAATAGTTGTGCCTATAACCTCGAATTAATCAGGCTAATTGATATTAGAAAATAGAGAAATATCTCGCCTAAAAGCGTATCAAAATAACCGTTATTTAACTTTAACTAGCTAAATTGCTCATTGATTCTCCATGTAAAATTACCTAATTATTATCATATTTATTGCAAAGGATGGGACATTAAATAAAGCTGTAGTTAATCGACATAAAAAGTGAGGCGCGGAATTAATTATTCAACCAAGCCTCGTACTAAGACCCTTTTTAATTTTAAATCGCGTAGATGGAGAGACCTGTACTTCCTAATGAAAATGTGGAATTTCAATAAGAGTGAAGTAAATTTAAGAGTGGTTCATTTAGTGTCGACATTTTCTTGTGGCGGGAATTAGATAAAAATTATCGCGAGTTCTTAATTAAATTTCCCGTCTTTTCTTTTGTATAAACCCACGTTCCAGAACCCACAATTATTGATTTCATAACTCCGAGATAGGTCCTATTTGATATTTACGTTAGTTCACCATGTCCTAATTACTTATCGAATGGTAATGAGATTTTCAGTTGGCTGAATGAGCGGCAAGCTATCCCAACATCGATATCCGGAGGCTGGCAAAAAATTGCAAAAGACCTCGGTAATGGAAGTACCTCTATAGTCATCAAGATCGTCATTGCCTTTCCGTTTTTTCTGCGGGACCTTGATTTCATACGATAATGAGTTCTCGATTTTTTCCCTATCCTTTGCTCCACCCTTGAGCTTTGGTGATTCCTTTTAATTTTTCCCAGCTCATCCAATATCTGAAACCTTTCGTACCCATTGTTCTCCGAACTTTCATCCTATCTCCTTATTGATCATGCAATCTCTTCCCAGATGATTGCCCATCCGGTTGCCTAAGAGTAACCATTTCCATCCTGGGTTAAATTCCATCTATTCCAATGGGATGGACTGCCGCTATGTTCACGCGAAGTCGAAATACATCCTGATTATTCAGGCGTTATAATGAGGTATTACCTCCTCGGTGAATCACGTTATTGTTTCCTAAGGATTCCGGTAAGAAATAAGCACTCGTGCAACTTAACCCTTGACCGGTGACTTGCGATTTTTGCCACACAACCAGTGACGTACCTATAGCCTGGGAGACTGCAAATTTTTTGATACTTTTAAAATGACTGAATGATACTTTCAACGATATTTAAAATTTTTAAACATCTGATCAGTTATCCAATAATATGGATTTCAATTTAGTTTTATGTTTATAACAACAAATNGCCTTTCTACTCTGCAAAATTCATTCTAGGTTTGCAGTTACCAGAACGACCTCTCTTCTTTTAATTCCTCATATTCAGCTGGTTACCTCCCAAAAAAAATCGGTACATATAGAGATTTTCATTTTCGAATATAGGAGACTAACTAAGGTTAAACTTTCTCAGCGAATTTAAAGACAAGAATTTATCTTTACGAACTCCTGCTTTACCTCGGAATTACGTATTCCTCCTTTGAAAATTCTTCAATTTTTAAATGCAAATGTTTCTCTTTTACTCTAATGAAGAGAGCGAATCATCGAAATGAAATGGAAACGTACTATTGGTTAGGTTCAGAATTCGGATCAGTCAAAACAGCCTAATAAAAACAATCAAAATTGTTGGATTATTTTCATTTAATTGTTCGTTCTACTGAAATACTGGTTGAGAACCTGCGTGGGTACGATGTCATCATAGACGGGATTGTACCAAAGGCATCACAAACGCGTTGGGATGAGGGCCTGCATTGTTAAGAAGAATAGAAGAATTCCCATCGTGGAATTTCCCACCCATCTTCTTCTCAATTATCTCTCGCCATTTTTCTCGCAAGGAGGACGAAGTTAATCCAATTTCTCGTATTGCTCATCAGAAGAATAGAAGTATTTACACATTTACTTCGTCTTAAATGGTGAATAAGAACTTCTGCTTTAAAAAAAAGTTGCATGCTTAAGCTTTCCTTTATTTTTCTTTCTTTGAAAGATTTATATGGATAGATTTTCACATCTAAACGTAGCTATATTTAATACATATTTCTTTACGGGTATTAATACATCACCTTATGAGCCACCACTTTCTGGCTACTTTTTCGAAAAAAATACTCGTATAATGACAGTAAAGCGAGTTGAGTCTTTTTTTATACTCTTGGGAGAAGTTGTAGGTATTATGGGTGGTATCTTCCACACTGGAAGGTGATCTGCCGCGAGAAATATTAGGAATAGATTGAGGGCATTTTCGAGAAGATTCACGTAACACTTTCCGCAAAGGGGGCACATCCCACTGCGAAGACGGGTAGCCGAATACATAACCAGCTATAGATGTATGTATGAAATATATGTATGAAGAAGCACATACGTATGTAGGTGTTTCCGTTGAGTCCCTCATACGGAATCGTCTATTTCATCCAACATTTCCTCTCCTAGTAACTGCAAGTAGCGGGATATGGAATTGGAATCGATTGGACAGAGCAAAAAACTTATGTAACGGGAAATTCCGCTATCACGAGAATTCTCTATGGTATGGCGATTTCGTTTTCGTCAATCTCCGGTTATATCACCCGAGTCAGGCGAAACACTCCAGAAGGTTAGGGAACGGTGTTTCCTAGTTGATATTTATGACTACTCCTAAATGAAGAGTATATTCATGAGTTATACCATTTACTATTATGATATACAAATAACAGGAAAAATGACTTTTATGTATTTTTTATTCAATTGAGTTATTTATTGCATTTTTCATAGAAACAGCAAATGTGGCGTGAGGTTTCACAGACCGCTCATAAAACTTAATTGTAAAATGTAACAAAGATGATCGAAGTGTGAAAAATGCTATATCCTATATAAAAGTATCTAAGAAGGTAACATTAATTAGAGATTTTTTGAAAATCGAATACTTTTACTATTCACAATTTAAAAATCGCTGCGGTCCGATCGGTAAGTACGAATAAAGGATAGAATAGATCGGTGCGATCTCCCGCCAGTCACATCATCCATCATTATTGTTTAATAAAATCAAATAATTTTTTAAATTACGCGAATTTCGAAACGTGCCCGCATTAAGTGATGAAAATGTGAATTAAAACAAGGAATTTTCTGGATATGGAGGATAATAGACTCAAATATAAATATTTTCCATAGTAAGAAACGTTTACTTACCGCAAGACAAGAAAATGAATCACACGACCATGGTTTCGTAGCAAAGCTACATTTTTAAGTATTAAATGTAAGTTAAATGTGAGGTTTACTCCAAGATATTTCACAGATTCTGCTGTTGATAAAGTTTTCCCTCGGAGGCTGTACGAATAACCATTGGCATTTTTTTCTTTACAATGTAGTTAATTACTGAACATTATATTTAGCTCTAATTGTCAATCATCGCGACATTTCATAATTTTATCTTATGTCATACAAATTCTCTTCGAATCTCAACTATGAATGACAACTCAGAGTTTACCGAGGAGCGGAATTGCGGAAATTGAACGAATTTGCGGAATCCGTTCAGAATGGCAGGTACCGATTTTTGCCACAAATCAGTCGCGCCACAGCGTAAAAAATCAGTATTCACGTGTGGTAGACCGGGCGTAATAGAAGCTCCTAACGGAGGCGATCCGAAACGTTGCCAATGAGTCTTATTTAGGAGATCAATAAAACCATCGGCGAGGACGCCCTTTTCGACTCCAAACCTGCTTAATCAACCATTTTAACGACTTCATCCGCAATAAACGGCCTCTAATTGGTCCTCAATGGTACGTTATCGGGTCACCGAAATTTCCAGAACGGCCCTTCGTTTTTACCATAATCCGGGTTAGCAGTCGCAAGGACGTCTCTTCTCGGAACTGGGAAAGAGGGAGGGTTTTGACGTCTGCGTCGGCGGGGAAAATTTTGGCAGAAGACCCGGGATCGATCCTTCTAGATGTTCCCTTTGTTAGGGTTTGCAAGTCTCGGGGCATTTGCCAGGAATTCGTTTAGTAGACAATGGAGAGGTGGAGTGGGTGGCGAGACGGAAAGAGATATCTGATGGCGTGCTTGGCATTATTTATTGCCGATTTCTTGTCAGGATCGTTAGAGCCCTCAGGGGTTTCCACCTTCTACCACTTCTTTCCTCTCCTCATGCTCTTCATCCCCTTCCGATTTCCTCCCATCTAATCTCCCGCCATTCCTCTTTCCTTCCCTCCCTCGATTCGTTTACCATTTTTTCAATGTCCATCTGGACATTGAAAAAATATAACACGGATTTTTAATGAATTAGAGATTTAAAAACACTCCGTAAGCCGTATGTCGGCAGGCGGAACTCTCGTTTATAGGCAAACGGGAAGTTACGGATTACCGATTTCTAGGAATTACCCAATACGCTTCTAGGAAACAATGGCTCCAGAATCGCACCCAGCCTATCTACCGACCGGGTGCAAACATAATTTGCCACCCCTTAAAATTAAATACTGGTCAAAATTATATTGTAAAACTCTTTAGATTACGTTTTTGTGTAACACGTATGTTTACTCGAAAAATAATGTCCTATACTCATCTCTGTGGTATCAAGTGACCATAAAAATGAGTAGGTGAATAGCCGTTTTAATAGTAATAATAATAATGTCTTTATGTAGGCGAATTTTGGTCTAATCAGGCCACTCTTACAGTTATCCTAGTAAAGACGAAAACAAGCAACCATGCCCTGACCGGGACATCGGCGTTGCTAGGCTAGCACGCTAACCACTACGCCACCGAGACTGGCCAAACAATACAGGCTTACAATTAATATGCAGCATAAAAGGTGATTGAAGTTTCTAGCGGATCATCAGAATAAAATATATCGACCATACAAGCGAAAAAAATCGAGAGATCGAATCTGGCCAACTTCATAGTATCTGAAGCTTGCAAAAACATTGTCATAATCAGAGCCGCGCTGAGCCTACCTGCCTCCCGGTAATATAATTTGCTTCCCCTTAAAATGAAATACCAAAATCTTACATTTCCTAATTTCCAGGTAAAAATTATTTTTTAAGAATGTGAAAATCCATTGTTTAATGACTTCCTTCCGCAGATTACATTGTTCAGAAAATATCAGTGACAATTAATTACGCAGACTCCGTATGCTGACATAGTAAATTGTGATAATGAGTAAATAGTTATCGCAACCAAATATGAACGTTTCTAATAGAAATTCTTTTTTAACATAAATAACTTCGATTAAATCCTCTGCACAAATGTTCCTTTCTCGTCTTGAGTTATCCGTAATTCTTCCCTCTATACGTTTGCCAATCTTTGATTTCACATCACAATATTTATGTGTGTATATAACTCGTGTGTATATCAAAGAAAATAATAAGAATAAGTAATTTCTCCATGCCGTTTGGGAGACTTTGTAGGTATTGGGCGCGTGAGTTCGTCCTACTCAGCGGCATCGTTCACAGCCATGGCCTCTCAGAGGCACCGACCATACAAAGTGGTGTAAGGAGAACCCCCCTTAAAGGATAACAAACAAGGAAAGGATTTTAGGTACTTTGCACGATAAGGCGTGCACCTAGGAAAATTCCCAAGGAGAGACGGACATGAAAAAAGTCTGACGGAACCGGGACACGAACCCGGGTCTCCCAATTGCCGGTCGGTTGCTCTATCCATCCCGTCCCGTCCGTATCCGTCCCGGTTCCGTCAGAATTTTTTCATGTCCGTTTCTCCTTGGGAAGAATAAGTAATGTTGTTATAATAGCAAAGGTCGGCTACACTCCTCTTGCCGCACTGTAGGTGCCGCCGCCCGGGTGCAATGCACCCATAGGACGGCGCGGCTTTGAATGAATCCATTCTCAAGGGTTCCACTACGGGAAAATTTCCATTAGAGGTTTAAAAACACTCCGTTCTGCTCAACTCTGGGTTCGGAAGGCCAAAAATGTGTATTAGTATTTCAAGAACATTCTATATTTTGTAAAAATTCTTTTTGTTGTCCTTAATGTTTTATTTCAGACACAAATACATAATTAACGTCCTGTCAGACTAACTGTCTGAGGACAGGACGGATATGAGCAAAATATAATTTCACATATCAAAAACAAAACTACAAATTGGTGCAGCTCAAGGCTCGCATTACAAGAGAAAACTAACGTCGGTGCTGAAAGTACAAGAAGAAAAATAATAGCAGAATAAGCGAAAAAATACATCGAAGACAAAAGGACATCAGTAACACAAGAGAGCAGTCAAAAATTTTTTAATACCCAGAAGAAAATGAAAAAGACAATAAAAACATCGTATGGACATAATTATAATTATTATGTCCATAGAATGTTAAAATTATAGTGTTAGTTTGTAAAACAATTATTGTTTTACAAACTAACACTATTATTTTAGCCATTTTCAGATTTACCGCTGGCGTCGAACGTACATTTGTAAATATTCCACAGATTGGGTACAAGGTACTCCAATCTCCGCTTCCCATACAAGTTATAGAACTTAGGAACATTTAAACGGACATATTAACCTACGTTTGGCATAAAGCAATAACAATCTCACTAATAATAATAATTAACTAAAAATAGGGGAGGGAAAATTGATTATTATTGGTAATATAGAATATTCCCATTAAATTATGATTATTAATCACTTTTCAAATATATTCACGGGCCGATGTTCGCCCATGAGTTAAATGCGGTCCGTAACCAGCTTATATGATATGTATAGGAGGAAATTAAAAGCATGGAAATCAAATTGAAAAAGAATGACCAATTTAGTCTCCGTATTGGACAACAGAATAACTACTAGTCAGATAGAAACACATCAAAACCGTCAAAGAACCTACAAAATCCAAGGCTGATACGTATTTCGCTCTTTAAGAGAGTTTCAGAGCATGAACAACAGAATTGTCTATAATATCTAATCTATCCACTATTCTATGGTCGTCCACGCTCTCTTAGAGCGAAACTCGTATTAGCGTTCGATTTTGTAAGTTTTTCTTTAATTGGTGGTGTGGTTTTGGTGTGTTTTTGTCTGACTATTACAACGATCAGTTGGTCTTACCTATCTATTAGAATGACTACTAAATTTAACCTCTCACTTTCAATATTACGTATGAGTGTTACGTATGCTACGAAGACTGTAAATACTGCCCATTCTTTGAATATCATCGAGAAGGAATTTAGCTGGGAATAAAACACCGACGGACAAACATTTCCATCAAATAACACTCACGAATATACATTCAGAGATGTTTTAGTGTGTGTTAATTCCTTGGAGTGATTGGAAAATTTTTCTCCCGTAGAACTTTACGAGGTTTTGGGGTAAGGCTTCATTAATACCGTTATCGTTTATGATACAAAGTCCTTGAAATCGGTGTTCCAAGGGGAATTTGAAACATTTTCCCTCTATTTGAATACATCTCTCTTGAAAGGCTTATATTCGTTTGAGGAATTAAATGAGAAGCCCGGTTGAGGACAGAAGATTCTTTAAAGGTAAAAAGACTTCAGATTATTTTCGTTCGGACGGCCAGAAAAAATGGGAATCGTTTTTTTTTTTCATTGGTTTTTCTAACGTATATCTAAATGCTTGAGAGGAGGGAAATATCCAATATATCCGCTCGTTTGGCGTTGCAGCGGAAAGCTTTACTCGATGTTCAAGTAAAGAAATTTCTAAATGTAGGATTACCGTTTAATAAGTTGGCCAAATTTGACGTTAATGAATGCTCAGTGATTGGGTAAGGAACTTCGGAAAACAGCATGCATCATGCGGCAGCGTGGGAATTGCTATTAGAACGCACCTTAGTGGTATATTGATTAAATTCATATCGTTTAACGTCGTAATTGTAAGAATGCTAATTTAAAGCAAGTTATTCTTGGACGTATACTATACTCCATTCTTGTATCTTGGCATAACTAATAATATCGGAAGTCAATTATGTCTTAATATTAATGCCATGTATTGTTAAGCGGGTACATTTGTTTTTGAAAGTGACGAAAAAGTCGCAGTGAACGCTCGAAAATGCCGCTGGATCTCCACCTCTAGGTTAGATGAATGAGGAGTCATCTTTATCTATATCTAGTCCCAGCAAAGGATATTTGTTTTTGTCCTTTTTCGTTAAATATTCTCAAAATAATGCTAACCTTATTAAATATTACCCAGATTCTTTGAAGAGAATGTTTGCTTGCCTCAACCCTTGAGATATTCCGCGGCAGATTTCACCCCTAAGGATATTAAAGAATGGAGAACTTTTACATCATTACGTTTTTATCAGACTTGTTTGGTGGTTCCGTGAAAGCTACTAAAGTATGAGAGATCCTGAATAATTCATCCATTTTGGTCACTTCTTATGGAATGATTTTAAATTTATTTTATCGTTACTTAATTATCAATATTTAATTATGAGTATTTATTTATTATTATTGTTTATTATTA
>KZ308312.1:2563600-2622562 GCA_000376725.2 Ladona fulva
GGGGGGGGGGGGGTGAAAAACCTGCGAAACCTACTGACAGTGGCGACTAAAAAAATTTAAATAAGAGGGGAAATTTAGTAAAAGAAAAGTGTCCGTAACAAAGCTGAAAAGAAAGAAAAAAAAGAAAAGTAGACAGAATGAAATGAATAAGTCTTACAAAAATGCTGACAAAAACAGATGTTGGATTTGAATTATATGAAGTAGGCAGTAATATATGATAAATGAGAATATTAAATGATATGGTGATATGAAAATATCGAATAAAGGTGAAATATTGAATAATAAACTGAAAAAACAACAATTTACGTAATACAACAACAATTATGAAATACAATTGCAACGATTTACATAAGAAATTCAAATCAATATACCAATGGTAACGTCAACTTCAACAACTACACGCTGGGGACTTCGTGGGTCCCGGTGGCCGTGAAGACCTTCCAGGGATTCTAAAATATCTTACTTGATATGTTATAATGACAAGTGCAAATGCTATTTCATGATAATTTTGACTTCATATAAAAATCAATATTTTAAGCTCTCGTTTTAAGTCATTGCATGAAGTGAGCCATGTTTTTAATTTTATGTACTGATATTCCGTATTCGTATATGTAAGGATTCTGATGAATTGTTCCAGTTCATTGTTAAATAACATAGTGTTTGTAGTGTTTCTGTAAATAACAAAAATGTAATACTAAAGTATCAAGTTTTGCGTAATTGCTTCAAATCGTTCCAAGAAGTCATTTACTGGCACTTTTCCTTCTAGTGAAAATCCATAATCATTTAATCCGAATTAATTTGTACTTTTCTTTGTATTTCAACCAACAATATGCAGGTAAAATACAGTGATAAAAACATCAAATGCCAACAGTTAACTATGAGTTCTAAGCAGTCATAATATAGTGGAAGAATATTTGAAAATGAAAAATTTATTTCTCTTGTTATTCCGTTTAAGTATATCTAGATGAAGTTTAAATGGGTTCGCGCTATGAAGAATAGAAAAATCGGAGTTATTATCATGCGTAATGATGAATACCGGGTTGTGAACAACAGTAGTTATAATACTCGACAAACTTATTATGTTGTCCCAAAGGTAAACAATAGATATGGCGAAAGACTACTAAAGTTTATCATCCCAAAACTCTTAAATAAATATAAGGTGCTTAGTCAGGATATAAATTTCAACAGCGCCTCTGGTCTTAAGAGCAAAGTAAAAAACCTAGTTCTAAAAAATATGTTATTTGAAATGTAATTTTTCTTCTTTTTTTCATCTAATTGTAACTGAGCTGTATTCTTCTTGAAATTTATGTAATTTTTAAATTTTACTGGTTATCCATGTTCCATCGACAGGCGTTTGCCTGGTGGAACTATAATGTTTATATTGTAAAAAAAATAAATAAAAAATAAATACGTTTTTATGGATGATGAGTTAGAGTTTATCTTTAAAAGGAAACGAAATTATATGCTCTTACGGAGTATGTTGCGTTCGTAGAGCTAAGTTTTAATTTATTTTCTAGTAATAGGAAACGGCTTATTTGCAATGCTAAAATCCATACTTTGGATACTCCTTTTTTAATCCACTTCAGAAGCAGAAGGCATAGCAAAATATTGGATTCCGATGAAGTTATTTTAAGGAGTAATATCTGTTTATACAACATCAGTTAATCAGTTGAAAGTCGAAGCCTATATTTATGCGACTATTTGTATGTAATATCTTAAAAGGGTATTATTTTTTCCCGGTGCCCTCACGACCATTATTTTATTTGACGATTACAGGAGAGGATTGACAGTAAAAATAGACGAACGCACACAAATGCAACCCATTCTTAATTAGAAAAAGCCAATTAGCCGGAAGCTCGGAGTGAGAGCTCTAATCACTCGGCAGGCCGGTGTTTCCTGGAAAGATAATGCTTAACAAGTTATCTTGCGTTCCTCTCAAGTTTGACTTTTTGGTATTAATATATTATCATGTTTCATTCATATATACGTAATTTATCGCTCGTGGACTATGAATGAATGATTAAACGTCAAAGTAAAATTTTATTTCATAGGGAATGGTTCGAGTTTAGGGATTATGTTGTTAAGATATTTCTTGCTATATAATGTAAATTGCTGTTTTCAACAATAATTTTGATCGCCTTTCATTACTTTAAACATTTCATAGGATTCAGTCTTGTCAAAGCCCCATTATTCAGCATCAATTGAACCTCATCAGCTTTCACATCGTCATAGCCGTAAACAATAATGAAATATACGTAAATAAAAGATGAATTTCACTCGATCCAAACATTAGTAGACAAATCAAGAGAATTAAATTCATCAAATACGGTGACGGGAACTCAGAGAGTTACTTGAGAGATAAATAATTAGAATTTCGAAAAATCTTTAATCGTTCATCTGGAAAAAATTAAGCTGACATGATGGGAATCTCTATCGCCTTCAAAGAATGTGGAATTTCTGACGCAATAGCCGTTTATTTTTATCAGATGATTCTCCATGATAAAGTTAAAAGTACTAAGTGAAATATGGTGGAATTTCATTTTTAAAAACTAATAAGAAATCAAATGTAATAAACCTTGTAAATGTAATGTAAACCTTTGATTTCTTCATCGTTCTTTCTCCATAATAAGTTACTTGAATCTAAAAGCAGTGATTTTATCTTACGATGCATTGCCCCGTATCACATTTTTTGGTATATAGCACTTCTTCCCGAGACATTAACCAGTGTAAATTAAATTTTCTCGTCAAGGTTCTTATTATTCGCTTTCATTGCCCTAATTGGTCGCTTTTTTGGCCTGAATTCCTTTCAACGACTTCGTCGTTCGGAATACGTTGTGTGAGATATTTTATGCAAGGGACGTACTCAAGCTCCAACCGACGGCCAATTTGAAAGAAGCAATTAAGGGCGTGCAAAATCTAAAGTAATTTTAAGCCGAGAGCACTCAAGCTGCATTCGAGACGCGAGATTTTTAAGAATCGAAAAGGTAAACAGTCTTCAGAAGGTTTTTGAAGGGACGAAATACTCCACGCAAGGGAACGATTTTAAATGAATCTTACTAATTTTTTTTTCGTTTCATCTCCACTTGATTAGTTGGCAATGTATTTTGAAATTAAATATGCAGATTGGTAGTAAAGCCTGGCTTTAAAGGAAATCTGAGGAAGAACTCTTAGAGTGTAAAATCTATAAGGAAATGGAATACGGCTGTGGTAAGACATTGCAGTTCGAGAAAAGCTACAGAAAGCCGTTGTTTGCCAGCGAACTAACCATTGGGAAATTCCAATCAGCTGGGGTTAGGGTTTTCATTGGTCACGCTTGGCAAGTATTGTTCTCAATACGCATTTCGCCAACTACGTTGCCATCTTCGAGAGAGACATAACTGTTAAAGAGATTCATTAATTAGAGATCTTGAAATACGGTTAGAGAAGAGGGAAATAAAAATTAACGGGAGTTATTCTCTCCCGAAGATGGTAACGTAGTTGCCAAAATACGCATTGAGAACAATACTTGCAAAGCTTGACCACTAAAAACCCTACATCCAAACCCTCAACCTTTACATCCCTTTTTTATCATATCAGAGCTCCTGGATAGCCAAGTGGGCAACACATTCGACTTCGATGGAAGCGGTCCTCGGCTCAATTCCCGGTGGGGGCTCACGTACTCACAATACTACCGCTTTTTCTTATAAGTTTTATCAGCCTTCCTAGTAGGCCTACAAGCCCACAGTGGTAACAGACAAATTCTCTCCTAGTTGAAAAAGCAAAGAAAAAGTAAATCAAGGATGGGCACAGGAAATACCCCAGAAAAGGTCGGAAGCATGCTAAGAATGCATGTTTTATAGTCTAGAGAGTTACACCTCTCACATTGAGGGGCTACTCTGGGATTAGTAAAGAGGTATGAGTGCGTTTCTATCTCTGGTGTTTAGAATATAATGCACTAGTAGTCAATTTATCTCTTAGATGTAGATTCATCCCTCGCAAGACGCCAGTGGCGAATAACATGGGGGCTTACACTTAGAGTACATTGCCATCGCTTCCTCTTCAGCACGTCAGTCTTTCCCTTAAACAAACCTTTTTTGCGGTAGGCACCATGAAAGGTGCAGCTTTTGTACGTCTGGGCTGCCCAAGATATCGAGGTCGGCTGATATTCGATGGAATCGCCCTGCTATCGAACGGACGTTTTCGCGCAAGGCTGTTCACGTAACGGCCACATCCACGCTAGCCCACGGCGGGCGTTAATCGGCTATCGCGTCAGCGAATCTCTCCAAAGTAAAAATGGTATTCGCTCCGAATTTTTCGCTCCTCCTTTCCTAATTTGCCTAATACTGTTCTCTTTGGATATCTTTAAAAATTCTTCCGATTTTGGCCTCCGTTTCTTTAATTAAACCTTCCGATCGGTAACTGGAAGAACTACACCGTTATGAGCAGTCGATACAAGGCCTGAGTATCCGTTTGCAGGCTGTAACACCAAGATGATTGTATTCATATCGATAAAAATCTTGTTTTCGCCATTCGATGCTTGAAAAATGTTTCTACGCTTGCATACTATCTCCGTTAGGATCATGTAAACCATAATGGAGAAAATAATTAGGAAACATATAAAAATCGATCCCTTTCGTTGCAGTGGTACTCGGCAATAAGAAGTGATACGAAAATCTTCTTGCACAGAACTTAAACTTAATCCTTTATCTTCTAATCCAGGCACTTTCCAAGTACGTAAGTTTCACACAGTTTCCGAAATCATCTAATTCTAGAAACATGTCCAGCGAATTCCGCAGCAAACAGATCGAAAGAGCTTCGGTGCTACAGTTCGAACCATCGCCCTTTGGAAAACTCGACAGCAACATTTCTTCGAACTAAATACGGAAAGCGCGAAAGATAGCTAGTTTAAATTGTATCCGACGCCCTTAAGCTGATGGGGCGTCTATCCGCACCTATGCCGCGAGTCTTCGATCGATCCTAATTGAGGGTCGGCATCCCTTTTATCGCTCGATAAAAACTCGGCCTTTTTCGTTATGCTCCTTGCGTGCAGACGGGTACGACTTTTTAGTTTCATTGGCAGTTCTGGACTGCGCACTTAGTTCTTCTTGAAATATGGACACAACAGACGGAAAAAGCTCATCTCCTCCGTTCTATTTTGATCGACACAATTTCTGTGACGAGTTTCGTAAATTATATTTTTTCGGAGGGAGTGAAATATGGTTATTATGCCTCAAGAGGAAATCTTTGTTATGGCAATATAAGGAAAACTTCCTCGTGTTTTATATTTCAGGTGATTTGGACGTGTTTAAAGCCATGCAGATTTTTTATGATAGTCATTTCCTTCCTCCTACATCTTAAATCGTCAGAGGATTCATGACTGTGTCTTAAGGTTCAGTAAAATTTCTTTGTCAGCATGCAGTCTCGGTTTTCTTTTTCCTCGAGGTTTATTAAAAGATAATGGGAAAGGCAAGAAAGATTCCCTAGAGGTCTGTTTATTACCTTTTTGTCGGCACATCCTGCTCCGCCTTAAGTCGGTCTTCCTATTTATAAAGAGAATTCTGTTCTTTTAATATTGGCATTTATCATATTTTTGGCTCAACTAGCGAATGAAGATGATAGTGTACGAAGATATTGATTAACCAAGTGAGAAATATAGCCTAGAGTTGGAATCGTATGATGCATCAAGATTAAAAATTTTTCTCCTACATCATCTCTAAATTGGTCAGTATTTTTTGTATTTTGCCAGACGAGAGGTTTTATTAACCGAAATATTTTTCTTCGCTAAATACTTTAGTTTCTATAAAACATTAATTTTTCGTGAATATCTCTAAAGAAAAAACTACAGTAATTGTACACTCACTAAGGTGTAATATTAGAATATCTACCAAGAAACGTAATTACAAAGAAAGAATTCCATAATACCATATTTTGATTAATGTGGTAATTTTCATTTTTTTCTGGTGCACGAAAGAAGAAACATGTATCTTCCTCTTAGCAAAAAAATGCAACTCTCATTTACTTTTCTCTCAATTCTGTTCATAGCTGTGACAACCTGAAAGCCACTATCATAAACTGTGGTGAATAATGGCACTTATCTTATGGCACGGTTACTTCTCATGGCGTATATTTATATGGCATGGTTACTTCTCATTCAGTTATACAAAAAGGACTATTCACGTGTCATCATGTTGCACTTGCGTTGGCGTCTTCCACTGTCGCTCAGTGAGGGATGGGAAGGAAAATGACCACACTCCTCACCTTGCCAAGTAGGGCTCTTTCTCTCTTCGGGCTTTTTTCGAATCTGGAGGAGGGCTTCAATAAATCTGCTTTTGAGCTCTATTCTTTACCGACAAAGAAAATTCAAGATAGGAGTACGTGAGATATGCGAGCATAGTTACTGATGTTAACCAATTAGAAGCGATAGCTAGAATAGCTAAGAGAGCTAGGACAAAGGAGTTGTTAGATAGATAACCTTTGGTGATTATGATATAAATTTTTGTACTATTTAGTTTCCTAGCATTCACATTTCGCAACGTCGTCCTATTCATAACTTTTTGCCTTCCCAGAGCGCTCTACTGACGTGCATTATGTTAAATCGATCAGCATTTGAATACCTTGAATGGAACGTTACCGGAAAACGAAGAAAAATAAATAAGAAAAAGAATGGCGCGCTTTGTTTGACGTATATCTCTTTGATGTCGGTCAACCGAGCCTTTTTTCGAGAGCTGTCTTTCCCACCTTTATATTGAAATCCTTCACAAATATTTCTCTCTTTAAATGCTCAATTCCTTTCCGTGAAAGAGTTTCCCTAAAGGTCATATTCTCGTGGCGACTGAGCGACTCACCGATTATTTTTGACGTTCTCAGTAAGAAGAATTCTTCGAAGTTCCTTGTGTTTCGATACCGCAATGAAAAACGCTTCTACACAAAGAAGTTCTAATTTTTTATATCACCAAGTTTTCTTTTCTTCATGGAGAAGTTTCACCAAGTAACGCCAGATTAGTATTTCATCGGGTTGCATAAAACAACTTTAGTTATTCAAATGGCATTTCTAGGTTTCATTCCAATTAGTTATTTATTTCATTCTGATCGAAATGGAGTTCACTGTTTGCTAAATTATGCAGACAGTGAGGTCGTAGACATTTTGCCTTCATTGATATTTATAATAGTAGATTGCTAAAAATAATAATAATAATAATAAAACGTCTTTATTTAAGGGCAAGATTGTGATTTTTCAGTCTTTTCTTACATCTAACCTTCTATTATGTGTCATAAAGAGATGGATAGAAATATTATTATTATTATTCATTCGAAAGGCTGCGGTATGGAATATATTTTTACGGTGGCAACACTATACATAATTAAACATCGTTCCTAGATCATAATGAACCAAATAACACAATATATACCGCAAACTAACTACAAAAAACACAATGTATACAATACAAATATGAAATTATCAAATCATAGTCAAAGTCAACTTATGAGAGGGTAAGACGTATTCTGCCTGGTATTCATCCAAGTCGGGAGAAAAATCCCTTGAAAACCTCACGAAGGCAGTTTGTCGTACAGTTTCATATATAATTAGTCATACAATTACAATTACTAAGATATATGCATTAATTACAATTTCTAACCATATCATTATTGTTACATCTTACTATACACACAAGTTGGTCATCACAAGAAATATATTTTAAAGGTATACTTTTTACATTACATATACCATCTATTTACCCGTTCATTTTTCTTATTCTAATAATGAAAACGCTACGGGATTGGGGAAGAGGTTCTAGAACTTCCACCACAGAACTAGAAATATAATTCAACTATTATGTGGGTTATAAAAAAACTAACTCTGTTCTTAGGAAAGAATTAAAACCCTCCAGGAAAACAGCCACGTGAAGGGGAGCGTGAAAAACCTGTGAAACCTACTGACAGCAGCAACTAAAATTTAACAGAAGGGGGGGAGGAATAAATAAATGAATTTTGTTAGCTACACAGCTGGAGAAATACACAAAAATTGCATAATTCTTACATATAACTCAGGTAACAGCAGGTGATGGATTTGAAATTATAATACGTAGGCAGTAAAATATAATTAAAAAGAGTAATATAAGAAATGAGAAAATATAGAATAAAAATGAAACATTGGAACTATAAAAATTAATGAATAATAAAATGAAAAAATAACAAATACAAAATTTTTCATAAGCATTTCAAATCAATGCACCAAAATCATATGTTTCAATACGAAAGTTGACCATGATACGAGAAAAATTTATTCGATGTTATTGATCTTTTTCATGTTTATGTATATTGGGATCGGGATGCTAGGGTGAATTGGTACAGCTATTGTCTAACAAATCATTTTTTAAATTTTGCACCAGCTGTAGGCAAACGTTATTCGGCGGCAGCAGGGGTGTTATTCAGTATTCAACGAGACAATCTCACTTCGAGCCACTTGGAGAGTCATCGCAGTTTTCTTCTAATCGTGAGTAAAATAAAACTCATTTTTTTACCTATAGTGGGTTGCGAGATTTTCCTAACCTCTTACGTTTTGCTTAAGCAAATTTTACGGTTTTTCCTAAAATTTGAAGAGCGCCAAGAGAAATGTATGGAAACATTACGAGTATTTAGAATAGTGTCGGAACAAAAGTTATCTGCATCATTTAACCTTACAAAGATTTTAATCGTCGAGCTGATGTCAAGTAATTTTTATCTGAATATCCGCTATACGAAAGAAGAGACCTTAAAAGTGTTCGTTATCTTTATTAGAGTGAGAGCAACCACAGAATGTTGAGATTTTCTTTTTAGTAATGTTATGAATGCGTTCCAGCGGTTGTTAAATTCTTGCATAGATGCCAATTCAGCAATCTAGATCTAGCGACTATTTTCTTCTGTTAGTGATTTTTTTCTATTTCAGCTACATCTTGCTCTGTTACTTACACACTCCACTACGTTCTCGTAATGTTTTGCTTACATGTAAATCAAAATAGCATTAGGCTTACGTGGTAAAGACTTACATCTCATTTTACCTAAGAATAAACTGGTGTGAAAAATAGCGACGTGACTGGGACTCGAACCCAGATCTCCCGCTTTCCGGGCAGGTATTCTAACCACTGAACTATGTGTCGTGCCACTTAAATTGCTCACAAAGCATTCCCATATAAATATGGGAGACATATGGTATGGTAGTTCAGTGGTTATGTAGTGGGAGATATGGGTTCGAGTCCCAGTCATATCGCTGTTTTTCACATCTGTTTATCCTTGGGTTTTACACACACACACATACCCCAGTCTTCAAAGATAACAACCTTATCACATCCCTCGTCTTAACTGTTTAAATAAATTAATATCTGAACTGATATAATGTCTAAAACAGATATATAATGTCTACAACAGATGGTTATTTCTGTTCGTTCTTTCCGGAGAGCAATAGAGATGTGAACTGGATGGTGTTGATACACCCCCGCACCATACGCAACTGGCGACTTGCGGAGTATGAATCTAAATAAAAACTCTAAATGTTAATGTTCGTTAAAGGGAATTCAAGCATTGTAATTTGTTTAGCAAAACCTTTACATGAGTTTAGTTACATTTTAGGGTGCATCTTGCGACACTATCAAAAATAAATAGACATCTCTGAACCCTTAGGAACCCTTCCCTTAAGGAAACAGTTTCTGAGGTAGAGGTGGTGTCAGTCTGGCACAATGAGAATCACACATTCGATTCCGCAATATCTGCCATGTCGCACTTTTGCATTATTCTCTATTTTTAAATCGGGAGAAAGAGAAAAGTTTGTGGAGTATAAGTTAGTGATACTCGAGAGAAAACTCCAGGCCTCTCCGCGTAGTCGTCGGTGGTCCCCGGTGTGGTGATTCACGGTAGCCTCAAGGATAAGGGCTCTTCTATACCGTTCGACAATGAAAGAGGACGCCAGGGCGCCGAGAGGCCTCGTTTTTCTCACGGTGCGTCGTCGAATAGAAGGAAACTTTCCTAATTGGAAAGGGGCCTGCAGCTTTTCACCATGCATCCTCACTGACAATAGCTAAGATGTATTCAGAGAAGGTACTTCGCGTATCTTTCTTGCACGCTCTCCCTTATTTATTCGCATTTGTATGCATTGAATTGAAAAAGAGGTACAGGGAACTGCATTATGAAGGGTCTCTGCGGCAGTTGAGGGTGCTGTAGGTGGACGAGAGAAACACCCAGTGGAAACGTGTTCTCTTGTCCTATGGTATGCGGTTGTTTAAATCTATAAGACTTCATATTCTTTTATAAGGGGTGTCCAGAAATTTTGTGCACAACTTGTGATGGCTGTAACCAGGGGCGTAGCCAGGATTTGTCCAGAGGGGTTTAGAGCCTTGGAGTAAACACCACATTGCCCACATTCCAGGGGTAGGAATACTTCCGCCAAAAATCTAATGAAAATATAAACCGATTTATTTTAACATTTATACCCTGCGAATTTCCAGCGGTGTTTGTGTGGCATTATGGCGAGAGGCTATCCTCGCCAATTTCAAATTTATCACTTTCAAATTGCTAACAAAATGTATGTAAACCGTGTTATTATCTCTCATCCGGCTTCATTACCCGTACGTTTGGTCGTACACCTTAGGAAAAATAACCTCGTTAAAGATGTATGAAAAGGTAGTAGATTACCAATTAAATATTGTGAATCTCTAATAATTAAATAAACGCTAATGTCATTGAAGACGAATTTTTTAAATTCTGATGATATTCAAGACAAGAAGTGAAATCTATTACACAGGAATCCGAAGAAATAAAGAATATTTTAAGTTTAAATACAATCTTTAACAATTTATATTCGAAAAATGTTCTCGTTCGTTTAAAAGGGACTTCATTGAGTGCTCTAGAATACTGAACAAGAGGCGTTTTCAGGTAACAACAGGCCCTAAGTTGCTAATTATCTTCTTATTATAATCTAATGCCTGTGTATCACTATCAACACACTAAAATAAATCCGTTGTTAAGAATATCTATCGGTAGATGATGTGTTGAGATCTTAATCTCTGCTTGCCCATAAAATTGATAGCAAAAGTTTTAAGCGAGTTCCGTTGCAACTCTCAGAGAAATTATTAACACTGCTATTATTCATTTTTATCAGAGACATAACTAAGTGATATGTTATAATAAAAGAAATATAAAATAACTGATTGTGAAAATTGCATTTGCTTTTCTACGTTGATAGTGTGGTAAATTTTCGAGCGGTAGTCGGAAAAACAAAAAGCTTTTTGTCGACGTTTTACCATCAACTCTAAATCTATTGGTCTTTTTCCAAAATATTTCCACTTGAATCAAATGGCCGCACTAAAAATTAACACCTTCAGTAGGTTTTCTCTGTGTCAATGAAAACAGTCCAACGCTAATCTATAATTGTGGATTTTAGAAATCCGAATAGAATGTGTCTTTATTCAGGGCGAGATTGAGACTGAAAAGTCTCCACGTACATCTAACCCTTTGTCATTTTAAAGGTAAATAGAGAAAAATTGCAATAAAAATAGAATAGGAAGAAACTACGGAGTGGATTTAAAAAACGTTAGCCCAAAATTTAGGAAAAAATAGGCCCCAAAGAATAGTCTCATAGTCGCTCGGATTTTTCTCTGGGTAAGGTTTAAAATCAGCTTAACCACGGCAAACACAGGATATCGCACGACTGGCGTATAAACACTTCAAAATTTCTCCCGAGAAAAACAAATTGGCTTAATTTTGGATCTGGAAAGCACGAAATATTTTTCGTGGCTGAGTCGTAATTAAAATTCCTTTGTTTCGAATTTCTGAAGTGTTTCAGTGGGGTTTTCTCCCTTTGACCTTTCCCGAGGCCACACTCGGTCCAAAAGAAAGGAGAAAACAGGAGAGGGCGTGAAGGACAGAGGGCCATGCGTTGTTCAGACCTTGCGAACTCTTCTCAGACCGCTGGAGTCGAAAGATTCCTTCCTCACTGTCCTTCACTCAGCACCTTCATTTCGAACCACTTTCTCTCGGCCGCCTTTCACCTCTCTCTTTGCACCAAATTTCACTCGCCGTGAAATTCTTCATTCGTGCCTCTTAGCGAAATAATTAGATATTTTAATGTAGTATAACCCTCTGTATGCTTGTTTTGCCGTAAATGAACGGATGTGAAATGTATCGAAGTGACTGGGATTCGAATCCAGGTACTCCGTGGGATGCTTTGTACGCTACGAGAAGAGAAGATATTCCGTATAGTTCCAGTTCCCGAAGTTTTACTTAAATTCCGGTATTTTTACGTACCTCCTGAATTAGTCAACCCTTGTCTTTTTCGTAAATATGAAGTACACAAGAAAGCTACGCTACTACTAGTGGATTAACTGTAATTATTACGAGTGGAAATTTAAAAAAGGTATATTTTCAAGTAATAAGGAATAAAATAGAAGGTAAGAATTCCTGCCCGGAAAGTGGGAGACCTGGGTTCGAGTCCCAGTCGTGTCGCTATTTTTCACACTTGTTATTCCTTTGGGATTTTCGTAGGTTTTACAACCTACTAAGTTACCTTCCTTTCCTTTATCCTTCATTATGATGATGTTTTTGTAAGCTTAAGATACTATGAAGTTGACCAGATTCGATCTCTCGATTTTTGCACTTGTATAATCAGTGAATTTCATCCTGATGATCCATTAGAAACTTTAGTCACATTTAATGCTGTCTATTAATTATAAAACGCTATTCCCTTACTCACTTCTATGGACATTTTAGATCACAGAGGAAGTCAAAGTTATTTTCAGTAAAAATATAAGTAAATATTATTCTTAAAATAATAAACATTTTTGGGTAAATATACCTGTTACACAAAAGACATTGTCTAAAGATAATATGCAAAGTGTTTATTTCGAAACGGGTATAACTTTCTGGATGACCCTCGTACTTCTCTCGTGCGTTGGTCGACCCTAGATTTTTTCATTGAATTTTATTATTTTAAGGTTGACCTCTATACAAGTAGGTACGGTAAGTACTTAAAAAAGTAGGAATTTACAGTTGCTGATTTTAGGAGAAAAAGATTTGTCGCCTCAAAGTAATAATAATAATAATGCGATTTTATTCGGGCGAGATTGAGACCGTCTTCTCTTCTTACATCTTAACCTTCGTCATATGAAATTTAATAGAGATAGCTTGAAAAAAGTACCCAGAAAAAACTACTTCGTGGGTTTATAAACCTCGGTCTGTTCCCAGGAAAAAATGTATCACAGCAGGAAAATACCCGCAAGAAGCAGTGTGTGAAAAATCAGCGAAACCTACTGATAGTTAAAAAATTTTTAAGGAAAAGGCGGGTTAAATCGCATTGCAAAGCAAACAAAATGGTACAGATACATAATTTCATAGAGACAACAACTAGAAATAAATTTTCATGAAAAATAATCAGAAAATGTCATTATTAAATTCAAATATTGCGGTTCAAAAATAGGTCAATATCAAATTAGTAATAAAAGTACCAAATGCGAAGATAAAACTAGAAATATTAATGAGTTCATTATTGTTGATTATCTTTGTCAGTACTACTCGATCGACGTCCATTAATTTTTTTAATACTGTTGAAGACGTCAATGGTATTTGGAAATAAGATATTATATAAATATAAACAAATTTTCACCTATCCAGATAAACACTTGTTAATGAGTGCAATATAACCAATGACTGAGCAACAATAACTAAGCTAAATTGCAAATTTTATACGCATATTAACAGCTACATTACATTATATATAGATATTACATGGCACTGCAGACCAAACCGGGTGTAGAGGTTACAAGTATTTTTGTTAAAAAACTTTTCCCCAAATTCTAACCTAAGTCGGAGCTTATGTTAGCAAAAATTAGAAACTTTATCGAATGTTCATCCTTAATTTACTTATGTCGACCTCGTACTATCATTTTTTCGATTTAATTTCGAAAAATAATTTAAGCATGCCAAGTATGTTAGTGAGCTTTAAATGCATTCCTTGTAGAAGCTCATTTGAATTATCGTGAATCAAACCTGAGACTTGAAGTATTTAAAAAGTAACTCTTATCATCCGCTAAATTGCAACATTGAAAGCCTTTAAAGTTTGAAGTGTATTTTATAATTTTTCTTCCCAAATATTTAAGTTCTTCAGGTTGTTTGCAGCTCGATTCTTCCCAACATTTTCGTCACTCCTATTCTTATTCATTAGCTGAGTACGAAGAACTGCAGAAAATCTTTCGCGAAATTTTTAGAATTACTCGTCAGCCCAACTATCACTGATTTTTTTATATCTACAGAACCGAGGAATTAAGAATTTCGAAAATTTTTCATTTCCAAATACAACACGGACTATTTCTGCAGCGAAGATTCTTGGTAGGGAAAATTGTTTGCAGCGAATATTTTTCGCCCTGAAAAATATTTTAGCGAAAATTCTCTGTAGCGAAAACGTCGGCAGCGAACAGTCTGCAGCGAGCCTTCCTAGAGCCCGTAATAAGGTCTCGATGTGTCTAGTCTGCGAATGGTGTCCCGTACGCATTTAATCGGTCAATGACGCATCTATTTCCCGTAATTCCTGTGTTATCTATACCTCTATACTTCTTTCATATTCTTGTATCTTCGTCCTCTTATTCTATCTTGTGAATACACACCAACACACGGACGCGTATCTTCCCGTTTCATCTGTAGAGGTCTTGGGGCCCCTTCTCTCTCTGGACGAGTTTCTCGCTGTCCCATTCTGCGAGAAAGAGCGCTCCGTCTCCTTTACCCCTCTCAGATTCTCACTCGTGTCCCACCAAGGGTTTTAGAGCTCCGGGGGGCGTTCGATAAAGAACCCCCCTCCAGCCCTTCACTTCACTTCTCCTTCATGTGGCGATTCCCTGCGCCTCTCTTATCTTCCCTACCTTAAAAAT
Source organism: Ladona fulva (assembly GCA_000376725.2). Taxonomy (NCBI): domain Eukaryota; kingdom Metazoa; phylum Arthropoda; class Insecta; order Odonata; family Libellulidae; genus Ladona; species Ladona fulva. The sequence continues at coordinate 2,578,468 of KZ308312.1, forward strand.
GTAACTCTACCTGCGTTGCATTGCAAGCAGGGGATCCAAAACACTCGGGTTTGCGACCACACAGGTAATCGAGTAATTTTTAATGGTATGCCCGTGTACTCTAGTTATCCAAGAAATACTTCTTAAATTAATCAGCTTCTCATGAAATGTTCACTTATAATATTATTATTATTAAAGGGGATCATATGAACTACGTAATATAGAGTGCTCACCCTATTAGCTGGATAAACGGTATAATTTTATATATAATTATACCAGGGGCGTAGCCAGAAATTTCTTAATGGAGGTTCGGAATTTTTTAAACTGCGCATAGCACGCTCTCTTCATTCGTAAATTTCTCGCCACCATCTTCTATTTGAAGTCAAACCCTGGGGGGTCGGACCCCACGAACCCTCCCACCTTCATGGCTACGTCACTGACACATATAATATCAATATTAAATATAACTTCTAGATATTTATAATTAATATTCATTGTAGTGGGAGTTCGATATGCTAGCTTAGGAGTACCTGAGGTTATGGTACCGTATTTAAGTTTTTGTGTTTTTGGATAGTGTTACTTTATATATAGGTCTCAAGGACAAAAATTCGCCCAGTATAACGTGCTTATTATTAATGTGATTTTAAAAATCATTTACTTGTAATAATAAAGCGATATAATTGTACCTCGACTTATGACCCTAATTTGTCCCAGTTCGAATCTCGAAAATTTTGTATCTCTAAACCCAGTTTTCTGTTATATATTTTCGGTGTATTGTGATTCATAAAATATCCCTTATCTTAAATCTCAAACGTAGTAAAAATTGCCGTCATCGTAGTGTCACACCTTCGGTGTTTCCGTCTTTCCTTATTAAATGGTATAATTTTCTTTCATAAGGTTCTTGTGCTGCTTTTATTTGGACTTTTTCCTCCAATAGCTTTCAGAATCATTTAGAAAAGTAAGAGCAAACTACCTCAATCCACATTTGGCATAGTAAGCCTCATTCCCTCGCCAGGGGGTTTGGTAGTTAACGATGGAGGGGTCAAGATTCAAACAGATCTCCGGGCTGAGTACTTCATAGATGTATAGATTAATTAAATTTTAAAGACAAATATAGATGGAATATTTTACCGAATCTAACTAGAGTTTCCGCGAACCTTGATTCGCATGCGTTGAAAGTGCCATGGAAGAAATGAGGTTGGGAAACTGCCATTAAGTCCTAAAAAGAGATGGGGTTGTTGCGTCTAGAATTTTTGCTCCAATATACCATTAAAAACTGCGGAAATTACTGAATTACTTAGACAGTACTGCTATCTAGGTGCGTGAGTCCATTTTGCCTGTTTCGAGGCGCTAAATGTGCTAAGAGATGAAATTTTAGCGCGGCTGTTCGTTAAAATGGAGATTAAAAATTTTCCGTACAGCTTCCGTACCGTAGACAGCTGCTAAAGAGTTAACAAGGCGCATTTGAAGTATTCTCTCGTGATCTCATAGCAAAATGCCTCCCGGCTTAAGGGGCATTGAAAATCTCTGTCGTAAATCTGTCACGTATTTTTTAGCGTTAGTAGCTTTCGGAATTCGCAAATCGAGGCATCACAGTTACCCCGCTGATAACGGGTTTTTCGGCTAACCAATGCATTTTCGGCCACGAATTTTAGAAGTTTTCTCGCATGTGCTGTTATTTTTAGAAATTAATAAAACAGTCCGGTTAATACTCATTCATACTCACTATTAAAATAAAAGGTATGTTCCCAAGGAGGAAAGTAGAGTAGAGTAGAGGAAAGTAGTCTGTCAGGACAGGGACTCGAACCCGGGACTTCCGCTTATCCGGGCGAATGTTCTGGCCATTGAGCTATCATGTGATCTAAGAACAGTTCGGAATGTCATGCCATGTTCTGGATAGATAGCTGATTGGCCAGAGCATTTTCCAGGTAAGCGGGAGATCCGGGTTCGAGTCCCGGCCCTGTCAGATTCTTTTCATTTCTCCTTGGGAATATTCCCAGCTGCATAACTTTTCCTGCAATGCCGTCTTCATCCCTTTCCTCGTGAGGAAAAGTATAGCTTATGGTCAGCGTTTACGTGTGTTTTAGAATCTGGAAACTAAGTTACAGGATTTCAGTTCACGAATGGCTTGTCGGACGACTTACATGAGTTTATCTGAACAAAATAAACTAAACAATCCTTTACTGCACAAAAATCCTTCTGTCCGTACGAGAATTGAGATTTTGTTCATTGTTTCATACCGCTTTTATCTCTTGATTTATGAAATTTTCGCTCCCTCCGGACTTTTTCTTTATCAATCTAATCTTTTCCCGCATGCGCACCTCATGGTTATTCAACTGTTCTTTGACAGGTCTTTTTTCATCATTCTGATCTTTTATCGAGTTTTCCGAACTTGCTTAACTGTACCCTGACAGGTCCTTTATTATATTTATCTTATCCGCGGCTCTCCACGTAGCCACATTTCCAGCAATAACTGATAGATCACGGTTATTATCTCATTCCGAGTCTCGTAAATAATCCGAAATCTTTTCTCGCCCATTGCTCTCCTACCCTTCAGTCTAACCTTTGATCATAAATTCCCCATTCGGATGCTGTCGTACACAGTCCGCTGTTCACTTCCATTCTCGTCAGTTTGCCTCTGTTCTCTTTCTCTTCTCTAGGAAATGAATCTGTTTTCTTTGCCTATCTTTCTTCGTGTACACGAGGGAGCTGCGACACATCAAGACCACATCCGAGTTTAGGGAAAGGATCGGGCTTTGAATAGTCATAATCTTTGATAACGAAAGAGCCTCAAGGCCTTGTTCATACATTGCCCGGTTGAAATGCAAATTTTTGATGTTGCATAAATGTGCTCTTTACGTTCGTAGGTGAATATTTGTGTGTAAAGTACTCAGCCTGAAAGGTGGTTAAAATTTAGCCCCTCCGTTAGTTTTGAAGATGCAATGAGGCTTACTAGGCAAGATGAGGAATGAGGTAGTTTGCTCTTACTTCATTTTCTGCACCAGGAAGCAATGAACAGGAACATTCGTCTTAAAAGTATGACAATGAGGCAATAAAGAACGTTTTGGTAGCATTTAATGAGGAATGACCAATATGAATGACATGATTTATCTTCATTCATGCCTTGGTAGCTTTCTTGTTATCAAAGCCATGAATAAAGCCATCATTAGAGTCGAGAAGGAAAATGTTTAGATTGACCGGGATGTACAAAGCATGGAATTCCGTAAAGGGCTGGGGCGAACTGAAACCCAGGTTTAACCTGCCTAGCTACATTGGACGCGGCAATCACAGATTAAAAATCAAGGAGCGCGAACAGAAAACGGATGTAGCAAAATACTCATTCGTGAACAGAGGTATTAGAGAATGGAACGCTTTACCTGGAGAAGCTCTCATTCCAATGCCGAAAAATGTAAAAACCTTTAAAAATAAGCTTAAATTCGTTTATATGCATAATTTTTAATAGTTTAAGGCGTAAATTTAGGTTCTGTATCATAATAGCGAGTAGTATTAGACATCTTAAATCATGATTTTATGTTATAATTATAACTTAGTATAATATATACCTGACTATATGGACTACCTACCACGTAAGCTAGCTTATTTTAGTAACATTATTATCTTGTATGTATCACTTCTGTATCTAGATTTTAACTTCTGTGACATGCTAAATGTAATATACCATTTATGTATCTATTTAATGTTGTATATGACTTATGTAATGTTATATTATGTATTATGTAATGTTATATTTGTATTATGTAATTTTATATTATGTATTGCCTACGGGAGGTTTTTGGAGGGTTTTCCCTCCCGTCCTTGGGCGAATGCCAGGCAATCCAATTTTCAATTGCTATATTTCCCTCCACCTCTGCCACCTGGCCTGATGGCCAAATCGCAGAGTATCTTCAAATAAATAAATAAATAAGACCCAGACAAAACCAAATGAAAGATACATTTTCCTCTATTCTGTACCGAAACACAAAAGGCAAATGCTGCAATAGTCAAGGTTTGGTAGGAGGAACAACTGGATATTTACCTCAAGGAATGGAAATGTGTTTGTAAATACTTCTCTATGGCTGCATGAGATTGCGCAATTGATGTAACCGAAATTTTAAATTGGATACGTGGCGCAGTTACTGTAATTTAATTTGCTATTTATTTCCCTCGAGTTGTTATTTTAAAAAATGTTTCTGAATGTTTTGAATGGTGTTACTTTTCATTTGAGTGATTTGTGTTGAATTTCTGCGAATACATCGTTTCAGTTTTTATGTTTAATTAAATTTTATTTCCTGTTTCATTTAGGATATTTGATTTAATTACAGTATTTCCATTGTAGTTGATATATTTGTTCCCTTCGGAAGTTTTTGGTATAACTTTTTCATACCTCTTAAATTTGGAAGTTATCCTGCCGCCGATTTCAATTTATTTTCCAAGTTTTGTTTACCTCTCTACCTAATGACCTCAACAGCTTATAAATTACTCTAACTTCTCGGCGCACTTTACCAGAAACCCTCGACGTGGAAACTATTGCCGAAGGGTCGAGTTAATGCCATTAACAGCTTTAGTGCACATGACATGGTATAAATTTCGTAAAGCTATGTATTTCGCGAAGCGAAGTGAATTTTAGAATGAAACCTGCGATTTTAAATTAATGATGATCGAAATATTAGTATAAATAAATTTAAATTCAAAAAATTCAATATAGTTGCAAGTCGTCCCAGTATCCTTTCCTTCTACTAGAATAGCTTTATCAATTTACGCTCAATCCAAAAGTTATTGCTGGGAAAGGGATAAATAATGGTTTCGGTTTGGGTCCAAGAATTTTGAAAGTTTGGTTCGCGTTCGGTTTTCTGTTCGGTATATTTACCTCAGAAATTCAACATATGTCACTCTAATGAGAATTAACATCATACAAATCACTTTAAAAATTACGATTTAATAGAAATAAAGAGTTTATTAAATAACAGTAACTTATCCACTTATCTAATAAGAAATCTCGATTACATAAATTGCGCAGTATCATACAACCATTACAGAAATATTTGCTAATATTAAACACAAATAAAAAATACTTCCTTTTCTTGATAACGTAAATTTATTGTTAAAACCACAATAAAATTGACAAACTTGTACAGTTCCACAGTATAAAGGAGACACGACCGGTTTCGGCGTACTACGCCATCATCAGGTGCATGGAAATTTCTTTCAGCGCTATTTAAAGTACGGGAAAAGTGGGGAAAGGAAAGGGGAGGTAAGTTAATGAACACCGCAAAGCATTTGAGAACAACTCCATTCCCACTTTGCTAACCATCTTCTGGAAAAACAACATTCTTCAACATTTACTCCTTTCATCCTCAAACCGTGAAAAAAGCCCCAAGTTAGATTCCCTAAAATAAATCCATATTCATCAACACAAATATTTCTCCTACTATCTTACCAACGAATACCTTTTTCACAAAATTCGTCATCCGCCTTAACGATCATACTACCCTCATTACCCCCTCCTCCTCCTCCCACACATAACTATCCTGTTTCAACCCCTTAACATCACCCCTTACCTCCCCTTTCCTTCTCCCACTTTTCCCGTACTTTAAATAGCGCTGAAAGAAATTTCCATGCACCTGATGATGGCGTAGTACGCCGAAACCGGTCGTGTCTCCTTTATACTTTGGAATTGTACAAGTTTGTCAATTTTATTGTGGTTTTAACAATAAATTTACGTTATTATGGAATTCCACCAAATATCATTTAGCAAGTTTGATTTTATCCTTTTCTTGAGATAAGTATTCCGTTGTTCTTTCTACCACATCTTCGGGAATGCAGCATTTGTCTTTCATGTTTTGGTATAGAATAGAGGAAAATGTCTTTCGTTTGATTTTGTCTCAGTCTTGTTCATGGCTGTAATAATAAGAAAGCTTCTGAGATATGCAGAAAGATAAATCGTCCTTTGTATTGATCATTCCTCATTGAATGCTATCAAAATGTTAAATATTGTCATTTGTGTTATAGAAGAGGGATTTATATTTATAAACCCCCCAAACTTGCATAGGTATACGGCAGGGTTAATTAATAACAACATCATTGTATGAATGTTTGGTTTGCGTTCGGTTTTATTTATTTATTTATTTATTTAATAAATAATCATTGCAAGTTGGTCGTTGGACAAGGTGGCAATGGTCAAGGGGGATAAAATAATAGTGACATCTGCCCGGCATTCGCCCAAAGACGGGAGGAAAACCCCCTCCAAAAACCTCCTTTTCACTCGGGTAGAAATAATTATTTTTCGTTTCCGGTTTGATGACCTTAATATGAATTACGGCAGATTAGATGGGAAATAGACCTCAATTTTAACCACACACATACGTGGACTTTTATTGTTTCAAAGGATTATGAGGAAAGTTACTTAGCACAGATATACATGCTCTGGAAACCCATGGATAAATAGAAATGAAAAATGCCGACACTACTGGGACTCGAATCCAGGTCTCTGACTTAAGTGGCAGGTATATTTACCACTAAACTGCCATGCCGCGTTTCGTGATTAAAATACTTGATTATAAATAGTGATTAAAATACTAACGAAACCCAGGCCTCCCGGAAAGTGGGAGACCTGGGTTCGAGTTCCTGTCATGTCGCTTTACTTTTATAATAAAATGAATATGTTCAAGTGTAAAGCGTTAGCGTGGAACCCAACACACATGTTGAATGAAAGGATCCTTAGTAATTTCCACAGTAGGTTTATTAATCGACTAGTTTCGTCACCGGGTTGACATCTAGTCGATTAACAAAACCCACTGTGGAAATTACTAAGGATCCTTTCTTTCAACATGTCGCTTTACTTCTGTTTATCCATGGTTTTTATTGTCTTTATTTAACTTTCAAAAGGTGTCCTTCGAAAAGTCTCCAGCCAAAAGAAACTCGAAAAAAATCCCTCGACTCATTTTTAATGAAGAAAAACTCCTTCCAAATGAGGATACCTTTCCTCACTAAGCCCGGTTTCACATTCATACTTCACCACAGCAATGGTGGAACGACCCATAACGCGGCATACTTCACCTCTTTCCATTCTGTATATTTAATGCGATTACATATTCATGCTGCGAGTTTCCACCAAATGCCCCCCGCGGGCTCATGTATACACGCATAGGAAACCGTAAAAGAGATTCGCGTTAAACCGCGCTTCGGGTAATCGGGAATCTGCTCGGCACTCGTAGGTACGCTCAAGAACGCACGTGCCCGCATTTACCGCCTTATCCTTTAATTCCCCCAACGCTATCAACATCATCTTCTCTTTTCTCATTAATCATTCCGTTCCTCTCCTCCCAGTCTCCGCATTCAAAGCTTTTTCGCAAATATTAATTGTTCATACCAGTTTCGTCTTTCTTCCCGTGATCTCTCTGTGTTACTCCTCTTGTATTCTTCGTCAAATTCCCTCCTGTTCTCGCTTTGAAAGTCGTCGTTTTCATCTTCCTCTTCTTCCAACCCGTCTCGTATTCTTCTCGAAAAGAAGAAGTCTTCCCGGTGAAAAGAACTTCACACGGCCGCTGTTTAAGGGGAGAAAGGAAAGACGCCGGAGGCTAAATGAGGAATGGAAGAGATTAGGAAGAGGCGTGAGGGGTCGCTCTCGAATGTCGATGGGGCCGAGGGAAGGTCAAAACACAAGAATAATAGAAAAAGAATGGCAGAGTAATGATGGGCAGAAAGAATGAAAGTGTTCTCGTCGGTGACATCGGCTTCTGAAACACTCGAGAAACGAATCGGTGGGGAGGAAATGGGGTTTCCGAATGAGAACAATGCGAAGAAGTCGGAGTAATTCGCGCGTAGACGAAGAAAAGTCGAAAAATTCGGCTTTGTTTGGGTTTGATGCTCCCGTAAGCTTGCGTCGATGAAAAGAACGTCTTTCACATTTTTGTATTTTGGTATTTAATGGAGAAAAGTATATCTTTCATTTACTTTTGTCTTCGCTGTAATTCATGTCTGAGATGTCATGAAAGCTGAGCGATTGTGAGCGATTCCGAAGAATGGCGTTCATTTCTGTTACTCCCTAAGGAATGTGGTGACAAGTTGTAGGTGGCCTTTTGCCCTCGTAGCATTCTTACGCAGCCCAGCAAGGGAAAACTACCTCACTCCTCATCTTGTCTAGTAAGCCTCACTCTACCCAGGACTTCTGATTGCTAATAGTGGTACTAGTAGTAGTACTGGTACTCACAGGGGTATTAGTAGCTAGTACTGGTCTGTTTTTCCTGGTATTATTATAAATCAGGTAGCTTAGTTGCTTCGGTGTTTTCAAACTCACTGCCATGTGCTATATGGAGGCTTGCTAATGTCAGTATAATGAAAAATTTGGTGTTCCAATATGTCTTCTTGCTGAATACTTTACGGGTACGACTTGGTTTTGAGAGCAACTTGGTGGTAAGGTTACCGTTTCTTAACAGTTTAATACCACTCTAAACAGTTACAGGGTAAACGTCAGCCTTACACGTGACTAATACAGGCACGGAAACTGTATTCTAACCCTTGTACCCCAGAGACACACATAAGAATGAGTTAACGAAGTAGGTGATATTTTTGTATTCCGGTAATCTGTGTTCCTTATCTGCGAGAGTTATAGGTTAAATAGTCTCTGAGAAATCTAGTTGCTTGTAGTTGTTTTTTCCGCGCAGCATTGGAGAAATAAACGGGCTTTGTAGTCAGATAAGGATACAGTTGTCAATACATGCCATGCCAAACGCCATTTTCAGTTTTCTAGGGTTTCAAATGTAAAAACACCTCTTCTATCCTCTCCATGATTTGATAAGTTGGTAGAAATTGAATAGGCATGTTGCTGCAATCGTTAATTACTCCATTTTAATACAATTTAGAGTCCTAAGGAAGAATGGACTTGAAAAAAGTCTGACGGGACCGGGAATCTGCCAATTGCCGGTCGGGTGCTCTGTCCGTTGAGCTATCCCGGCAGAACATTTCTCCAAGCCATTCGGGATACTTTGTGGGCAAGGACGTTGCGAGTTCGTCCGCATGGCGGCATCGTTCGCAGTCACGGCTTCATTGAAGCACCGGCCACACAAAGTGATGGAAAGGAAAACCCCCTTCATGTTGGAAACAAAGGAAAACGGGTAAGGGTGACTTTGCGCAAGATGGTGCGCACTCAGGAAAATCCCAAAATCCCTTACCCGTTTTCCTTTGTTTACAATTTAGAGGAAAACTGATTGCTCCAATTGACATGATACATAATCGGTACTAAGAGCAATTAGAAAATCGTAATTTAACAGAAATTATCGTATTAAAGAAAGATTACGGAACATTTTATTACCAACGTTGTCGGTTCAGTGCTACTTCTCTTCGTGAAATATTCCTTTCTATTTAGAGCTTGCGTCCTGCAGGAAGAAATCCAGTGTTATCGAGCTAACATTATATCGTGTAAAAAAATAGATTTCCCCTAATATTTAATGGTTGAGTTTATACTGATATTTTTTTGTATAAGGTTCATAATATTCTTCACGATAGAAAAATAAAATTTCCGTAATTTTAATAAACGTTAAGTTTATACGAAAAGGTGTGAAGGAAAAAGGCGATAGAAAATATTCATGAAGTAAATGCATGAAATGGAACATTGAGTATTCATAATTAAACGGCTAATGCCACGTTCCGGTATACATTAACCGCTAAGGAAGTGAATCCTTATTTTAAGAGAGATAAATGGCATAGGAATTAACTTTTTAATGAAGTGACGAAAATTGACCTTTCTAATGTATCGATGCTGAAATAATGTCAAAGCTTCGAAAACCGCATTAGCGAAGTAGATGATTAAAACAAGCTCTGACATTTTTTGTTCATACTTCGCATCCTTGGGCTCTTCAGAATTATTTACTGATCGGAAAATGAGATCTAAATTAAATTTTAGAGCGAGCTTTATCCAGTAAGAGTTTTTTCGCTTCGGTTCGCTAGTCCAATTGTTCGGATGATTAAATCTCATTTAGGTCTCATCAATTACGAAGTCCGGATAATAATTCATGGAAATGGGAATGACGCGAACGGCACGTATTAACTCGTTAGTCGATGACCATGTATAGCCACTTAATTCATTCGTGGCGTTTGGCGTTTGAAAAGGTGATAAGTAATTTGGGGGAACGTTTTTGGGTATAGTTTTATGAGAGAAGGTTTGGAAATCGTATTTTTGGCGTTAAAAATGTCTTGTGCCATGCTATAAATTTGGTCGGTGTCATATAAGTCCGTATTATAATTACTATCGACCTTCACTCTGGTGCAGTGCATCGAACTGTGATATTTTTCGTTCCGGTTCAATAAGGAAAAATAATAATTCGATTCTTTTCCGATTTTTAGCTTCTTACCGTCCTCAAACCGGTTCATACCCGTTTCCCTCCGGCGGTTAAAATGTCATACCCCTCCGAAAGTTATTTTAAAGTTAATTTAATTTTTTCAACTATTCAATGTCAGATTAAATTTAAAATTATAACTTGCTATTAGAAGAAAGATGATCAAAATTTTATGTAGATAATTTAATAGTAAAATATCGATTTCAGTTTTTATGAAATAGCTGTTACTCTCTATTATTATAGCCTCATTGATTTACATTTAATTAAAGGGTTTTCTATGGAATCTAAGTTAGGAAAGAAACAAATAACACGAGTAACAATCTTTTAAACACGTTTTCTCGACATCGTCACACAATTTCAGCATCATTTAACAGATAGTTACTTCTGGTCGTTCTCTCCGCAGAGCATTAGAGAAGGGAACAGGATGGACTATCTTAGATCTTTGATGTTGATACACTCCCTGCCATACGCCACCGGAGGCTTGCAAGGTATGATCAAAATCTAAATGTTCGTAAAAGCGAATTTAAGCAATTGTAATTACAACATAAAAATCCGTGATCGCAGTTCAGACCAACATCCGCAAGGCTTTCCCGTCTACACTTATTCAGTATTGGAATTTCAGTATAACAAGTTTCTCAACTTCGCCCTAAGGGTACGCGCTTAGGGAGAAAATCAGATTTAGAAAATTATGGAAAATCAGATTTAGATTTAGATTCATACCCCGCAAGCCGCCAATGGCGCATGGCAGGGGGTGTAGCAACACCAAAAACCTTACCTAATTCATCGTGTTAGCATCTGTATTGCTCTGCGGAAAGAACGACTAGAAGTAACCATCTGTTTTAGCTATTATTTCCTTGTAACTCTTGCTCGTCACCCCTCGGAGATCGCGCTCGTTGTTTACCGGAATAACTTTGTCTTTCTCTTCATCTAAACATTTTGAATCGATGAATTTGTCGAAAAGCTTTCATTGATTATCTGATCTTCTCACATGTAGCGAATTCCTCCCGAGGGATTTTATCATAGCCGTAACGCTACTGTCGAACCTGAAGTTTCCAGTGACGAAACGAGCTGCTCTGTGTTGAACCATCTCTAAATCTGAAACTAACCCTACTTCATGTGGATCCCAAACCGAAATAAATTAAGGATATATTTTCTCTACCGTGCGCTAAAAGATAAATGAAAAATATTTCATTCTTCAAAACATGGATGCAAGAACAGAACTGGTAGAAACGAAGCACTATTAGGATTACACTAGTGGAAGTGACCCTAAGAGAAACAGCGTATCAACTCCTTTCAAAGATTGCTTTCACGAGAGAAATAATTTAGAAACGGCAAGCCGGTCGCTTTCAGCCGTACATTCGACATCCTTGCCGGAGGTCGAGTAAATATTTTAAGGAAAAAACTGAGAGAGAAAGAGAACAGATTGTAAAAATGGCTGACCACGCGAGCGAAAAGAAAGTCATCCGTCCGACAAAAGCGTGGAAGTCGAACAAACAAAGTTTCCTTTGAATACGAAAATGAAAGCGGTTTTTCGGGAAGGGACGGCGGAGCTCTCTCCACGGGGAGTTTCGTAAAAATTTCCGAGAGAAAGAGAAGATCGGGGGAAGAAGAGCGTGATTTCTGGAAGGAGAGGGCCCCGAGGCCGAGAGAAAGGTGACGTCGGATCGGAGATGAAATATTGAGAAGAAAACGGAGTAGGACGAGTAACTGGATCCCCTGAATCTTCATCTGGCGGAAAACATTCGTAATGGATAGGAACGGATGGCGTTACTAGGTTAGAGAAAATTTCGTCAGCGCGGAAATGGGATAAGGTCGAAGAATCCGTGGAAGACGTCGGTAATAGATGGCGTATCGAGCGGGATCATCTTTGGTTCCCAGCCCTCCGATTGGTTGGCTGCTATCGCATTCAACTACAGACCTCTATTGTCTGTAGCTCGTTTCATTTCGGATATGTGGTGGACTCCTTCTATTGTTTGCTGCATGTGTTTCATTTTAGGTCGTCTACAATTTGGCCTGGTAAAGTTACTTTTTATTATGGTTTCAAGCCAGTCTTCGTTTTCGAGCAAAATGCGTATCCAGATGTGTTATTGCTGTTTCTGCAAGCATGTCTTGATGAATGGAACATTCTCCGTGTTCGTTTTGCTACAGGTCAGAGAAAACTTATTCCGTTCACTTTCTATTTAGTTCGTGGTTGTGGCGGTAATATCATTTTTGTGTATGCTTCCTACCTTTGGCCATATATATACGGCACGACCTCTTAGGTCGTGTTAGAGGTTTAAAAACACTCCGTAAGCCGTATGTCGGCAGGCGGAACTCGCGTTTAGAGACAAACGGGAAGTTCCGTATTACCGATTTCTGGAAAGTCCCAATGCGCATTTCAGAGACTGCCTCCATTATCAGAAATCGCTAATCCGGAGCTTCCTGTTGTCTCTAAAGATGAGTTCCGCCTGCCGAAATACTGCTTACGGAGTGTTTCTAAACCTCTAATTCATGAACAGCCGTGTTACAACATTTTTTTCTTTCAGCTCATTGGTCGTGGCTGTAGACGATACATTCAGACGAACTACTCGCCCTTGCCCACATGGTCAACCAAACGGCAAGTCATATGTTGTTGCGCGATAGCTCAATTAGTTAGAGCAGTCTCCCGGAAAGTAGAATATCTGGGTTGTCTCCCGGTCCTATAAGACTTCTTTCGTCTCCGTTTCTCCTTATGGAATATCGCTATCTCTCCTTGTTTGATATATGAGTAACATGACCTCGTAGATAATGTAAGGAGCATAGCTCTCGTAGATCATTTTCCGATGGCACTATCATTATACGGAGACAACGTCAGAAGAAGATAGCAGTATCCTACAGAAGGACCTAAGCATCGAGTTGGTGCAAACATTGGCAGCTTGATTTGTATGTTAAGAAGTGCGTTGCTATGTCTTTTACGAGGTCCACCACTTTATTAGCGTACAATGTCATATTTCAGGATACCCACTAGAGTTCGTGCGTTACAATGAATACCTAAGAGTTACACTCAGCAGCAGTTTATCGTTCAAAAAAATATTCGTTATATTATAGAATAAGCGAATAGAATGCAGAGATTGTAAGTAGAACCCTGAGAGGATGTCCATCTAGAGTAAAAGAAATTGCTTATTTTTCCCTCATTCGGCCTACTCTCGAATATTGATGTTTGGAATCCATATGAATTAGGGTTAATTTCAGATTTAGAGATGGTCCAACGTAGAGCAGCTCGTGTCGTCAGTAAAGACTTCAAATTCGGCTGTAGCATTACGGTTATAATAAAATCCCTCGGTCAGAATTCGTTCCAGGTGAGAAGATCAGATTACCGACGGAAGCTTCTTGACAAATTCATCAGTTCAGAAGTTTTAGAAGAAGTTGAAGTCATTGTTATTCCGGTAAACAACGAGCGCAATCTCCGAGTGGCGACGACAGATAGTCAGTTCTGGGGATTCCTTCCGCAGAGCATTAGATAGGCGAAGAGGGTGGATTAGGTCCGAACCTGGGACCATGGGTTTGCAGCATTTGCATGTATGATTATTTTAGTCTTTCTATAAAAATGGCTTAAATTGTAACTCTAGCTTGACATAATATACTTCCTAACTAAAGTTCCATTATACTCGTATCTAGTTTTATTTGTGAAAGAAATAAAGCCTGAAAGCTATGAAAACGAAGATTTTACATTTCTTATGGAAGTCATTCCGAACGTTCTGCAGTCAATCTCAGGTCTGTTACAGGTATTCAAGCTTCTCGACCTTATTTCCGTGTTGTCAAGGCCAAGTGTGCGAAATATATCGAAACTTGTTGAAATTTCAAGGAGGAATTATCCTTACATAAAGATTTTTGGATAGCAGTACGCAAGCTGCGTATATTGACGACGATTAAATTTTCCACCCAAGACAATCTATATCTACATAAATACCCTGCAAGCCGCCTTACGGCGTGTGGCAGGGGGTGAAAACACCGGGCGTTCGGACTATTTTTTAGCCTATTATTATCATGTATAATTCGCGGAAAGAATGAATTCTTAAAACGACTCGTCCTAGCATCCATTTCTCTCATTTTGCGCTCATTGTCGGATCGTCCAAGGTAGCAGGGGGGTCTCATAATATCTACTATATCTTCCGCAAATGTACTTTCCCTAAATTTATCAAGCAATCGCAATCTAGCTTCTAGTCTCCTATCTTTTAAGGATTCCCAACCTGCATCTGACAGCATTTTGGCAACGCTTGCTTTTTTATCGTAGCACTTCTTAACAAAACGTATCGCTTTCCGTTGCACTTTCTCAAGTTCACGGATGCATGTATCGTCTGCCGGATCCCATATACTTGATGCATATTCAAGATGAGGCCTAACCAACGCAAAATAACATCACGGTAGTTCAGTGGTTAGAATACCTGCCCGGAAAGTGGGAGACCTGGGTTCGAGTCCCAGTCGTGTCGCTATTTTTCACACTTGTTATTCCTTATCGTTCTCTAGCTTTTTGTCACATTTACCGACAATACGCCTAATGAAACCGAGTTTTCTAGTTGCTTTAGCACATATGTTACGGATGTGCGTGCTCCAGTTCATGTTATTCGTAAGAGTGATTCCGATATATTTTACCGAGTCCACTACTAAATTGATCTTAACTAGACAATAGAACTTAACTATAGACGACAAGTACATCAAGAGCGCAGAAATCCGTGAAAGCCACACTCGGTGCGGTACCCGTGGATTCGCTGGACGATACAATTTATTCGCCGTGGCGCAGTTTCACAAGCGATATTATCATCCGAAAGGGAGATGAAGCATGTGACTGAGCTGAAAGCGACGGAATGCTGCGGTTTCCAACAGAATATCGGCGCTCGCACATCTCGATTGAGTTGGTCGTGCGGAAATGGTCGATATGGTTCCATCGATGTGATGCTCGGCTTTTGTTCCGAAGCGAGGCCGCGCGATAAGTCCGTGTGCAAATCAAAGAGGATCAGATACGGGGAGTTGTTTTAATGTAAAATGTTATACAAAAATGAAAATACAATATTTTGAGCGCTTTTATGAATCGGAGGGCAATTCCGCGTGAAATCGGAAAGAATTTGACCTATTTGTTTGAAGTTTTGAAATTTTTTACTCGTGCGTACTTCCTCGAGAATCCCTATGTGGCAAAGTTTCAGCTCGGTAAATTCTTTTTTGCTAAGTTATTAATTTTTAAATTTTCGAAATTTTGCAAAAATCGGTGAATGAGTGAATGGATCATTTCGAAGGGTCATAACTTCTGAACGAAACATATAAGAGATCTTATTCTTTCATTTGATTGTAGATGGTATGAATATCTATAAATGTATTCATGTCAGTTCCATATGTTGCTTACCAAATTCTTTAAATTTGCAGTAAATTGTTTAACACAGTGAGTTTAATTGGGGTAGATGAGTAGTGTAGTAGTTTGCTGGTTTATGAAGACTTCTCTTAATTAGGTTGCGATTATTTACTTTTTCGAAAAATGTCATACATTATAAGTATATAATACTTTACATTGAAGCCGCATAACTTTTCTTTGAAGCAGATTGATATCCTGACTCCCAAAGTTTGTACACAACTCCACCTAGTGGCATTTGATGGGATGGATCCGTTTATGTGCGTAAATTTAATTTCGGGAACTTTTTTATCTCACCTTGTATGATTCTCCATTCATCGAAGCTGAGATGGACGCTCTAGAAAATGAATGTAATATAAATATATCTTAAATCCTATTTTAAGTTTTAGAATTTCAATGTTGTAAGATTGGGAAAATGATTTTTGTAGAGTGAATATTAAAACCCTTCCCGGAATATTTTACTGATGCACTGACCTCACTTTATTGAATTATTTGTGTATACAATTTTATTGTTGAGTTTATGATTTGTTAAGAATAATTAATCATGTAAATAATTAATCATATATCCGTAGTAACGATAGAAATTAATAGAATGAAAATATATATGTATCAGGTATCTGGGCGAATCGACTTTTCGTTAGGTTATAAATGAAAAACCTCACTAAAACTATTTTTTCAAACTATTTTCATAGAAACTCGTTTAACTCTACTTCTTGGAATAGATTTTATTAATCGGTGTGATTCAGAAAATATAAATGTATTCATTTCATCTGGCATAATATTAGCTTTGGAGTAAATTTAGAGATTTATAGGAAAGAAATCGATGTTAGTACACGGACACATTAGTAGCAAAAACGCCATGACTGTTTCAATCCGTCCAAGTCCCTCGCTAGTTTTAATTTTGATAATTAAACTTTAACTATGTGAATACCTATATTTGCATACTCAATTTTTCTGGAGTTTGATGTCCATTACAACACTGCTCTCCTGTATAAAATTTGTGTATTAGAGGATTTAGAGTTATTAAATTTAGGTGCTCAGATACCTTTGTGAAACCTTTGATTTGTTTCTTTATGCGATGGATGGAGACACCTTCGTAAACTGCTCTCAAAATGCTTTCACAAGCATAGAGAAGTAGGTCATCATATTTGTGTTGGAACGAAATGTCGTAATCCTACGAAAGAGAAATAGTCCGGTAGTTCAAAGAAGATTATCCATAAAGTTGCTACATCACGATAAAATTGTTCCTTCATTGCAATAATTCATTTTTTTTAAGAACGTGTCGTGGATACATCACTGACTAATTGTCTCGTACATGTATTTACGATAAATCATCTACTAGGTAGAATCTGCCAAAATGGGTGTTTACTCGCCTAATTTTTGCGAATCCGATTCAAGAACCACCCATCTTTACCCATCAACAAGGGAATTTTCATTTAGGATTTTTGAGCTAAGAGAGATAAACTGTACAAAATAGTTATAATTTAACGACCGGTTTTGGCCAAAATGCCTCAGGTAAATGCTCAGGAAATCCAATCACTTAAATACAGAAAGTTTTGAAGGAAAGGTGAGGAGAGGGGAAGGGTTCAAAAATGTAACTTCATTGGTTACATTTTTAGGGGTCCTGCTACCGTATCTTGATGAATGAAATATTTATCGTTTGTCTTTTGGTACGGGATGGAGAAAGTTTTATCTTTTATATACTTATGTCTCAGTCTTCTTCATGAATTTGATGATATTAAAACTACTGAGGTATGAGTTACGCTTAACAATGGCATTAGTTAAGGTTTATCCTTATGCAGTGTTACGAAAAGTGTTGCTCGTTGAGTCATTGTGCTTCACTAATGTAGGCTTGTTCTGCTTATAGCATTCTGGCTCAGTGAGGAAAGCAAGGCTAACTACCTCACTCCTCATCTTGCCTAGTATTTCCCTCTCCTACCTCTTCGTAGCTGATGGTAGCGGGGATGAGGTCTACATCTACATCTACATAAGTACCCTGCAAGCCGCCTTCCGGCGTGTGGCAGGGGGTGTAAACACCAAGAGTAGAATTACTTTTTTAATTTATTATTATTGCGTATCGTTCGCGGAAAAAAAGAGTCTCTAAAACGACTTGTCCTCGCATCTATTTCTCTTATTTTACGCTCACTGTCGGATCGGGCAAAGTAGCAGGGGGGTCGCATAATATCAATTACGTCATCCGAAAATGTATTTCCTCTGAATTTATCTAACAATCGCAGCCTAGCTTCTAATCTCCTTTCTTTCAAGGATTCCCAACCTGCGTCTGTGAGCATTTGCGTTACACTTGCTTCTCTATCGTAGCACTTTTTAACAAAACGTATCGCCTTACGCTGCACTTTCTCGAGTTCGCGAGAGTTCGTTTCATCCGCTGGGTCCCATATACTCGCCGCATATTCCAGATGGGGCCTAACTAACGTGAAATAGCATCGCTCTCTAACTTTTTCATCGCATCTACCTACAATACGCTTTATAAAACCGAGCTTTTTAGTTGCTTTACCGCATATTTTTCGAATGTGTGTGCTCCAGTTTAAGTTATTGGTTAGGGTGATTCCAAGATATTCTACTGAGTCGACTACATTTAAATTCGTTCCACTAATTTTGTACGGGCGGTTCTGACTCAAGGTCCCAACAAGCCTTCGGACTGAAAACTTTACAGGCAAATATTTAGGATTTTAATGAACGTGCTTTCCTCGTTGACTTCGCGTATGCGCTCTAGTTAATTGAAAAAGAAGGGCACATTGATGAACGTATATTTATCCAGTTCATGCAAAGGATTACGTTGCGTTTCTATGACGAGTCCTTTTCTTCGTATGTCTAGAAAGGATAAAAACACAGTCGTAGATTTGTACAAATACAGCATCTGATCTCCCTCTGTACATGACCATTTCAAACGCTGTTGATGGCGAAGAGCACCGTTGTTGAGTATGAAACTGGCTTGGTTTTAGCTATTTGCATTTTCCCTCGCGGTTTACTCGGCAATGTTTAAGTTCTATTTGAGTGATGCGTTGTGGTCTGCGATGTTTGCACGATCGAGAGAACTGGACGCGACCCTTCTCCCGGCCGTTGGTTCTGTGATAAGCAATCGTATCCGGCATTAAAACATCGACGGAAGATAAAGCGTAAATGCGATAGCTGCGGGTCGTCATCTGACTCACATATGGCAACCAACAGGGAAACGAAAGAGTAAGCCTGGCATAAACGTACTCTGGGCTGAAATGTGATTCACTGTTTCTACAACGATGAGTTGACAGACTACACATTACCAGCTTGCCCAAATTTTTCTGGAACTGCGAAAGAGTATGCGTGGATTATATTTTTACTCGCGGACAAGTGTTGCGTCGGTAAAGTAGAAAAGTCACAACGGAGGGACGTATGAATTGTTATGTGTAAAAACGAACTGTGTGGCTTGGCGTAGCGTCATAAATATAATCATGTATTGTAATAAGTGATTACAGGCTTTAGCATTAAGCAGCGGGGCGAGTCGTTGCAAAGTCTAGTTAATCCTGTTAGTTAGATAGCGTCAAGGAAAGGGTTGATACGCAGATGATATAGAAACTTGTATCCCCAATCGCATTACTTCCGTTAATCCTATGACGTCAGTTTTACGACTTGGTGTAATATTATTATGTTTTATACATATTAATGTTATAAGATAGAACAGTAGGTGGGATATTTTTATTTCTAGTTACTCAGTATGAATTTTGAAATTCCTTCCAGAGTTAATCGAAATTTTTTTAATTGTTAATGTAATTATTAAATTTGTCCAAAATTTTCGTTCCACTGAAGTTCCGTATGCCGATACTGCCACCTGGTTGCTGATCTACGTACATTTTTATTAATTCATAAGTTTTTTACCTTCCGGTAGGTTCATGTACCCTAATATTCTCCACTAATCCCCATTTCCTTTACCTAACGGTTTACCCACCCCACTTTTTATGTCATCTAACAACCTTTGTCTTTGTCTTCCTCTCTGCTTTTCCCTTGTATTCTTCCCTTAATTGCATTCTTTAGCAACCCCTCTCCCCTCGATATTTGGTCCTCCCATTTCCTCTGTCGACGTTTAATTACTTCCATTAAAACCCTTTCTTCCCCAACCATCTATAGAAAACCTACGTTCGTACAATAATTATATACTTAACAAAATTTGGACTATTTAACTCTCACAGTAACTATTCTAGAAGAATAAGAAATGTCAAGGTTTCCCAGATTATCAAGTGGACAACGCGTTCGACTTCAGTGAAAGCCGTCCCGGGTTCTATTCCCAGTGGGGGTCTACGTGCGAAATTACCTCAGCTGTCGAAGCACTTTTAACTTTATTACTACTACTATCTGCTGACCGACATACAATAATCATACACTTAAAGACTTCGCAGATCTCAAACGATGTTTCTTACTTTTGTTCGAAATTGATAGTAATTCATCAAAATCGTGCATTGTTTGGAAATGGTTTGATTGCTCTATTATAACGGTTTCTATTGCGAAATCCACTACACCGTCCTCGACTTTGTGGTAGCTCTTCACGATGAAGAGAATAAGACAACACTTATACTCGTGTAAGTGAATAGCTACCACAAAGTCGAGGCCGAAGTAGTGGATTTTGTTATCTCAGGCAGTACTGCCTTTAAGGTCTATATCCTGTGGTAACGAGGTGTGGTGATTTCTATTGCGGTTTATAGTTATTGTGGTTAGATATAGCGGTTCACTTTCTGAAAAGATTTCAACCCGCATTAGCATTTCATCCCATTTATGCATCGAGGATTGGCGTAGAAAATAGAATGAAACGTTTAGGAGAGAACGACTAAGACAAGACATTCAACTTTTATATCTTACAACAAACAGGAAACTCTATGAATGAAAATATACCGCGCTATGCTTTCTATGCGTTTGATCCTAAGTTAAGCCGCTGAATAGGTAAGCGTTATCAGTTACCTCCTGGCGAAGGTGGTGATCGATAAAAGAAGAAATATCAAAACGCGCTGTATTTGCTCAATAAATTCAGAAATAATTCGTTCGCGGAATTGGTAGAATCATCTTGGTAACGTCTACCGCTCTATTGCGCCTTTTCAAATGTTCCTAATACATTTCGGTGTAATTTTTCTAATTTTATAATACGCTCGTCCTTAGGGTACCATATTTATATTTATGCAATTCTACTTCGTTTTCGAAGGTCTCACATTGGCTTGCTCACCTGCTTCACTACGAAAATTTCCCTTCCGTATCACTGTTTACTCGTGCTGTTATACATCTCAAGAACTTACCCGACTATTTCGAAGTTTTAGCTTTCCTCGTCCATGATATATTAACCCCAGTTCCTGAGATACAGGTATGAAAATGTCTGTGTGACTTCTCCGAGAATCTTTCGACACAAATCTCCCCGTTCATTTCAATGAGTAGTTCGTCCATAGCGGGCCTGTGCCTTCTGAATGTCAATCCGGTTGAGGAGAGCAGTTTTGAGTAAGGTCACGCAAGTTTAAAAGCTAGTGTCAGCGAGATTACGTCTGACTCTGTCTAAAAGCCATAAATTATGAAGTTCAGAATTCCTTTTACAGATAAAAATCTCATGAAATTTGGTACGACGTGTAACATTACAGGAAAATGAGGGCAATTTTTTATAGTGGAAACGAACAAGGAGGAAAATTGCATCAAGAACTGCTGAGAAATTGGGGCGTAGTTATTGAAAGGCGTGACGTTTTATTTGAATTCCAATCCAGAGACGATGATCGTGACCCGATTTCCTCAAATTTGTAGCGACCGCAATTAAAGAAGGTAAGATATTTATTCCTGATGCTAAACAAAAGTTTCACCTGAGATGGTGTGGAGACAGTGGTCCTATAATTCCAGCATGAGATAGTCTAGTATGAATGTTTTGTTTTCACTTTGCAAGTAAGTTACAATCGATATTACCCTACATACGTATTACAGTGCAAATTTGTGCACTGCTTTTTGAGAAGTTTCCGATTCTTTACAGCGTTGCTTTCCGACTGTTGTACAGTGGTCTGAAATCGAAAAAAGTTGTCCAATATTGCAAAGTGGTTTTTTGAGTAAAAATGTCTAAACTTCGCCTGGCTTTTCTCCAAAATATTCTGCAGATGACCATGCCGTCTTTCACGTTGATGCATCTCCATTAATACTAAGAAGGGTCATGTTTGACCTAATTTAACAGTAAAGGCATGACTTCAATTTTCGTCGAAGTTTTTCAAGTTTTACCCGATACGTACCACAAAGGAGATTCATTCGGAAATATTTGAGGCCATCTCATGAAGTTGTCTTTTTTTATAATTCTTTGCTTTAACAAGAGCAGAAAAGGAGCAAGCAGAAGTAAAGAATTCATATATGACTAGGACTCAAACCCATATGTTTCAAATTCAGGGTGGATGGTATAAACCTACTCAGTTACCACGCTGTTTTTCAGAAGCAAAGTTATATCAGAGCCCTTTTCTTAATGATTGCAATTGATTACTTATATTCATATGGGTTCAAGCGTCAGACTTTCATTTAACTACAAGTTTTCCCGTGGGAAATATATTAAAACGGAACGTAGTTACGCCACGAGATTTTCTGATGTTTTCCAATGTTAAATTGCTAAAATGTATCTTTATTTGCCGATTCTTACTGCTAATTGATCCACCTTAATGATTCTACGCAAATTTTATGGTTCATCTGTTGATATTGCAAAAAACCTTTCGTGATGAGATTTTCAGTGAATTTCAATACAGCTTCTCATATAGGCTGCCCATATCCCAATTATATCAAAAAGGATGCTTTTCCCATCATGAAAACGAGACATTTTTTCGTTCTATTTTTATTTATTTATTGCTCAATCATTTCATTTTGACGCAAAGTCAGGTGTTGAGGCTAACTTACACTAAGATTCACAGCTAGCAAATACATGTTAAAAGGTTTTACATATACAACTACGAAGCATTTGTATTTAAGCATTTCCTCCGTGAACTATGTTAGCTTGCAAATTATTTGGTTAGTAATTCACGCAGCTATATATTTACAAAGTAATCAAAAACTACTAAAAAACAATGTTCATTTAACTATCAACTCGAACAATTCACCCGCTTCCTTACATGTAAAGAATATCGAATGTTTTTCTCGTGAGATGTTTTAATTACTTCAATACAGATATTGTTTTAAAGAAGTATTGGAACTTGCTAATTGTTATCTTAAACAAAGATAAATACCAAATACTGGGGGTTATACCAAATATTACCCTCATTTCCTCCGCGCAAATGATCTATAAATCGGTTCAATTGGTGGAAGGATAACCGGTCGAAGGGCCTTCCCGTCGCGAGACTTTTCGTCTTTGAGACAATTGGTCGACGGAAGGAAAGATTATTATTTATAGTGAACTTATCGATGAGTCATTAATCATATAATGTAATAAGTTAAATATGCATTATTATTACTCACCATCGTTGTATCAGCATTTTACGAATGCTCTTAAAGAAAAAAAATAATTTATAGTAATAAAATCCACGGAAGAAGACGTAGTTTTGTGCAACTCCATCACAATAAAATAAAGGAAAACGGGATTGTACTTTTTCCACAAAATTTTATTTTTTTATTATTATTTTTTGTGAAAAAAATACACTCCCGTTTTCCTTTATTAATTTATAGTAAATGTATCGATTTGTCATTAATTATTTCGATGTAATTAGTTAAATATTCATTATTATTATTAGTAAAATATTATTATTATAAGCTATTTTACGAATATTTTCGGCCCTATAAATCACTGGGAATTAATAAATGTAAACCTTCCGCCAGTCGTGCCGCTATATTCTGTACCACACGGATGGTTTTCCGGGCCTAATTTCTTCTTATGAACCTCGGGCAGGGATCTATTCCTTTATTAAATTAAATTTCAAAGGCGTCAACGGATTCTTTTTAGTCTCAGTCCGACTTCGAAAGCGATTAAAAGAGTGAAGTGACTACTGATATACCTACTTCATACAACGCGCGACCGATTGAGTAAGTTTTTCGTTGGTTTGATCTACTTTTGTTTTAAATAACGTATACGTAGAATTGTTCCTATTTTAGTTATGTTTTTGGATATAACTTGAAAAGATATTTTCTTAGAAGTAATAGAAATATGTTTCAGCTCTTCAAGTACCATCTGCTTGCATAAAAATATAAAAACATAATAATAAATATTTGGAAGATAAACATAACCATCATAATTAAGTATTAGTATAGTAGTAGTGTAGCAGAAATATAAATCTAATAATAAGTATTTAGAAGAAAAAGTTAATAAATGTATTACGGTAATTGATTACGAATACCATAAGCGAAAGTTTAATCTTCATAAACTACAATTAGATCAATTTATTTTAGACATGTATCCGAAAGAGACCTGTCGCACTAAATACAGAGCGGGAGATGATATGTTACTATTTTATGCGCGACTGAGGAAAGGTTAAAGGTAAAATGGCATCAATTTTCGAAGCTAACGTTTTTCTCCGCGACCTCAAGAGTTTTTGTTAATTTAATAACCGTCAAGTTGATAAAATTTATTACTCTCAATTTCTAGCGGAACCTTCAACGTACACTAGCCACCTCTACTACGTTTAAGTACATTGTTTTAACATGTGGACGGGACGAGAGGGCAAAAAACGGGACTGTCCCGGAGTAAACGAGACGTATGGTCGGCCTATTCCAATGTAACTTACCACATGTATATTTTTCTTATATACATTGACCTCTATGGGAAAGGTCAAAGGAAACACCTCATGGTGGTGTTAGGGGATATCAGGTCCATCACAAGCAGCGAAAGGCTAAAGAGTTGTGTGCAGCTGTAATGGAGATTAGAGGGCTTAAGGGAAGAGAAGGAGGGATTGAGGAATAATACGGAGGCGTGGGCGGAAAGGGTCCATTTCCGAGAGGATGGCGTATCCTGAGGGAAAGGAAATGGTTGAGAGGAACAGAATCGAGTGGAATAAGGACGCAAAGAAGGGTCTAGGTAATGGGGGCTGGATACGTCGTGTTATAGGTACGGAAATTCCAAGTGTTATTTCCAACGAGAAAATAATCCTCAACAATGTCTTTCCCTTTTCATTTTTGATTGAGCGTTGCGAGAAAAAAGGAACTTTATCCATAAGTGGCTGATTTTTCCTCTAATCTTTTCACGTACCTTTCTAATGAACGCCACTGAGAAGAAAGAGGTTATTGGTTGATATTAAAGGAAGGGTTAGCTAAGGGAGTGTAAAGGAGATGGAATTAGGGCATTTTAGTTCTTTTTAATCTACCAAACAGGCTAAGGATTTTAACGTCTGTTCTATAGAGTGTACAGCTCAGAGGTCGGTTTGAATCTCAGACCTTCCTCAGAAAGCTACCAAATGATTGGTAGAGGGCATGAGGCTGATTAAGCGAGATGAGTAGTGAGGTATTTTTAGCTTTCGTAGTGTACGTCACTGAGTTCAGTTATGGTCGGTACGGTGGGTGTCGACTGCTGTTGAAATCTTCGAATTTCAACCATGGATCGTAATTCTTTAGCTTGTACTGTCAATAGGTTTGTGCAGAATTTCACACCCCTTTCTTTGTGGGAGTTTTCCTGCTGTTGATTATTTGTTCCTAAGATATTACTTTGTTTTTTTAAGCCCACAAATCCTTTATAAGTTTTCATCTCTATTTCTATTTAAAATTTCTTCGTTTTTATTAATTTCACTGATGGCAGGTTATATGGAAGAAGAGATTTTTCAGTCTCAATCTCAGCTTAGTAAAGACATTGTCATTATTCATTTTATTGATCCGAACGTGCAGTTCCACACAAAGACGACCTGGCATAAGAATATTTTAGCTGTAAGGGGATAATTCATAGGGTTTTCTTCGTAACCGTCGTTACTGATTAGAAAAACTGGAACGCGTTGTTTATTACTAAGAATGGGATACGCTCACGTAACTGCAGCATATTGGTCCCATGAGCCATAGCATTAAAAATGAATGACTAACACAAGTGGCAAATACCAGCATCAAATAAACCTCAACAAATAATTATCACAACACTAATTACCCCAACCGTAGACAATGCAGAGACAGAAGTAAATGAAAAATACGTTTTCCCTTACCTTTTAGTAAAAGCAAATGGAAAATAACACACGCACAGGTGAACAAGGAGTTATTCATTTATAATATCCCACGGATTAAACAAACGCGACCCACGTTTCAGACATTAAATACCAAAAACACGCAATATACAGTTAAAAAAATGAAAGGAAAATTTCCCCTTTCCATTCCCTTCTATTATATTCCCTTATCCAGCTGAATTTTTCCTTTCACTTTTTGACTATATATTCTGCGTGTTTTTTTACATCGTCCTTGCCTAATAATGAAGCTACGCATCGAAACCTGGGTCGCGTTTGTTAAATCTTGCGAATAATATAAAAAATGTGGAGGCTGCTCGCCGTGCTCACAAAAGTATCCCCATAGAGTGTAGTATAGACGTGGCATAGTAGTTCAGTGGTTAGAATACCTAACCACTGAACGTGTTCGTGTCCCAGTCTTGTCATTATTTTTTAACGCCTATTATTACTTGGGATCAAGCCGCATTGCTCTTCCGTGTATAGTAATTTACCTTACCACAATGCATTTAAATAATTTTTTGTTAACCTGTGTGCGTTACTATGAAATTCCACCGAGTGAAGGCCGAAAGCATCCAGATGAAAAATATTCCATTCACGAAAATGCCATAAAAGTGTTACATACAGCGTGTCAAGGGTAAATTTTTGTGTTTTTATGGCACTTTTGAAAAGAATCAACACACATAAGGTATAGAATTATGGATTAAATTTGCTTCCCACGAACGGAGGAATAATTCTTTTCCGATACAACGTGACAAGTAGGGATTATTGATTAGCAGTAATCCATTTATTAACTTTTTATCGCGTATCGATTTCATTCGATTCGCCCAATTTACGACGGAGAGGAATTCGACAGGCGCAGATTCTCATCGGCGGCTGGTAAACCTTTTCGGTATCTGTGGAAACTATCGGGCTGGTTAACGGAAAGTATCGGTCGATCGATAACTTTTTTTTCGATTACGGTCGCGACTTTTCCTCGGTTTATCTTCGCCTTAAATTCGGATCTAGAATTGCTGACGTAGATCTTATGGAAAAGAGTTCGCCGCCATTCCTCGCTTTTCCTATTCATGAAGTGGAGGTAGTCACGTTTGCCCTAAGAAAATGGCCCATATAGTTACGCATCCGATAGTTATTCTGTAAGTATAACTTTTGAACGTTAATTTAATGATTAATATAGCAGTATAACGTAACGTAACAGTAACGTATATAATAACGGTAATACGGTAATACAACTGTATAATATAAATTCCACGGAGGAAGGCAAAGTTTTGTGGAACTCCGTCACATTAAAATAAAAGGAAGATAGGAGTATACTTTTTCCACAAGTTTATTTGCACACGACCGGTTTCAACGAATAATCGCCATCCTCAGGTCCTGAGGATCCACTACTGGTGATTGAATCTATTGTGATTATTCGTTGAAAACGGTCGTGCATAAATAAACCTGTGGAAAAAGTACTCTCGTGGTCGGTCTGACCCTTTTGTTTTGTTGCTCATCGGCTTCAAGGAAGTCATTATGAGCGGTGGAAATCCTCTAAGGCAGTTATAACCCCCGAATAAGGCTAAAAGAATTGTTTATTATTTTAGGAAGTAGTGGAGATAGGCTCTTATATTTTAAGTAACCTAACCTAACCAAAACTAAACTAGATGATGAAGGTATAACTAAAACTAATTATTTACAGCTTTTTTTCCCCTCCCCCACTACCTCTTGGTGTGTGACTACAGTAGAGTAAGTATACGTTTGGGTTCCTTGATCCTTTTCATTCTTCGATGCACAGTTGGTGTATAGTCCCATGTACAAGTATGTATATTGTATGTTGTATTAAGGGATTGTTGGTGGTTTGCAATTTCCTAGAGAATTTTTTACATATGGCCAGTAAATGTTCTGAGAATTTTGGAGTCCGGTGATGGCATAATATTTCTTTAAGTGGAACTAATTTGTTGCCACACACAGCTAGTCGTATACATTTATTGTAGAAGATGGTGAGTTTGTTTAAGTTTTTGTTAGTGGTGTTGCAACATATTACCGCCGCGTATGTCAGAATTGGTAGGATATATGACTTTATTAACCTGAGTTTGGTGCTTGCTGTTAATTTGCTTTTTCGGTTGAGGAGAGGGAGCCTCTCTTCCTTTTATTTTAATGTAACGATTCAAAGTTAAAATAACGGTATGACTCTATTACTAGGTACGCAGTGTGTTAATACATTAGAGTTTTGAGAGAAGCTCCAAAAAGCCGTGGTTTGAATGCAAACCATCCGTTAGGAAATTCCAACCAGCGGGGGTTATAGTTTTCCGTGGTCGCGATTTGCAAATTATTACTCTCATTGCGTATTTCGGCAACTACGTCGCCATCTTCAGGAGAGAAGATAACTTCTAAATACTTAACTCGTAAGTTACGGTTACGTGGAAAGTAATTGATCTTTCCTTGGTTGAAGAACTAGATTTTGATATCTTTCTTAAAGAATTTAACCCACATGGGTGGGATGGTTAACCCTGAACCCCCTCGTTACGCCAATGGACAACTCTAATGTCACCTATATTTTCATGGAAAGAGGCTAAAGAGGTTTTTATAAGGAAAAAGGTATTGGTGACTTGGCACGATAAGGCGTGCACCTAGGAAAATTCCCAAGGAGAAACGGACATAAAAATACCTGACGGTACCGGGACTCAAACCCGGGTCTCCCCACTCCCGGGTTCGAGTCCCGGTACCATCAGGTATTTTTAAGTCCGTTTCTCCTTGGGAATTTTTATAAGTTGTGGGCCCTCTTATCCTCAAAAGCAGCTCTATTTTAAAGTTGCAATTACAATTTATAATGGTTGGCTTAATAAATTAAATCGAAACAAAAATGTAAGAAGAGGAAAGAAGACAGCAGAAATCTCTCCATTGTTCCACATCATACTCATTCAAATCCCATCTCTCATTTCTCCTCGTTCACCTTGACCTAAAAGTAAAACAATTGACCACGACCGGCTCTCTTATAGGAAAGAATGGCCTTCAATGTCCTCAACAGCTTTCCCGAGCGAATCGCCTCTTGAAAGGGATGTAGATTGGTAAAATGCCATCGGTTGGTTAAAAACTTCAGTCTGTTTCTCATTGCCAAACATTATCTCGTGTTCCCGCAGTCGATATTTTTATCCATCTATTTATCGGATGAATCGATGTTTCCGTCGCGAAAGGGAAAATTGAGTTTATAGGATCTGATAGGGGCTTTTGAAGCCTTTAGTAAAGTTTTTCACTCTCTCGATTGAATTAATGATGGGATTCTATAAGCTCAAGGACATTTATGTACAAATCCCTTGCTCTCCCGCCTCCTTTCTGAGTGCTTTATTACTGAAACCTTCTCTATAAACAGATGCAATACAGATCTTTCAGCTGTCAATTCATACGAATATATGTCTGCGAAGTATGGCTTGTATTGGAATAAAAGGAAGGCAGGAATTATATCTGATGTAACAGCAAAATTTTTCGTTTCACTCGCTCTTGTTAATTTATTTATCAGTTTATTATAAAATTCTGCCGCAATAAGAGGTTGGGCATGTTAATTTATCAAATAACCGTAAAAAAACATAGTAAACTTAGATGATAATTTGCAATCAGATTACATCATAAACACATCACTATCTACTTAAATTATTATTATTATTTTCGTTAATCATTTATAGTGATGAATAGAAATGAAATTCATATGAATTTCCTCTGAAAGTGATATCTCGACTTCCGAACCGCTCTACTTACGAACTATTCAACGTTCGAATTTTTCTTAGCCATTATCATTGGCTGAAAAATTATATTTTATTATTAATATTCGATGCGGTTTCAACCCAAATTAATTAAATAACCTTGTATTTTAAATATACAGTAGTACCTCGACCTACATACTGCCAAATATAACTTTAACCATTTCCGTATTCTTCGCCGGCTTTCTCGTTTTTAGCCGACTGTGCGGCTTTCAGAATGAACACTGTCCTGGCAAAAGGATATCTATTGTAGTTTTAGTGTTTTAGTATAATAGGGAAATATATCTCACGATTCTGTTGCTATTGTATCCTGCCGTCTAAGACAAACACCCAGTTATTTATTCACTGAAACTTAGTCGTGTCTACAATAAAATCCTGTGAAAAAAGTACTTAGTCTCTAAGTTTTAAGAATAATATTAAGTCTCTTTTCCTTCAAACATGTATTATTTCCACAAAACATCGCCAATGTCAGTGATTTTTACCCCAGTTATTAAGAATGACCAATAGGGAACACATACTTTTGCTACGATATTATAATAAGGATTAATGTAAGGTGTAAATACTTTGCACTATAAAGCCGTGCGGCTAAATCCCAAGGATAAGCAGGTGTGAAAAATAGCAACATGAGTGGGACTCGAAGCCAGGTCTCCCACTTTCCAGGCAGGTATTCTAACAACTGAACTATGTGTCGCGCCACTTGAATTGCTCACAAAGCATTCCCAATTAAATTAAATATTGGAAAAATATGTCATGGTAGTTCAGTGGTTAGAATATCTGCCCTGGAAGTGGGAGACATGGGTTCGAGTCCCAGTCATATCGCTATTTTTTACATCTGTTTATCCTTGGGTTTTAGGCACACACCCCAATCTTCAAAGATAACAACCTTATCATTACTATCATTACATCTTATCTGTTTAAATCATTCAATAACTGAACTGATATTATGGAAATTAGAATACCTGCCCGGAAAGTGGGAGACCTGGGTTCGAGTCGCAGTCATGTCGCTATTTTTCACACTTGTTATTCCTTGGGATATTATAATATATACCATTATATTGCTGTAAATTTGTCTCTTTTTTCGTTATTCTTTATAATGGAGACCTACGACAAATTCTAGGTCGAATTATTAGATTATACTCCCAGTTATTGTTGTCATTTCGTAAAATTCCTTTTCTTTTGATTCTGATTTTCCCGAGAATTACTGTAGACCCTCCGATCGAATGTCTAAATTGGTGCGGCGACGCGAAATTGAAGTGAGTTAAAAGAACAGCCCTAAGGAAAGAATGAAGAGTCCTCGCGTGAAAGGTATGTTCGAAGCGAAGGGTATGCTTGAGATTTCTTCTTGAGATTGGTCCTCTTTGAAAAAGATGCCAATAAGGGCTTCGAGAGGCACTTCTTTCCAGAGGCCTCCGTTTCACAAAGCAGCGCGACTGGTTGTTGCTCTGCTCCACTCCACCCAAGTACAGAGATATGAGATATAAAGGGGACTTAAACGCCCCCGAACAAAGTTATTCAGAAAAAAGCCGTCGAGAGGTGTAACGCGATTCTCCGAAAGGAGGTCATTTCCTGCTTGATTTAGCCAGAATGTCGGGTGCGGTGAATGCATGAACTGGAGTTGCGATCTTGAGCGGGTCAACCCTTGTCCTAATGATGATGAGTACACGATCTAACAGGCGGCTCGTTTTCTGACACCTTTCATTTCGTATAGTCAAAATTTTCTTCCCTGGTCCGATCTAGTTCTCAAGTCCTCTAATTGTATATCTGGTGTTTTTGCTGAAAATGTTATTACATAGGTACGGTATTACAATATATTATATTTATAATTATAATTGTCATTACTATTAGACCCTTTATTGGCGAGGTTAGGCCCGAGTGGGCCTCTCTTCCACCTAACCTCGTATATTATTTGTATTTACTATTTCTAAAAATTTACAATTGATTTAAAATTCACAAAACAAAAGATTTTGTTCGTGGAAAAAAATCTCCGCAACTGAAGGTATTAGAGAAAAAAACCACGTTGAGGGAAAACACCCACACAAGGAGAGGGTGAAATAACACGCGAAAACACAGCGAGAAATGGAAGTTTAAATAAAAAAAACAAAAAATGCATAAAAAGAAAATATATCTTTTTAAAAGTTGAAAATTAAAATCAGATGCCGGTGAGGTTTTCCAAGTATCACCAAGTATCTGTCCCATCGGTGATGGTCGATGCCATTAGTTGATTCTAAGCTGAAAATATCGTAATTTTCCAAAAGAAAAACATTAAAAAATATATATTCGTTCTCGAAAGAATGCGTTAGGGAGTTTAAGCGATTTAAATTGCTATTATGTGCAGTTTATTTGGGCTTTTATGTTTTAAAAATTTCAGCTACTCAGCACTCATTTCCTACAGAAAAAGAAGTAACCGGACGGGATCCCCTTAAATGTAATCGTAAAGGATATTAATAACATACTTTAATCTATAAATGTGTCAAGATTTTATTTCATATATCTGGATTTACTTGGCCATCACTGTAGTCAACTTTATGCTTAAAATGACGTTGATTTATTGCACGAAAATATTTAATTTAGGTTGGTGAAAAGTTAGGATGTCCTGATGATTATGCAAACATCAGCGCAAATACGGAATACAAGTAGTCTGCGTTTCAGGGGCCATGCAAAGTGCCTTATTGTGGTCCTACGTGTAATAACGCTCCCAGTCAGCTTCATTTTTAACCTTGATCTTGCAAGTTACTCCGACTATCTAAACCAAACTTCATAGAATATTTTTTGTAATCTACTTAAGATATGCAAACGGGTAAGGGTGATTTTGCACAAGATGGTGCGCACCCAGGAAAAATCCCAAGGAAGAATGGACTTGAAAAAAGTCTGACGGGACCGGGAATCGAACCCGGGTCTCCCAATTGCCGGTCGGGTGGTCTGTCCCGTTGCTCTGTTGAGCTATCCCAGCAAATATTTCTCCAAGCCATTCGGGAGACTTTGTGGGCAAGGCAATTGGGAGACCCGGGTACGATTCCCGGTCCCGTCAGACTTTTTCAAATCCATTCTTCCTTGGGATACTTAAGATATTTTTATCATTACGAATATTATATTTATATAAATGTTATATTCATATAAATGTTATATTTATATCCGTAGAATAATAATTATTACGATAATATAAATTTAGTCTTCTTAAACAAATATTACAACATTACACAAATTAATAAACGCCCAGAAACTCAAATTAGGCAACCCAGAAGATAAACTTTTATAGGGAGTGTCAACACTCAATCATAAAAAAGACGTATTTTGTTAGATAAATAAACAGTTCTATTGAGTACCTTAATTGAATAAAATGTAATTACATAATATGGTTACAAATAAATTATACAAGAATCACATAAAAATATAAAAAATTAATGAATAATAAATTTACTTTAAGTAAACCTCTGTTTCCTTTTGAAAAAAGCCATTCTTTCAATTTACGAATAAATATAATTTCATTGGGCGAGGAAGAAACATCATTCGGTAATTTGAGAAACAACCTAGGAGCTACGATTGTTTAAAATTGCTTATAAACCTGAACATTCGGCTTGGGGATTTAGAAACAAAAAGTCATCTTTAAATCGTATAAACAAACAGATATCAAGGTAGCTAGGCCTGTATTGAACCGTCTAATCAGCCCTTTCCATCATTTGTCCAAGGTTGTTTAGCGATTTTATTTTGCATCGTAGAATAGTTTCACATAAATTTCTTTAATCAAGGATGTCGATTTCTATTCATTGTCTCTAAAGTCATGAGATCAAATGTTGATTGTACCCTCTAATCCTTCACCATTAGCTATCAAAAGGAGAGAGTGAGATTAATGCGAAGGTTTTCGCGGCGCTGGTTAAAAAAAAGTCTGACGGGACCGGGACACAAACCTGTGTCTCCCAATTGCCGGTAGGTTGCTCTATCCATTGAGATATCCCATCAGAGCATATTTCCCCGCCGTTTGGGAGACTGTAGGCAAGTGCGCGCGGAGAAATGTTCTGGTGGGATTGCACAATAGATTGGGCAACCAACTGGCAATTGGGAGGCGCGGGTTCGAGTCCTAGTCCCGTGAGACCTTTTTTATGTCCGTTTCTCCTTGGGAATTTTCCCAGGTGAACGCCTTATTGTGCCAAGTCATCTAAATCCTTTTCCTTGTGTGAAGCCTCAATGCTTTAAATGGAAAAGTCAAGTGCAGCACAATGAACCTATGAATAATACTTTTCTTATCATTCGATAAATAATGACCAAAATGATTGCCACCAATCAATACAATACCTTTCTCTGTAGCTTTGACCACCATAGCCGCGAACAATACTGAGACCTACGTAAACGAAAGACAAATGTTCTTCCATCCTGTACAAAATGTCAAACGAAAGACATTCCATCCACTAAGGTCTCTGAGTAGATAGTAAGCCTTTTGAGTAGCTAATTTCATTTCCTCATTCTGCAATAAACATTGCTGCCACGTTTGTTTCTCTGCTTTCCTCGGAGATATAGCATTCCTTGAACTGAATTCACGTCGGAAATGCCTAGTAACGGATGTGATTAAGGAAACTGTTTCCTTATCTTTTGTTTGAAACCCTGCAGATCCATTAAATCTGTGAGGTTATTCCTGCGCTGAAATGAAATGGAAGGAAACGTTTTCCCATATCCCAAGTCTATAAAATTTGTCGGATTCAGATTATCGAGAGCCTGACGCAGAACCCAAGTTTTCGGAACGTAAACTGCTTCAAGAGTTATTATGCGTCGAGAATATGGGATTCCGGTATCGAAAGCCGCTGAGTAAAGTGCTGCGGTAATGACCTATATAAGAAATCCAGGTCATATTGACCGGGAATGAAATGCGATCTTCATCTGCGTAAAAAATTTCGTTTCGCGCTGGATTGAACAGGTCTGTTATAAATTGAAATGTCGTAGAAGGAATGGACGCAGGAAACGTGGAATGTAGGCAGTTATTTACAAACATGGATCACGTTGATTATCCCGTTAGGAATGGTAATATCAATGGATTTCGTGGCTCTTTATATAATGTGATTTATTAAATGACTTAATAATTGTGTGAGGTAATCATTCAATAATGCTGCTTTAATATACTGACTAAGTTTCTGCCGTCATACATCGATGAATGTGATACTTATCATAATTCGTCTTGTACAGAAAAAAAGAGAATGTACCTTTATTTATTTTTCTTCAGTGCAGTTCGTAGTCGTAACTTAATCGATGCTACTGAGTTATGAGCAATTTGAATAATAGCATTCATCTTGGACACTTCTTGTTTCACGTAAAACCAGTTGATGTATTTTTTTCAGTATTCATAGCTAAGATCAACTAAGATGCATTTTTATTATTTAAGTTTATTTATATGGAAAATATTGTTAATGTTTTCAAGTGACAACAGTTGAAACAATATATTTTGTAACTAAACTGTAAGGTAAGACAATATTACAATGGAAAAATGTCGAAACCGCAGTAAAATGCTGCCCCTCTTCCAGTTCCGTACTAATTTCCCCTGAAATTTTCAGTTAATATAAATTGGAAGTAGAACTGAAAAAAGGAAATCATATTAAATTATACTAATTAAATATTATGTTACAAAACTAGACTAAGTCCACAATATGGAAATACGCAATGCTGCCGGTTCAAGGAGATCCAGATGCTAGATGATGAGATGATCTTCTCGAAACAGGTAGCATTGTGTTTTTCTATATTGTGACTCAATATAGTTTCGAAACATAATCTTTAATAAATTATGGAGATGTTCCACCAAATATCGCTTGATATGTTTCATCAGGGAAATTAAATTTGGAATCGACGCTTTAAAGTGAATTACGATAGACATCGTCACTATCATAGCAATAAAAATAACAGAATAGTTTTGTATAAGCTTTACTCTTTGAATGGACTGCAGATCACTCAAGCTTTTATTACTCACTTGGGGTGAAATGCTCTGAGCCCCTGATCTAGATTAACAGTACAATTCTGTTGAAGCAAATTGTCCTTATTGGGCTAAATTGGAGCTAGAGAGTCCCGTCTTTCATTTATTCCTCAACGGCAGCTAGAATAATCGAGTTTTTATCAATACGTTCGACGTGGAAGAACCGGAATTTTTGAACTGGGATTTTACGGTCCTATGAATTTTTTATATGGAGGCTCTGGCGCATATCCAGCAACATTGCTATTCTATCTCGAAAAACGCTCTTTTCAAAACATCGCGCCCCGGCGGGTCTCGTTGAAAATTAGGACGACCCGAGCCATCTTCTTTGGGGCAACTTTCGCGGATCGATTCCTCGAATAAAAAGAGGCCCTTCCCCTCTATCACGAGTGGAAAGGCATGGGCCAACAGGTGAGGAATGTCGGTATAATTAGCAGACGGTCGTGACGACAACCACGATACGTGTTCTAAGTGGCTAGGTTGTCACCAGGAGTGGTGTATTAAAGTAAAGGGATTGTGCTGTTGAGTCACTCGGGTGCTCTCATGGGAAAGTAATTGGAGGAAAACGAGCGAAATTGCGGCGATTTCATCTCTAAACGAGGCTCGCTTTGCAAAGAAATAAATGGGTCAAGAGTCCGGATGACCAAAAGCGTCGCATTTTATTTCGTCTCTTTCTCAGCATCCTTCCCGCATCTTTTAACTAGTGGATCGCCTGCGTTGTGTCCAGGGCACTTTTTTCGCCAAATCTCCGCGAAAAAAAGTTTCGCGATTGGGCCCCTGTAGCGGTGCACGGGAATTTCGTGGCTCTTTTGTCATCCAACGCCACGGGTGCCGGAAAGCTCGAAATTTGGGTTTGAATATGCATTTTTCTCCGGTTATGAGGAATGAATTTTAATGTTGAATGTAAATCCGTCGTTCAAAAGTTATTACTCATAACAGTAAGTAACGAACTCTGTTCCCGCGTGAACAATTTCCGCATGCATATATATTCCATAGGCCGAAAGACTTAATTCGACTTCCTTTTCACCTCCGATGTTTTTTTTTTTGGAACTTTCGAATTGATGGAGAGTTTGCATTTATCGCGAACGTCATTCACGTAAATTTTTTTAGTGTTGCCGGCGATGGTATCATTTCAGGATATTGGGTTGATTCGGCAAGTTTTCTCGTCCAGTTTCGCTTTAAATAGAGCCTTTGGCAGAGTACACAAATTGAGATGAGTAGACGCATCGTGAAAATGTTTTCGTGTTTCAACAAGCAATCTCCCATTTACCTAATGGTAGTTTTTCGCTCGAGAAGAATATTTTATGAAGATGATTAAATTGACCTGGAAGTATGAAATTCGTCCTGCTGCCAGTTCTTGACGAATGAAATATTTATCATAAAATTCACAGACATTGGCGATGTTTTGTGAAAATACTCCGTTTGAAGGAATAGAGACTTTTTTACAGAGAGTTTTACAGTCTCTTTTTCTTCAAACAGAAATATTTATCGTTTATCTTTTGGTAATTAATAAAGAAAAATGTATCTTTTATATACTTTTGTCTCAGTCTTTTTCATTACAGACATTCATGGCTGTAATGATATGAAAGCTACTGTTATAATTATGAGTTATACTGAATAGGAGCGTTAATTAAGGTTTCTTGTAATTAAATGCTACAAAAAGTGTTACTCGTAGAATCATTGCGCTTCACTAACATAGGATTGTTC
Organism: Ladona fulva; assembly: GCA_000376725.2. Taxonomy (NCBI): domain Eukaryota; kingdom Metazoa; phylum Arthropoda; class Insecta; order Odonata; family Libellulidae; genus Ladona; species Ladona fulva. The sequence continues at coordinate 2,615,634 of KZ308312.1, forward strand.
TCTTGTAGCATTCTGGCTCAGTGAGGAAAACAAGGGCAAATTACCTCACTCCTCATCTTACCTAGTAAGCGTCATATCCCTCTTCTAGCCCTCTACAGCATGAAATTAATCTTTATGATTTACTATTTCTGTTTGAGGTTATCTTTTGTTGGTTCCAAAGTATTGGCAGTGGTTCCGCGACAACTGAGCGCGTCTCACTACTAAACTTAACCTAAAAACTATGTTATATTAATTTTGACAATCTGACAGATAGCATAATATGTAGAATACTGTTATAGTGAGTTATATCTTTGTTTAACCACGGATGACAGCAGTATTTCGTTTAAATGTCGTCGGCAGTATTTACGTCAACTCTTCGATATATGTGACATAAATTCGTTTCACGTGAACTTAAAGACCCTTAAATCACACCATATACAATTTTAACATTCTACATTGTATATTAACGTTATTTATGTTAAAAACATGTGTATTGACAAAGTTATAGACCAATTCATCACTTCGGCAATTGATCGCGTCTCACCACTTCACTCACTTCTACCTCAAACAGCGTAGAAACTGCAAAATGTATAGCAAAATTATCTCAAATATCTAGCAATGTTGAAATTATAGTCATTCTTTTGGAAAGATGAGGTTCATCTATATTTTCCATTTTGCTATGAGGGTTCACAACTACTTGTATTTTGGTGTTAGCCCCTGAAACGTATGCTAATTGTAATGCTAACCTGGAAATGTCGTGCATAATCGCAAGGATAGGTCGAAGTTTCTCTCCATAAACGTTGTTTAATAAATTATTTTCGATGAATTGCTATTTTTGCCAGTTATTGTAAGGGAAGATCCGTGTTAATTCTGAAACGAGGTTCGAATGCGAAATATGTCTATTTAGGCTCAGCGCAATGATTTGTTGTTCCAATGATTGCATTTTTCATCGCATTCAATAGGAAATGACTAAAATGAATTTTATTATTTTTAGTCGCTCATAGCTCAGAGGCTTTCGTATGATCATAAATAACGGCAACACTAAATGTTAGATGAATTTCACTTATTCTTTACCATTATACGTGAAAAACAATCCTGTTATCAAGGTATGGTTGCAGAAAAACTAATCTTCAATGTCCAATTCATATTTCCGTTCATCGTCTGGTATTTATTCAACGATTTTTCATTAATACTGTCATTTCTATTTTTTCCATATATTTAAATGGATAACATTTTTAGCTCATTACTCAAAATGAATTGAACGATTTGACTAATTTTCTAATTTCAATGATGAATTTTGAAGCATAAAACCATTGCTGGTACACTTTTGTGATTTTAAAGAAAGATTGAGTACTTTCGTCGCTTCCCATATACTTCGCTTAACCTGAGTCACCGAACGACTTGTTGTTTGTCTATCGTTGGAGGGAATGTTCCTTTTTATTCTTTTTCAGTTGATAACGGAACAGCTCTTCTAAATCCAGGATTACGAACGCGTAATTTTTTAAAGGTCGGCCGGGCCGGTAAATCTTTATTATCTTACGTTTTCCGCTCCATTTCATTGTCTCGTTGGCAATGAAAAAGAGCCCCACCGACCACCGTTCCTCTGGACAACACTTCAAGTAGTGGTTGTAGCAGCCAAAGTGTTATCGTTAACTTTCAGTATGTTTTTTCCGAAAATAATCAATTAGCTACTGGTCCTAGAGCTGGAACGTTTATATAACCCCATCAATGATGCTTTACTGTGAGGATTTAGTTTGGGAAGGTTTCCTATTCCCGACGGAATTACGAATCTCCATTATTTCTGGTCCCGGGATTAAGGAGTTGTACAACATTACCGTTATCGACTATATCTCACCTAATGCGAACCGAGCTTCCGTATAGCAAACAGGGCAACGCGTTCGACTTTGATGAATACGGTCCCGGGTTCGATTCCCGGTGGGTGCCTAGGTGCGAAATGACCATAGCTGTCGAAGCACCTGCAGTAATACCTTTGTAACATGTACATTATGCGAACCTAAAGAATGAAGCAAAATTACGATTCCTTTCTTATCGTAATTGTTAATTGTAAGAGGAGATTTTACAGTCCCAATCTCGCCAGCAATAAAGACGAATCTGATTTATTCTATTTTAATAATAATAATAAATCGACTTTATTTCAGGGCGAGATTGAGACTAGTAAGTCTCTTCTTATATCTAACCCTAATTTTGATTGTATAAGTTTGATTGAATTTTGATTGTAAACTTAAAAGAGTTGAGGAAAATACGTTTTACCTCGTGATGACAAATTAACACGCACAGAACAGGAGAGTAATCTTTGAAATGAAGGGTGTACTAGGAAAGTTAACCATTGCCTCGACGTTTATATCTATCATCGTTATTAAGAGGATTATAAAATGGCCACATTTCCTTTTATAAGAAGATATGTATAATACCCGGCAGACCTAAATCCGATTTTATTTTCCTCAATATTAGCGGATTATCGAATAAGATTTCCGCTGATTCTGCATGGTATTTTCCCGTGAAATAACTGATTCATATGCTTAGGAAGAGATTTGATTTTGTATTTATTTTGATTGAATTGAATAATGCCATAAATAGCGTTCAAGCGGAGAGATTAGTTTTATCGCAGCAGGCAAAGATAGAAAATCAATTCACTGTATTTTTGAAAAGAGCATAAGATATATGCTCTATCGAACTTTTACTTTTGTTTCATCTTCAGACAACCTATTATGCATAGAAATGAAATCTGTTTTTTATTCATACAAGGACGTAACTCTAAATTTACATTTAATATTCACTTTAAAAAGCTTTAATTTTACTACACCGTGACTATTACCGAGATTTTTTAACCTTCCATCACCACTATTATATTATTTGGGAATACCACTACTATTATTATATAGTCACAAATAACTGAAATTGTTTAGACCAGTGTTTCCCAAACTTTTCCATGCCATCGCTCCCTTGGATCCATACCACCGCCACACAAATATGAAAATTAATGTCTGTATGGCCATAGCTGATAAGAAAAAAGGAAATTAAACACTGCAATGATAAAATATTCACCAAATCACTGTATGACTATTTTCTGATGTTTTATTGATGCCATGCATCCAGTAAAACTCTTTTGAAGAAGAAAGATGACAGGCAATGGGATAAAATTCTGTTTCGTCTAGCGCTCCGCTAGATTAGACCAGCGCCCCTACGGGGGGCGGAATCGCCCATTTTGGGAATCGCTATTTTAATTAATACCTCATTGATTTTCAGGATATTTCTTTGTTGTAAAATCTACCCATGTGATAACGTAAACGAATCATTTAAATCGATGAGTTGAAGATAATGCGCAACACTTACACGTATATCAGAAATTATCGTAAGATAATGGAACTACTATTATCTGGAAATTAGCAACTTTGCATTTTTAATAAAATTTGAATTGTTTTTTATCTGGTGCCCTCTATCAGTGAGTGTTTTTGTGTCGAAATCATCTTCGCGCCAGGCTTTTCTCTTCCATTCGTAGTTGACGTAATAGATAAAAAACTTGTGTAGTTCTATCGCGGTACTCACCATGCCCACTCCGGGCTTCATTTAATTATTTATTTTCCTGGTGCCTTCATATCCTTTTATTGGATAATTATAGGATAAACGTGAGCAATAAGAAGATTAACACAAACAATCGTTTCTTATGAATTAATAATCGGTCCAGTTCTGGTCCTAAGTTAAATCCTGGTTAATCTTATTAAAAATAAGATTAACCAAGACTCAAACCCGGGACCTAAGGATTGGAGGGCTAGGAAGTAAACCAATGTGACTTTCTCAAAATTAAATTATAAGTCACTTCATAGCAAATTAAAACAAGCACTATTCGGAGGGATACACCGTTTAGCTTTTGATAATCATAGTCGTTAGTGGTTGGAAAAATCTCGTTTAGTGTTATGAAGTGTAAATACAAGCAGTTTATAAATAGAATCGAATGTCGAACCTGCATGGGCGAGTGAGTTAGGGGTTGACGAAGTGCACAGAAATTATGTAAATTTAAAAAAATTAATTTTTATGCATAAAATTTGATGTATATTTGAAACAACTTTTTTTAAGCCTTTAAGAAAAAATTTACTATTTTTAGGGAAGATATCTGGAAATAATTAGTGTATTTTTAAGCAAGGAGACAGCTGTATTGTAATATTCTATTGTTATAGTAGTAGTAGTGTTAAAAGTGCATCGACAGCTGAGGTGTTTCAGCACGCAGGGGCCGGGAACCGAACCCGGAACCGGGGCACTAAAGTCGAACGCGTTGCCCACATTTATATCCGGGAAACCTGTATAGTTATAGCTAGGAGATATTTTATGTTAATAATGTAATTTTTTTACTTGAAATTTTATGGAAAGAAAGAGAGAAAGAGACAGATGTTAGAATAATATTCACAGTAAAATAACTCCTTAAGCCGTTAGATGCAAAGGTAATAAAAAGAAAACTTATCTTTGGTGTGGTTCTCTGCTGCCTTTGGTATGGTCCAACGTTGCAGGGAAGCACACACGTATCAAGGGGCAATAGTATATATAATAATAATAATAAATAATAATAACAATAGTGCCTCTTGATACTTGTTTGCTTCCCTGAAACGCTGGACCATACCAAAGGCAGCAGAGAACCACACCAAAGATAAGTTTTCTTTTTATTACCTTTGAATCTAACGGCTTAAGGAGTTATTTTACTGTGAATATTGAAATTGTATGTACTGTAATAGCGTATTGTGAAAGTAGAAGAAATATGTCTTGTGGTAAGGAAAACGCTGCTATTGTATTAACATATTTTACTGTATGATTATATAGCATAATATTGAAATAATTTTAAAATAGTTATGTTACAACCCTACCTTTAGCACATCTGTAGCACGTGATAAAGAAGTGACGAAGCAGAAATATCGCATCTTAATCAAACGAATTCTTTTCCATAAGGTTATCTTCAAGTTATGTTTAGGTTCCTATTTATAGCGCTCTGTCGAAAAGATAGCAAGTTCAGAGCTTACACATCTCTCATACTCCAGTGATAGGGCATGATGCAAGTACCACCCCTGCCCAAGCAGAGATATACCGAGCTCTCCCCCATTTATTAAGAGAACCCCACACGTCGACGTTACGTCCACATGTCCTGGCGTAGCAACCGAACAATACCCTTCTCCCCACCCCCTCTCGTGGGATGTATGTCCGAGAGACTTGTAGCCAACCTCCTCTCAGTCCATCATCTCCGGGGAACTTCGGTGACGTCATGATTCGAACCCACGCCTGCGCCGTACCCCGGTCGTAATTTCATTGCGTTCGAGAGAGGGAGGGGCACACATCCCCTCTAAGCATCTCCCCGCACTCCGGAAAAAAGAGCCCGAGTTTGAACGGTGTTCAATGTTTGCCGGTAAATTTATCGAGGAAGATTCGTAGAAGACTGTCTTCCCTTCATCTGTCATCCCAAAGCTTTTTTTCAGCGTTCTCGTCCATCCCCGCGTATCTTTTCCGTGAAATTCGGTGGATGTCTGTCGTCAAATATTGTTTTTCCATCACGTCCCCGGGACGAATTGCGGGTTTCTGTGTGTCTAGCTAGAAAAGCAACTATTCTTAGTTTGCGTTTTGCGTTCGACTTGTATTGACCTCACAAATGGAGTGGAATTGCTCAGTTCTTTTCCCGTGAAATGCGATTGAACTCCATTGACATTTTTCCAGGTAATGATTCGCGCTTGGAAGAATTCGGATTCAGATGACAGATATACCGAAGTTGTATAACTAATACTCTATTTATAATAGCCAATTTTACCTACTTTTAACTACTTAATAGCAATATAAACTCCAGGTGTTCTGGCTTAACGTAGTGAAACGCCATGTAAAACAAATCAGAAATATATTCTTACTTTCCACAATATGTATTAAACACGACCGGTTTCGACCATGACGGTCATCCTCAAGGTCCTGATGTAGATAATAATAGTGTGATAATTTCAATACACGAGGAACACGGAGGTTTATCAATAGGGAGAATTTTCTAAATTCTAAATCAGGCTCTTTCCATATATGAAACCTTTCCAACATATCTTCCGTAAAGCGTCCATCCTCTCGTGAGGGCCCAAATACAGTTATGTAGAGGGTTGGCGTGGGGTATTCCTACGGCATTGCCAGATTGTGAAATATCTGTACCAACGGTTGCATAGGATAACGGGGCAGAAATATATACCCGTTCAATTTTTTGTAATCCGCTGTACATTACTTATGGAAATTAGAGGTTTTTTTCTATAGAGGTGTACAGTTTTGACGGTAGGGAAAGCAGAAGGGATGGGTTTGTCAAATCGTTCGTTAAATTAGGTTTATCTCCATCTTAACCAAGACATCCAAGTTTTTTCCTTACAGCTGCCGGTGAAGGAGTCTCCCTGCGAAGATGCTGGTATGTTGAAATGAATTCTTTGTTAGATGGTTCGTAAAATTCGAGGTTGTGTTCCCCGTTTTAATTTTTAGCGATAAGATTTTATGAGTTAGGCGTCCTTTTGTAATTCTTCTGGATGCATATAGCAACATTTTAAAGAATAAATCGGTATTCATGCCCCGATGCCGTTTGGTATTTAAATCCCTTCACCATTAGAACCATTTTTTTCTCTATCATGTTCCAAAAGACGAATGTAAAACATTCTGTTCATCTCGATCAGCGTTTGCAGACTTTAATGGTCTCAAGTTTCACTTTCCAACTGCTTGAGATAACCAGGTCAAGTGAGAAAATGTTTTATCCTAGCAATATACAAATTTTATTCTGAAAATGCTCATCCAATTACGTTTTCAAACCATTTTATAATCGTTCGTAACAAATACTAACTTATTCAAATGTCTCACAAAATATTTTCGTGAACTTCATTAATTTATTCAATAGAGGTGTTAGGATTATTGAAATTCATTAGTCCATCATAATTTTAATAATT
>KZ308312.1:2622623-2643263 GCA_000376725.2 Ladona fulva
TATATTAAATAATTTTAAATAATATTATTAATTACTCATTTTACCAAAACTCAATATCTAAAAGAATTCTATTATTCAAAATCACTCATACCTGAGTAAGTTTCGTATTATCGCAGCCATAAACAACACTAAGGCCCAGTATTATATTGTTTTATAGAGTCAAAGTGAAGATAACAGTAAATTTTCATGCCAATCCATCGTATATAAAGCAGATAAGCTGTAATCCCCAATTTAACTCTAGCAAAAACCTACCGAACCCTATAGCTAATTTTGGTTTAAGTCCATTTTAAGTATACATCATAATACCGGGCCCAATTCAATTGTAAATCAGAGATACGTCTTCCTCAATACTATATCAGTAGACTTTTTAAAAACAATACTCGTGAGGATATGGTATTAGGGACGAACGGATTCTAATGCCCAAAAGTTGCAAGAGCTCAAGTCATTAATGCACTATTGTTCACGTTACAACTGAATACTACTTTTTAAGTTATCACCTCGCCAGATTTTTAGATCATCAAAAAGGTACCCCAAAACAACTCCATGGCGTAGCGTAACCAGTTAGTGGACTCCATGCCTACAACATACGTCTTTCTGTCTGCCCTTTTAATGTCATAGAGGAAGCTAAATTTACGATCCTGCTATGGCGTCTCAATTTAGCCCCGATAAAGCCATTTCATTGCCTGTTTCCCCTCCTCAGCGGACCGCTTCCTTCCTCTTTTCCCCTTCATTTTTACTTTACCCTTTCCCGATAACCCTTTCTCCACCCCCTCGTTCCTCCTGCCAAGAGACGCCGGAAGGGGGGATTTCCGGTGGCCGCAGGATAGATTCTGACGTCATGCAAGTCCTCCCAGGACTATCGCGTGGGGCACATGGGGTCGCCCCAGGGATATGTTCCTCTCTCCAGGCATCTTTGCCTCCGGCAAATACACACGAGCCCCTTTTCTCTGCCGGCGACTTCGTTCTAAGTGACTTATCGTATTTCCAAGGAGGGTTCTTGTCCCGCTGAATATGTTCTTATCACTTTTGATGCACCATCTCTTTATTTATATACGTATCTAAATAAAGCTTCCATTCCAATAAAACTTCCACTACATAAGTACTTCTTTTTAGGAACTTAACTCTGACTAACCGCGGCGGTGCCTCTAAAAGTTCGCATCTCCAAATTTGGTTACCATTTACTTCTTAAATAAATAAATGACGTCTTTATTTTGGGTAAAATTAAGACTTTAGAGTCTTCTAGTCCATTTAACCTATCGTCAATGTAAAAAAGTGAATAAAATAATAGTAAAAGTTAACTTATGTCGACAAAAATTGGAAAGATTTAATTGTGAATTTAAAAAAACCTAAGTGAAGCTTAGGAAGACATATCCAGAGCAGGAATACACCCAAAAAGGAGGGTGTGAAAAACCTGCACAAACCCACTGAGAGTGGTGACTAAGAAATTTAAAAAAAGATACCCTTATTGCAGGCTGGAAATGGTTAAAATATCAAACATGTCAACATTGATATGAAACATGGTTAAAATATCAAACATGTCAACATTGATATGAAACATGGTTAAAATATCAAACATGTCAACATTGATATGAAACATGGTTAAAACGACAAACATAATAATACCTTAATAACTTTTCACTGGCACTATGTTTCAATAAAGGTTCACGATTTGCCAATGAACCGAGTTAGTAATATCATATACCCAAAAGAACACAATGCTGAAATTACACTATTAAGATTATTTAGAAAGTATGAAAGTTAACTATTGAAAAATAAACAGAAGCGGCACTTGTTAATGAATACAAAGAATACAGAAAACTCGAGTATTTGAGGAAAGGAGGAGATAGAACGAGAAAAAAGGATAAAAAATAATGTTAAAAGATAAATATTAATAATCTTAAGTGGAAGTTGTTAATTCTTTTCCTTAAAAAGTGATATCAAGATATCAACTATATATAAAGATACGAATATTGATATGAATATGAAATTTTACAGGCCGCAGTTGCGGAGTTGCGTACCAACCCCATTTCTTGGTTCGATTCTTGGGTAGTCGGATTTTGCCGAATAGACTATGGTTGTTTTGGAGAGTAAGACCCTGCATAACGCTGTCTCAGTGTTGCGCAGCTTTATTGGGATTCCCCGAAATCGGGGATTCCGAGAAATTTAACGCGACTTTGTTAATCCAAACTAATTTGCATATCTGAAGATGAGGAACAAAAGGAACTTTCAACGGATTTTCCAAAAAGAGTTGAGCCACTATAATGGAAATTATGGATCAGTTTAAATTTTGATAGAAGTTCAAAGGCAAGACGAAGTGTAACTGATTGCTATAAACAGCTGCTTGTGAACGAAAAAGGAAAAGGCAAATGACGTTAGATGACTTCTTTCAAAAAAAAACAAATGATTGATGTCAAATGAGGGAGAGCCTTCCTCATCACAATCGTAACTTCTTTGAATTTTTTGATTTTCAGGAGTGCTTTAGGAATATAAATCGATATCAGAAATAAATAGGTATATAATTAATGTAATAAAGAATTATTGAACAATAAATGTTACAAAATAAAACAAAAAACTGATAAATTTTCTTATTCTATGCTCTGTTCACTTATCCCCATTATTTACGTACTAAAACGACCTCGTTTAACATTGTTTCCTTTAACGAAAAATTCGGCTTCGATTCCCGGGGGAGCATCCATGTAACTTAAGCTGTCGAAGCACTTTTAACAATTCTATCACTAAGATTGACAGTAAATCCTTGAAAAGAAAGTAATCTGAGGAAAATATTTATACGTGAAAACGCAACAGAATGAACTGCAGTGTCGAGTTGCCTTTATCGACACCAGCAACATAGGAGTGGTTATTGTTAACATCAAAGTGAACGAAATTTGTTATTATTTAAGAGGAATTGGGGTCAAATCTTTGTTGATTCGGACCAAAATTGAAGTCTCCGCTGTATGCCTGGAAAGATTTGGACACAGTTTTGATTCTTGCGATCAAAAAGATTTTTCACCGATCAAAATTCATCAACCGGTCCTCTTACGTCCGAATCTTTACTTTGAATGTAAATTAAGTGGAATCTCAAAGCTTTGCAGATCTTCATTAAACACATGTCCGAATTGTTTTTTCCTGAAAGCGCTTTCATCGTATCGTTTAAGAAAAATAGTCGTCCGTTCTTTTGTGAGCTTCGATACGTACTTTCTTTATGACCCAGCCAGACATCTCATGCTTTCCTTTATTTCTTTAAACCAAGCACGGCTGTGTTCTGCAAGATCTCATTCACAACATTCAATCGACTTTTTCGGTTGGTTGGTTTTCCTTTAGCATCGCTAAGGCTTTCAAAGTACGCAATCTTTGGCATTCTGCCTTTATCTCAAAGCCTACATGAATACCTCTTTCAGAACAGGTTCAGTAAAGGCAACCACGACTGTAGCACTACCAGTGTTGAATGAGATGTAAAGTGTGCTACTTGTGTTAAGGAAATAATTTACATATCCCCCACCCGGCCAACCCAACACTTCATATTTAAATTTAATAAATATCTGTTTAGTTTGCATTCTTTTTACGTTTTGTGATATTTTAGAGCAGTGATTCCCAAAGTAAATACCCCCCCTTAGGGGCGTTGGTCTCATCCAGCGTGACGAAAGAGAATTTTAACCCCTTGCCAGTCATCTTTCTTTATCGATAGTTTTACTGGTATTATAGCATCAATACAATATCATAAAATTGCCTTATAGAGATTTGGTAGGTAATTTATCTTTGCCGTGTCTATTAGATATAGACATAGATGGCGGTTGGGGGCGGTAGCGTGAAAAAGTTTGGGAAACACTGTTTTAGAACGTTTTTACACTTCAGCGTTTCCAATAAGATTGTCGCATGCATTCGATTAGCAGTTACAACTTTTCACAGACTTTACGCTAAGGTGGTTGACCAACTTCGAATCCAAGCCCCCCTTTCATACTGGTCACAATGATTTTCAGTCCACATTCATCCATAACCTACAAACTAATCACATTCTTTCTTATATTTGCTAATCATGCATGACATGTTCCACTCCAAGTCTATGTAACTCACTGGCATATACATAAAATTGCATTTTCTCGTAATGTTCCGTGGTACTTTTCGACAGGTTCGACAATCCACGTTGTACTATTATTACCATTGTTGCTCCTCTTCGGAGATTTCTCCTTATTCTTTCTGTGCTCGTGTGTCAAGTGAATCCTTTATCTTCCGATGGCTATCCTACCCTCTAACTTTCCTGCGATCATCTCCTTGACCAATTACACTCTTCAGAGTTGATGACCTATCAAGTTTGTTTTCCTCGCATCATTTCGGTCGTTCTTCTGCCCTCTGCGGTCTTTTATTACTTCCTCACATCTGATAGTGCGCGTCGATGAAATATTCTCCATGCCCGCATCTCGAAACTTTCTTGCTACTATATGTCCTTTCTGGGTATCGTTCTTGTCTTTTATCAATCCAAGGCGATCCGCGGGAAGATCGTTGCAGTTAATTCTTCCGTAATTGTCGATTTTTGTTGGAGTAGGCCTTAAGCACTACGTAGTAAATGTCACTGGTTTCTAACCTATTTCTCCATAGTGGCAAAAAATCGAATTTGAAATCTATTAAATTAACTAATACTAGTATACTAGATTCTGACCAAGTAGAATCTAGCAAAATCGCACACACCCCACGCTGCAGTGTGTATGAGATTAAGTTAACGTTTTCCACGTTTATTTGAAGGGAAAATTCTAGCCTGATTTCTGTATCAGTTAACCTCCATCTTGGATTTATTTTTGAAGCAATACCTATTTCTATTGATAATATACACAAGTGTTTCATTTTCTCTTGAAAATCTTCTATGGAACGCTGATTTCCTCTGCAGTTTTATGGACTGTTAACTGAACTTACTGCGTTACTTTGAGGCAGGGGTATCAAGCTGGCGGCTCGCGGGCCGAATGCGGCCCTATAACTATTCTAGTGCGGTCCAAGGTCTCAAGGCGAGTGTTTTTTCACGATTAAACTATTCAGAATCACCGCTTCAACTTTGGAATTACATACTTATGTTAACAAGCATTTTCGTGCATAAAATGTAATGAGATAGCATACAGTATAACCGACGAAAATAAATCTTCTTTCCATAAATTATGTCCATACAATCATTATCTCTAAATCAACGGAAGCATGCTGGAGGCAAACGATATATAATATATTTAACGTAAATATATTTTTCGATTAATCAGCAAATTATATCAATAATTATATGTACTTCCATCTCTGTATATTTCCTTCGTTGTATTTTTAGCGATTTATTTTTCTCTTTCTCAAGTATACTTTCCCGTTAACGGGCATGGACGTGTTCGTTGTTTGTGTCTGTTAAAGTCCAAGTTATTAAAATGGATATGATTATGAGCTCCTGTCTCCGCCGAAGAAATAATAAAAACAATTACTCTGTGATTGTATATTATTACAGTTAATAATAAACGATTACTCTGTAAATGTTTATTATTTCTCTGTGTAAACATAGTAATTGTTATTCTCTTTTATTATAGAGTAATTATTATTGTGTAGTTGTTTATTATTACAGAGTATTTGTTCTGTAAATTACTCTGTAATGGTTTATTATTATTTCTTCGACGGGTCTGTGAAATATCTATGAAAATCGAGAAACAGAATTAGTGACTCCATAACTACATACATTGTGCACCGCGCGAATGTAAACTTTAACTGTAAATTTCCCGCGGCAGTGGCACCCCTGCTTTAGGAGAACCTAATGGGAGTCAATAGGACAAAGATTTATGTCCTCTAGAAATTGTACCTCACCTATTCCTCCGATCAAGAGTAATTTACTGACATTCTTTTACTTCGTTGTTAGTATATGTTAGAAACGTGCGTGGCCAGGATTTGTCCATGTGTTTTCGGTAAACACTCCATATCCAAGGGCAGAGATAGGGACACGCAAAATCTAATGAAAACATAAACTTATTTATTTATTTACTTTACCCTGTGAATCTCAAGCGGTGTTTGAATGGCGTAACTGCGAGAGACCATCCTCTCGCATACTTTCGTTCTTTCCTCATGAAGGGTTTGAACCCCAAAAACCACCCCCTTGGCTACGTCTCTGGCTGGAAATCCTTTTATGGAGATGTGGACAATTTCCCAGAATGGTTGAAAGGTTTTCTTATTAACCCGATTCAAATTTCCTTATCTAACTTCTACTTATCTACTTAAACGTTGGAACTCGAGGTAATCTTTCGTTTCTGTTGTTGCAAATTGGAAGTTTTTATGAAATCTCCAATCCAGGGTTTTTATTGCAAAATATCTCAGAGGCAGATAAATGGAAAAAGACGAATAAAGAAGATCTTGTAGAAATAACCCAAGAGGTCCTAGAAGTTATTTGCAGCAAATGGAGATATGCAAATCATTGCTTAGATAAGGTTTCCTTTTGGCAAATTTATGCGCCGCTTGAGAAGCCAGTTATTTGGGATTCTGTCCGTATCTACGTCATTCGCAGATAGGAAAATTTCACGATACCGTATTCTCCCAATCTTTAAAGTACTGTTATCTAAGTCGTTTTCCAAAGCAGTTGGGATAATGCTGCAATCGCGAAAAAATTCTTCAAAACATTTCAAAGGAAAAAAGTCTTTGATCCTTGGATAAGTTTCAAATCTTCTTTATCGGTGCCCATTAGTTCGGCAATTTGGAGTCATTACATTCTTTAGTCGACCATACGTTGAGTTTTGTGATTGATAGGTTGAAGGTTTGCTTTAAAACGGTCGCTATCGTTATGAGCCTGTACTGAATATGCAAATACGTACGTATCTCTCACGCTGTTTCCTTTCAGGGCAAGTAAAAGTGGAACTAATTTAAATGTAGTAGACTGAGTTGAATATCTCGGAATCACTCATACAAATAAAACTGGGACACATATATTCGAAAAATATGCGCTAAAGTAACTAATAAGCTCGGTTTTATGAAGCGTATTGCAGGTAGATTAAAAGGTCAGAGAGCGGTGATATTTCACCTTAGGCCCCATCTGGAATATGCGGCGAATATATGGGACCCAGAAGATGAAACGAATGCTCTCAAACTCGGGAAAGTGCAGCGCAAGGCCATGCGATTTGTTAAAAAGTGCTACGATAGAAAAGCAAGCGTTACGCAGATGCTCTCGGGCGCAGGTTAGGAATCCTTGAAAGAAAGGAAGCTAGGCTGCGATTGTTTGCTAAATTCAGAGAAAGTACATTTGCGGAAGACGTAATTAGTATTATGCGACCCCCCTGCTTCTTCGGCCGATCCGACGATGAGCGTAAAATAAGAGAAAAAGATGCGAGGACATCTCGATTCAAGGATTCATTCTTTCCGGGAACGATACGCGACAACAATAAACTAAAGAGGTTACTCGAACTCTTGGTGTTNGAAAACTTTATCATAAATAACAACATTCCCTTCCGTCGACGAGTTGTCCTTCCACCAAATGTCTTAGCGACGAAATGTCTAGCGACGAGTTGTCTCAGCGACGAATTGTCCATCGACCAAATGTCTCAGCGACGAATTGTCCTTCCACCAAATGTCTCAGTGACGAAATGTCCAGCGACGGGTTGTCCCATCGACCAGTTGTCCTTCGACCAACTGCCCCGGAACCGCGGCGAATATAAGGGACCCAGAAGATGAAACGAATGCTCTCGGACTCGGAAAAGTGCAGCGCAAGGCCATGCGATTTGTTAAAAAGTGCTACGATAGAAAAGCAAGCGTTACGCAGATGCTCTCGGGCGCAGGTTAGGAATCCTTGAAAGAAAGGAAGCTAGGCTGCGATTGTTTGCTAAATTCAGAGAAAGTACATTTGCGGAAGACGTAATTAGTATTATGCGACCCCCCTGCTTCTTCGGCCGATCCGACAATGAGCGTAAAATAAGAGAAAAAGATGCGAGGACATCTCGATTCAAGGATTCATTCTTTCCGGGAACGATACGCGACAACAATAAACTAAAGAGGTTACTCGAACGCTTGGTGTTTACACCCCCTACCACACTCAAAAGGCGGCTTACGGAGTATTTATGTAGATATAGTAAGCAGAGCTCTCCTCCATATTTCCCAATCTTTGCAAACGTTCTAAGCAAGCGCTACCATGCGGTTTCAAGGCGTTTCGCCCAGAGTCACCTCAACAATGAGACGGTTCGTCCAGGTAACTCCTAGTCTTCTTACAGGTAGAAAGTCCTCAGATTTGACTTATCAGATTTATTACGTATCACGCCCAAGACTTTTACGTTGAAAAGTATTTAACGAACAGAAATGGCTCGCAGTGAAATACATTACTATTACAACAAACCCGCTGCGATTTGACTGTACATCAGGTAACAGCGGCATACAATGCATCTATCTTTTAATACATAATTATCATAGATACAGAATTACGTCAATATATAAAATTACAATACAATACATCATACAATTCATTCATACATTCATACGTTAACATTACTAGACATCATCAGTCATAATACAAGCAGTATACACTCGATAGTACGAGTATAAAACTCTATCTAAATCTAATAAGTAAAGGTAAAAGGAATAGCTTTATTATAGCAAGATTTTCGGCGTTCTTTATATACCTCACTGGTTTACGTTAGCCACATCCTAAAGAAATTTCACATCGTGAAAAGTCACGAGTCTTGGAGAAATTTAAATAAATAAATAACGTCTTTATTTTTGGCGAAATTGAGACTTTAAAGTCTCCTCTTCCGTTTAACCCATCGTCAATATTTAAAAAAATTTAAATTAATAATAATATCAAAGAGTTAAAAAATAGATAATAAAAGTTAACTTAAGTTGAATTAAGACAAAATTGGAAATATTTAGTTGTGGATTTAAAAACCTAAGTGAGGCCTAGGAAAAAAATATATCCACAGCAGGAAAACACCCACAAAGAAGGGGGGTGTGAAAAACCTGCACAAACCTACTGAGAGTAATGACTAAGAGATTTAGAAACAGAAAGCTGGGGAAAAAAATATATAGCCTGAAAACAAGAACATGATTAAAATGACAAACAAATACATAATACTGCCTTAATAAGTTTTCACTGACACTAAGTTTCGATAAAGTTTATGATTAGTCAATGAACCGAGTCACTAGTATCATATGCACGTAGGAACACAAACATATATGCTAATATTACACATTGAGAATACTTAGAAAATACAACTAATTACTTAGAAAATACTTAGAATGGAAATACTATTTAATGGAATGAATATCATTCCCTTTTAAATCGGTGACATTTTAATGCCTGGCCATTTATCAGCAGCCTTAAAAATCGGCCACAGTACGATATCCAGATTCATTTAATCCAAATCAGCCTTACTGATCCTTTCAACCTAATTAGTGGTTTGTGAGATATTATGACAACCTGTCTAAGAAACGTTGTTTTGGAAAATAATGCCCTCAGGGAGCTCCCATGCCCTCGCAATTTCAACTGCGCGTTAAATTAAAAAAGCATGGTCTTATTTGTCATAAGTCAGCTCTCTGTATTTACTAAAAAATCCTCAGAAACGATAAATCTTTTCTGATATAGATCTGGGTTCATCTCCATGAGTGCCCCTTTCTTAAGTGCCAACCCATTCTCCTCAGCGTGCCAATCTGATTTGCCCTTCGTCTTGAATTGGTAGAATTTTTTTGGCGTTTTATTTTTGCCCCCATTTCCTCTGTATATTTTTAGACAGTATGACGTACATCACTTGTTAAACATCCAAATTTATTCATCAATCTTACAAGTTAAGCTCAAATACAAATAATCTTCTGGGTAGTTCTCAATTCCCCAGGAAGGATTGCTGGTCTCGCTATAGATACCGAATTATGTATGTAAGTCTACAGTCAATTTTATTTATCTTCATTTTCTAACGATTATGAGCCTAAGAAGCTTAGGTTAGTGTTTTTGTTACCACCTCGGTGCCTTTCTTATTCAGTTTTCCAGATCTAATCAAGATTACAAGCAGAGCCTGTGGGTGCAAGGGGTGCATCGCACCCGGGCGCGGCATCGAAAAGGGCGGCAAGAGGAGCGTAGCCAACCATTTTTATCACTACAACAACATTATTTATTATTTTCTTTGTTATACATACGACTTAAATTCACACATCAAGATTATGATGTGAAATCAAATATAGGTAAACATTTAGAGGAAAGAATTACGGATAACTCAAGACGAGAAAGGAATATTTGTGCACTGGATTCAATCGAAGAATTGGAATCAGTAAAAGATTTTCTGGTACCGGGAATAAATCCTCTTCAGGATTTGCAACATATATTTACCGGAGATTCGATCGGAGTCTTTCTTAATTTGCAAATAGCTTTGCGTGCTTTATTGACTCTTCCGGGGACTTTTGCTGCTAAGGTAATGATAATCAAAAGTAATATGCACTCTAAACTCTTAATGGCAATTCATTACGTCAAAATACAGAATATGCGTGATTAATGTTACTGATGTTTTGTGACCAATGGAAGCTGGTCATATATTACTGGTTTTTCAAAGTCTTACAAAATGATTTATACCTGCAAGGTAGGAAATGCATGGTGTTTATTTTATTTTAAGGGGCGGCAAATTATGTTCGAACATAAGGAAGGCTGAAGATGGGCTGGACGCGGCTCTGATTACAAGTATAGCGTTCAGTTTCACTCTCTGGCATAAGACTCAAGTCATTGCTTAGAAAGAAAAATCGGTAGTCCGGAACTTCCCTTTTTCCTCAAAGCGCGAGTTCCGTCTGCCTACAAACGGCTCGCGGAGTGTTTTTTAAACCTCTAATTCATTTTTTCATTCCCAAAGAAAGTATACCGAGTATATTCCACCAAAGGTTTATTTCCACGACCGGTTTCATCATCGATATGACATCTTCTGGTAGGGAATACAGTGCGATTAGGTCTTTCAAGGATGCTGCTGTGTGCCCTTGGTATGTAACTTTGGTGGTATATACTCAGCGTTCTTTCTTTGGAAAAGAAAGTGTCTTCTTGCGTGCAAAATTCCACGAAGTCACGCCTGATCACATTAATTTTACAATAATTCATTGCCTAGAGTCTGTTAAATTTATTCTCACGGTTAAGGAGGGGGAGTATGAGGATTATTCCTTCTGATTTTTTCAGCTCACTTTTCATCTTTGCTGCTATTTATTTGAGCTATTTTTTGAAGTACAGGGAATGGAAACACAGAGCTCTCTTCGACCCTATTAGAGTCAGTTCTAGCCAGCACCTATGTGCGTTAGATGCAACTCGCAACTCACCATTAAACACGTACTTACAGATTGTGAGCAGTATCATGTCTTGAGAAATCGATTGAATATCTGGGGTGAGCTAGGAGACATTTTAGAAAATGACACGAAGTCTTAACGGAGTTCTACAGTTTTTTAGTGGAAGCGGTCTTTATAAACATATATAAAACTGCAATCCCTCCTGGGAAAATTTTTTTTGCTCCATTTTTTAGTGCGAAAGCTCTTTGTTCATTTTAACTGTGTTTGTTTTTATCTCTGTATTGGTTTTTATCTGTTTATTTATTTATTTTGTCTATTTATCTAGCTTTCATGTGTCTTCTGACTGACATTAGCTGCCAGGAATACAAATATTCCAATGTTTTATGAGTCAGTATTTGGCATTGGCATAAATAACCTAGCTGTCGAGGCCCCTTATCTTCACTACTACTACCATTACTAGAATCGGCTCAAAAAGACGAATCAAACTGACCGAAAACAGAAATTACCGTCCCCTTAGAGGAAAAAAGTGGCCACGTTACAGCACCATTCTCTGGGAGCATCTTTGGAAGGTCAATACTTGTACATGAGGAGATTAGAAAGGATTTTGATAAGAATTCTAGGCAGGCGCGGGCTCTTGGTATTTAGGGGCCCCGTTGCGGAGGTCTCCGAGGGCGCCCCCTAGCCAATGTTACCCCACAGCTATTTCGGTGGAGTTGGGGTTAGTGTGCTAGAACGGAAACATTGAGGTCCTGGGTTCGAATCCTTGTCAGGGCCCGGTTGTTTTTGTTGTGATTTCAAGGGTTAATTGTAATTGTTGAGGGTCTTTTGAGGCTAAAATTCGCCAAAGTAAAATGGCGATTGTTGTTATTACAGGTAAAGGAAAATATGTACTATATTTGATACTTATGCGCCGCTTACTCCCTGGTTGCTTTGCTTTCATTGCTTACCGCCTGACCCGGCCCTGCCTATTGAGTACAGATGGCCAACTTACATGATGAGTGAGCAGACTGTCACCGGGTTGCACAACAGAAAGTACTCGAGATGCATTATTTCTCGTAATAATTGGAAAAGTACTTAGAATTATCGTAACTTTATTCTATAAGATAAAGCATTAAGTACCGAGTGTTTTAAGTTGATAAACATGTGAAGTGAATACGTTTTAGTGGCTGCAGATTCACCATCTTGTCACAAAGTATAGGATATATTTGTTTCATGCTACATCGTACCACGATGTCATGCGTATTCCCTCTCGAGACACGTTAATTGTTATTGGATGTTTTGATGTCACGTTAATGATACAAAGACTAACGCATTAGAACGGTAATTATCCCCATAATGAAAAGGATCTGAGTTACAAGTCACAATTAATATTAGCATGCTTCAAAGATATTATATAGATTATATCCGCCTAATAACGTCACGAGAGGCACAACCTCAATGAATATGTAAATGAATTAAGCAAATTCTTTACTTTTCTCATTCGTGCCTCGTTGGATAAAGCTCCGAGCATAATTCGGCCATTTGGAACACGCGAATGAAATTATTCCGTATCGTTTGATCGTATCGCGTAATTGTCTTCCGGAATGACAGAATTATTCTTTCAATATCCATATTGAATATTATCTCTGGCAATAGCGGCTTTTGATCCATGATTATATTAGATTTGCAATCGTCACTTATGAATTATGAATTTAGGATGCAATGAGGCAAAATTTTCCTCGAGGCTTCTGCGGAATTTACCTCGCCTATAACTAATGTAAAGATTTTTAATTATAATTGAACATGGAGAATTTTGGGGATTCGCTACGAAATTTTGGTGGCAAAATTTTTCATCCTAAGTTTTACACATGGTATCCTTTGGATATAGAAACCATGGCAGCTGACTATTCGAAGGTATCAATCATTTAACAATATGAAGAGATTATTTTTTAGATTTCAGTGACCTTTTTCTATCCTTGGGCTAAAAAAAATAATAATCATTACCAGGGCATATGTGTAATCACCAGTCCGTGAAAAATGTGAGAACATTTTACTCATTTCAACACGTTGTTCGAATTGAAACATTGAAGAGTGTGCGTAAGAAATCCAAATCGACCCGCAGAGCGTAGTCCTTGAAACCTCGGGTTGCTTGCGGTGTTGTTGACCTGGTTTGTTGCCCCGATAGTCGGTCACCCCGTATATATGACGCATCGATGGCAATTTTCTTATTAAATATTCTTTCTTTTGATTTTTAGGCGGTTGGCCTCTTGTATTGAGGCCGAGTGAACCCAAACATTTCCCCTACGAATGGCTTCAGATGTAACGCGAATGTCTGATTTCAAATCGCCATGAGATATTGTAACTCTGCGGAATGAAACAGTAAATTTTGATTTATAAGACCTCAGTGGCGGAGGGGTTAAAGATTTACGTTCGCTGAAGTATTTTCAGGATTTTGAGGCCACAGGACTCAGCCTGTAAATGTGAGTACCGGAGGTAAATTTTAGGTGCATTGCCCACTGAAATTAAGGTGACCGATTTCGTGAAACCAGAGTTTCAGGAAAGAATGCAATACAAATATGGAGAAGTTCGCCCACAGCTGTATTGCTCATCCGGGATTTCTAGAAACTCGTCGTAATGCTTTCATGCAGCTCGTTTCTTGAAATTTGTCTATTCCTAAATGTGTTTTTAACACAGTGCCATAGGTTGCGCGGGGAGATGTCGAAAGAAGATGAAATTTTTAGTACAAAAGTAGTGGGAAAAGTGGGGAAATATCCATGTTTACATGACATTCTATACAATCTCTGAAATTTTTCAGACTCTACAGATAATTGTTTGACTACGACATAACTGCTATGGCAGCTGTCGCGAATTAAGAGTGTCCAGTACTTCCGCTTCCTTTTCTGTCATTTTTTATCCTCCACTAAAGCACAAAAATGAAACGTTATTGAAACTGGAAAAATTTGTTTCGTCTTTGCGTTGATGCAAAAGAAATTGGTTGAATGAAACGTGTTTCTTGGAATTGTTTTCATGAAACTGGTGTCTTCAGAGGGACATCTGCCTTAGGGTATGAATGAGCGGTAAAAATTAGTGCAAACCACAACACTATCATTCGTGCATTGCGCAATTATCACCCGGTTTTGGAATTTGCGGATTTTCGGATGTCCTTATCAAGAATTGAATGCTCTAATATGACAAAAATATTTTCTCGATTATTTAGTCAACCGGTTATTCAGCACGAAAGCAACTAAAAACCTGTTATTTTTATATTTAAGGTGCTTTGGAACGCTAATCAAGAGTTGAAATTTCCTTTTTTTCGATAATTCTTTCTCCTCTATTCGGTTTACCGGTCACTCAGTGCAGTTTTAACAGAAATCACGGTTCTACATCTACATAAATACCCTGCAAGCCGCCTTTCGGCGTGTGGCAGGGAGTGTAAACACCAAGAGCAGAATTACTTCTTTAATTTATTATTATCGCGTATCGTTCGCGGAAAAAAAAGAGTCCCTAAAACGACTTGTCCTCGCGTCTATTTCTCTTATTTTACGCTCAATGTCGGATCGGCAAACGGTTCTTTTTAATTTACGTGTTTTGGATTCTCACACTAAGATTTGAGGGTTTTATTGTGAGAACAATTATTTATCGGTTCACCGATTGCTGTATAATAAGTCGGCTTGCTTTTTCACAAATGGGAACACAGTGATTTATCGGTTAACCGGTCGCTGTGTAATGAATCGGTTGGCACATTCACAAACGGGAACACAGTGATTTATCGGTTAACCGGTCGCTTTGTATTGAATCGGCTAGCACATTCGCAAACGAGAACAGTGATTTATCGATTAACCGGTTGCTGTGTAACAAATCGGTTAGCACGGTCACAAAACAAGAATACTCCGATTATCTGTTAGCCGGTTGCTGTGTAATAAATCGGTCAGCATAGTTACAAACGAGAACACGCTCTGGTTTATCGGTTAACCGGTTGCTGTAAAATAAACCGGTTAGAACAGTCCCTAAACAAAAACCTTACGCTATTTCGGATAGATTGGTATGGGATTGGATGGACTGATACGGCATTGGACGGATGGTATTTTGGATTTACTTTATTTACGGTATTCTGGATGAATATATACGCGTTCTGATATAAACGCACTATTTTTTCGGTTTACAGCTCAATTGGTTACCACGCGATCGATCACATAATGGTTGTTGGTTCAGTCTTTACAGGAAACCCGGTTTTTACTGTCTTTTGGCTACGTAATGAAGATTAGGTCACAAAAGGCGCATCTTTCGGTCGATTTGCACCGCTGACCGGGATCGGAGATTACACCTTTGCAGTGTTTCCGTGTTTTCTCGTTCTCTTAATTCTCACTTCCCTTTTCCCCTGCATCCTATCCCCTCACTCAGTCACTGCACACCACAATATGTGGGTTGAATCGATATTAGGCCCTCCGTAGTGCGAGAAAGGGTATGCGAGCGGAGAGGGGAAGTGGAGTAGGAGAGGTACACTGCGGAACAAGAGGATGCCGGGAAGTAGGGGGCCAAAAAATACAGACGGGCTATTTTTGGGACCGAAGCGCTTCCTTCTTTTGACCTTATCCCTTTTATAGTTCTAGAAATAAAGCAAAAGAAGGATTTGTAGAAAATGGCAGCCGGACGGGGGGTGGGAAAGGGCGGTGGTTTTATATTTTTTTCCGAGGATGTTTGTCGTTTTATAGATTCGAGTTTTTTTGCGGGAAGTTGTTTGTTTTTGGCTCCTTCTTTCGTTCCCTTTTCGTACTTTTTTCTCCCATCTCGAGAGTTTAGGAGATGACGGAGGAAAGATACAGCCGAGAGAATTTTTTCGGGAAGAGAAATGTCGGAAAATGTTAATTTCGTCTTAGGGAGGCTGAGATATCTTGATGGATGGAGTATTTTTTCATTTGTCTCTTGGTGTTGGAGAGAATGTATCTTTCATTTACTTGAGTCTAGTCTTGTACTGCATAAAAACCACTGAGTAGTAGTAGTATTAGGGTTTAGATGGTGTTTCTACAGCGAAGTTCGTGTCGCACTCTAACCAGAGAATATATAAATGTCAAACATTTATGCTATAAATTTCAATTTAGCTCATTATTTTTTATAGCGTTGATAGTTTCGGCCTTTACTTGGTGTTAATCCATAAAAGAATAGAAGAACTGATGTTTTAATCTATACAACACCACAAAATACATACATACACTCACGACCTAGGTTTCAATGCATGGCATCATCATCATCAGGTGAAAATCACAAAAATCACTCGTGATGATGATGAACACCTGATAATGATGATGACATGCATTGAAACATAGTTCGTGAGTGTATGTATGTATTTTGTGGTGTTGTATAAATTAAAATATCAGTTCTACTATTCTTTTTATTATCGTTTATACTTAATATTTACATACGTTATATTTTGAACTAGATATATATTTTATACGTTGTGATTAAGAATCATCTTTTCTCATATCATATGGAGTAATTTTGCTTCAGCAAGGAATTTTAATTCGAGGTTTAAAAACACTCCGTAAGCCGTATGTCGGCAGGTGGAACTCGCTTTTGAAGACAAACGGGAAGCTCCGGATCACAATTTCTGGGAAATCCCTATGCACATTACAGAGGCAATGGCTCCATTATCAAGGGCTCCTGGATTGGGGAAAAGTGTTTATAAACCTCTAATTCATTAGCAGCCGTGATCCAACTTTCTTTTCTTTCGAGGAATTTTAGCATATGATAATGCAGATGAAAACATTATCTATTTTGTCTGGGGCATCACCCAGAAAGTCCTTAAGCTGACCATGAAGGAATCCAACGCATTCAGTCAGAAGGTTTCTTATGGTAAGACCGGAAAGCAACTGAGTTATGAGTGAAGCTGGTTAATGGCATTTATCAACTCCTTGATGAGTACTATGAATGCGCTATTCATCGGGTCATTGTGCTGTACTTATGTGAACCTATGTCACTAGTAGCATTCTGATTCAGTAAGGAAAGCACTAGTATTCTACCTTACTCCTCACCTCTTCTTGTCATCCTATTCCATATTCAAAGCTTTAGTGAAATAACGGTGGAAGATTTGAGGATCAAATCTGTCTTCGGGTTAATAACTGTGTGCTGAGGTGTAGCCAAGGGGGTGGTTTTGGGGGCTCACCCCTCCCAATGAGAACAGAGCCAACAATAGAAATGAAATCAAAAGGAAATCATGCAAGACATCCTCTCGCATACACATATACCGCATGAGATTCGCAGTGTATACATGTTAAATTAAATCAGTTTCCGTTTCTGTTAGACTTTGGGCGGAAATATTCCTGCTCCTGGATTAAAGGCAATGCAGTGTTAACTCCATGCTTCTAAACTCACCCTCCAAATCCTGGCTACGCCCCTGACAAATTATATTTTTTTCTGTTTATGGAAATATAAGCCAGTTTTCACTATTGAAACATTTTGATCTTTCCTAATTAAATGATAAGAATATATGTATTCATAGTGTCGTTATACTGCTCTTTAATGGACCCTTGCCACTAATTTAGCAATCCGAATGACTGAGGAAAGCAATGGCAAACTTCCTCACCCCTAATCTTGCGTCGTAAGCCTCAATCCTGCAAAGCTTCATTTTAGCTACTAATGGAGGGGTTATAATTCAAACTGGCCCTAAGGGCTTAATATTTTACAGACGAATATGCAGCAGTATGAAATAATGGTGTCTACACAAATTTTTTGAGTAAAAATGTCACGGCTGTCGAATCTGATTGATTTTAGCGCAATGAATTCATGAATTCCTCTATAGCGTGAGATTTGGCCTCACTCTTCCTTCTCTTCTTGTTGGAAACGGCATCGAAATGGTTTATGAATGACAAATCCCTTCCTTTGGTGTCACTCTCTTCCCTTTCATTCGGCAAAATCAAAAGAGAGCGTCAGAACCATTGTTTTCATCTGTTTTGTATCGCAGTGGATGGATTCCGCGGCAGAACCTTCTCTTTTTCCCCTCGTGCGGAATTGTCTGGAGCAAAGTAGTGGATGTATCCGACCTTGGGATCCTAAAGGGCAATAAAATAAGACATAGAGCGCGGTAACTTTAATTTTCCGATTCTTTTTTACGATTAAGGCTCACGTTCTTCCGAAAGAGGAGTTTCTATCTTCGTTTTTTATTATCGATGTTGGAATAAATTCCAAGAGGATGTGCTATTCTTTACGGAAACAGTCACGGATACCGTTTGTGACCCAAGCGCCCATATTTTGCCATTCAAGGACCACCAATTTATTAGTTTTCTATAAAAAATTATTGCTTCATTTCCTATGCTTTTATGTGGCGACGAATGCATTGAATGAAATCCATAATAGTGTATCTTTGTGGGTAATTCTCTGGAAACGTAGTCATCGTGTCCGTGAAAGTAATGAAATGATATGGACGTTGGTAAATAATTGAATTCTGAATACCCCTTAACGCCCCTTAACGGTTCTGTTCGAGAAGTTAAACTTAACGTAACCTTTGATTTGGAGAGAGTTTATGTACTACACATACCGTGATGTACACAAGATGTATTGTCTGTCTGTTACCATCAATTTCCGAAAGAAAAACGAGCGAAAAGATCGACATGACTTGGACCCTAAGCCAGGCATTCTACCAGGACAGTGCGAGACCTGGGTTCGAGTCCAAGTGACTTCCATATTTATGTTTCTGTTTCTCCTTTGGTTTAAGCCGCACAGCTCTACGTGAAAAGATAGTTTCCTTACACCCTGTACGATTTTCTTTGCTGCGTATCTATTGATATGTATTGCTACGATAAAGCAGTGAGAGTTACACAGATGCTTCATAAGGAACCATCCCATCTTCAGGATGGGAATCTTTAGAAGATAGAATTAAACAAAGGATAAATTTACTAAACACGTTCAGAGAAAGCACGTTCACAAATGATGTAGCCGATGTAATACGTTACGTACATACCCTGTGTTACATAGGCCGTTCTGATACTGCGAAGAAAATCAGGATAGATGCTAGAACGAATCGATTAAATTTTTTCTGCGAACGATTCGCGAAAGTAATCGATTAGGGAAGTAGAGCCATGGTGCATGCACCCCCTGCCTCACGCCGAAAGGAGACTTTTAAAGTAGTTACATAGACATCAAATATCTATTTTCGAAAATAATGTAGATTATTAAGTATTACAGTACTTTTCTACCTCCTGAAGATGATAATTTGATGATTAAATTGCGCATTGGGTGATTCACAGAAGGTCTAGGGAAGCGGGGAGGGTTTCCAGGTTCAGAATGTAATCCAGTGCTTTTCGTTGTTTACGGAACAGATAAGATCAAGTAAGTACGGACGAAATCGCCTTTAGAAGGATTTTATACCTCTAAATCATTTAGGTATATAGTAAATTTAAAATAGGCGTGTTTCAATTTCTTTCCTCGTATAAACTGCGAAGTAAACTCTTTTAATAATCCTAAATAATAATGGGAGGTAAAGGAGGACTTTTATAAAAGGGACATATAACAGATATTGTAGCAAAAGTTACTGGTAAATAATGTTCATTTATTCCTTGTAACTTGTAAATCATTACATTTGGGCAAGTCTGAGGATATCGTAAGGAAGTAACGAAATATTTATCAGAAGCTCATTGTATCAAATAGTTGAAGATAAGACGCATGTATTTTTCTCTGCTTTATCTGGTGTTCATTGATCTAGTCGTTGTTTCTGATTTAACACTGTAATTACGTTTTAGTGTTTGATAAGCATTAACTCAATAAATAAATAGGATATGGAAGAAATATGAATGTGAGTGAATAGCATTACGTCACGATTACGTGACAAAATCTAAGTATTCAAATATTCACTAAAATTGTGCTCGCTATGACCTTAAAACAGCAAATTGGCCTTACCATGAATATATACTGCCGTAAATTTTATGCAAAGAAGTTGCGAAGTTTTTTTAATTATAATTATTTTCGTGATTACGTTACGGAATACGATAGGGCTGCTGCCTGAACCATCGACTACTTTTGTAAAATCTAATAATCTGGAGTGTTCATAATTGACTATTTCACTCGTGAGCATCACAAGAGAGACGCCGCATACGAATTTTTCGCCGAGGAAGATATTCGATACGATAGCTATCTGAATGAAAATGGCACATTTGTAGACGACTAATTAGACTATTATACAGTTAAACTCGCTGGTACTTCTTTTAAGTAAAATTTACTTTACTTCTCGCATTATTTTCTGGAATCTTTTCGAGCGTGAATTGCATCCAATTACAAATAATATAAATTTTGTGATGAAATATTATCTCAGTATATTAAGTCACATCATATAGTTTTAATCGGTTATTCCTACAAGCTATAATTTAAATTCAATTTGATGTGGCATAGGAAAAATGCTTACAATAATTTCGTGTAAGGATCCGGTTAACTAATATTAATATCAAT
>KZ308312.1:2643321-2694203 GCA_000376725.2 Ladona fulva
TCAACCTAGTATTTATAACTTATTTAATTAATGTTTTATTGCTATATTGCTGTTATTATTTTATTGTTGCATATTGTAGTTTTCTTATTAATTTATGATTTTGTAATTATATATATTATTTCATAATAATAATATCATCGTTGTAATTTTATAATAACGCAATAACTAGTATGATATTTATTTTTTCATCTTCACTGCAATTTGGCCTTTTAGCCAGGTGGCAGTGCATAAATATGTAGCCTATGATTGATTCCCATCATGCTGTTCTCCTAAGTACTCTCTATTCTAAGCTCACTTATCAGCTCTTATATATTATTTTCCATCCGTTTCTCTCTAACCTCCTATCAATCACTTCTTTTATCACCACCCTGTTATCAGATGATGACATTTCTCCCTCCTTTCCTCACTCCTATGGTACCCTTCAATTTGCTTTTACTTTCTCCAATTCTTTGTCGTTTCCTTTCTATTTTTGATCTACTTTATCAAAGATTTTCACTGAAAACGTTGCCATATAAGGCTGTATTCAACGTTATTTCTTTTTATTTTGTTTAGTTTATTTTTCCCTCCTTTTAACATTGCTACATTTAATGGGAAAATCTCTAACTCGTGTACGCGCTAATTATTCAGAGCTGAAACTCACTTGGTTCACAAAATTCTCAGCCACTTTTAATGAAAAAATCTTAGCCTACGAGTGTATTTTTTTAGGGTCCGCCAGGGGCATAATAATACGCCAAAATCTTTAATGTTTCGGGAATTTAAAGAGCAAGGGGGAGGTATTTTCCTAAAAAATGTATAAAGGGGATAAAAGAGTCAAATGGTGAAGAACAAAGGGAAAATGAGGATTTCAGAGTTGTGAAGGTCATGAGGGAAAGAATGCGGAAAAAGTGGACGTCTATAAAAGGTTTTTGTGTATGCGCACGGATCTTGGACGAGCTAAATGAGCCGTCTGTTATTTTTCGTACGAGTTTTTTCTTTTTACGTTCACATTCACTCCCGTATTCCTAATTAACTTTACCGGTCATTCCTTATTCCGCGTCTAAAGAAACGACTAGTAATTGCTATCCTATCTAACAGAGACAGAGGTCGGCAACCTGTTTGACAATAAAAGCCAGTTTTCTTTTGGCTGTACATAATGCAGCATACGAACAGCATTTTAAAGAAATATACGTAAAAAACAAATGTTTATATTAATAATAATAATAATGTTTATTAATTTCCTGTGGCAGGAAGCCACCTAAGGACAAAATCTAAACATAAAAATGGCAAAACGTATATAATAGAGAGAATTGGAAAGCGCTTGGGGAGGCCTACATCCGACGTCGGATTGAAAATAGCTGATGATGAAATATGTATACGATTTTATATCTCAACATACAATTGCATTACAATATCCGAAGATACTCATAGAATAAATGTTTGAGTTGGTGTAAACTCAGTGATTTTCTTAGACTAATAGGTAGGGAATTCCAAAGATTGATGGCAGAAACATTGTATCAATGTGTATCTAATTTTCATTCTTAACGTTGCCTCTTTTCTTTGCCTACGATTAATAGAAACCCACAAACGAGCATTCCGCTGCAAATTAGCGATATGAGGACTTTAAGTTATCTTTATTAAATTAAATATTATATTGGGTGTCACTGTGCATATGGAGCCGCAGGTAATTCTACCAGGAGGAATCGGCTTTGAATTCAGAGATTGACGACCCCTGGACAAGGATGTCTTTAGGTGTTGAGATTTGACACTTGTTCTTGAAGAACAAAATATCTGGAAGAACGAAATTCTAACTATAATTCTCTCTGGCGAAGAATTTACCGAAAAGATCTCTCTCTTAAACTTTATTATTCTTTCTAAAGGCACTTACATACCCAAATTTTACTCTTCTACGGCTCACTTACATAATCATTCAAACCTCGGTGTTCGATAGAAAATATTTTTTTCCGTCTCCATCGTACTTGAGTCAGAAGAAAGTTTAATATATATCCTATGATGTTTTTTTCCAACTGCTACATTTACAGATATAAATAAATAAATTACGTCTTTATTTTGGGCAAAATTAAGATTNTTTATACTGTCTGCAAAGTGTACATATCTGATTAATTTCCACAACATCACGGCCGCCTCCGTAAATTTTATGCCTGTAAAGTCTTCAGTTTGACATGCATAAGCAACGGAAAGCTTTGGAGAAGGGGCTGAGGCGACTATTAATAGGCAAAATGAGGAATGATGTAGTTTGCTATTGCTTTCCTCACTGAGACAGAATACCGTAAGAGGAAGAAGTCCACGTAAGTGAAGCACAATAACTCTACGAGTAACACTTTTCGCAGCATTCAAGGCCTTAATTAATGCTAATATTCAGCATAACTCATACGTCAGTAGCAATCATATTATCACAGCCAAGAACAAAGCTGAGATAAAAGTTAACGAAACTTATATTTTTCTCTACCCTGTAGCAAAAGTCAAATGGAAAATATTCCACTGATCAGGACATGGTAGCAGGACCCATTTATATACCTTACGCTTAATTTTATTTTTCGATGTAAACTGCCGAGGTTTTCAATGCTACTTTTGCGTCACTAACATTTATAACCCCATTGATCCTTTTGTGCATGAGACCTTGCTAGAAAGCGTTGTATTCACGAACTAAAAGAGATACAGCGTTAGGAATGCAATTTAAGACCATAATGTAAGAGCTACTGAGGTACCTCTTAACTAAGGACGAGAATCGTAAGAAGAAGAATGAACCGTTTTTATGAATTTTAATGTAAAAATCTCAACTACATGGAGTGTTTTCTTGAGTGGCCTAGTAATGTATACAGTAACAGCAGCAAAAAAATGCCGGAGATTTGGTATTACAAATAAATAAATCACTTCTTTATTTTGGGCGAAATTGAGACTTTAAAGACTCCTTTTCTATTTAACCCATCGTAAATGTTAATTGGATTTAAGTGCTTGATATACTAAAAAGTAATTTAAATTAAACAAGAGTATTCCATCTCCTTCTACCTCTGGTTAACTAATTTAATTCAGTAATTTCACTTGTTTTCAGTGCAATGCGCAACCTTTAATCGGTTATGACATTTAGTTTTCCTTGAAGTAGCGTGTACTTCTTGTATTTTGTGGTTATTAAATATTCCTACCGCTGCTAAGGATTTTTCCGTTAAATAATTTCGTATGTTATTTCATTATGATTATATCGAGCTCTCTCTGAACAAGTGGATTCTAAGTATGGCTTTCATTGAATGCTAAACTTAAATATTATGCTAAATTTGGACTCAACGCGCCACAGTAGTGCCTGACTGGCAAGTATGCAATGACAAATTAATTGCAGAGCACTTCCATCGTTAATCCCAGGGGAAGTTAATTATGTAGATGAATAAAAACCTTTACGAACCGCTCCGCGGTTTACTATTTCTAAATATACGGTCATTCCTGCCATTCGAGGATTCATGACCGTCGGTTAGCGTTCAAGCAGTAAGAAAACGAGCAAAAGCTACGCTATTTCATTCAATATTGACGAATTAGCGACAAAACAATAATTTTTATCAATAATTCGAAATAGCATTCCGAAAAGCGTGTTATATGTCGTTAATGGTCTACGTAATATTATTTTTTGATATGTCGAACATATATGTTTTTATCGCTGTAAATGGAAATTTGAGTACGTTCCTCTTACCGTATCTTGATGATTGAAATGACTGTTTGTTACAGGATGGAGAATAATGCCTCTTCCATTAACTTGGGTTCAGTTCTGTTCATGTTATGTTAATATATAAGCTTTTGAGGGGTGAAAGATGCCGGATAACGGTATTAATTTTGGACTCCACTAATTGGAAGAAATTAAGAGAGTCATTTACAGTATCCCTTTGTAACTTAAATGTGGACGTTTACCACTCATTGCATTCTGGTTCAGAGGGGATTGTCAACATACTTCATACTTCACCTCATACAGTCGCCTCGTCACCTCTCCAAATATATTTGTTGGTTACGACTTAGGGTTTTTGGTTCCAACCAGATGTCGATGGACTGAGAGACAGAAATACGCGGTTAAATAATTTTTCTGTTTAAGGAATAATGCGTTAAGAATATTGCGTTGAAATAAAAACGAGTATAGCAATATTTACTTCTTTAATGAAAGCAAGGGGACACCAATTTCATCCATTTTAATTTTCGTTATTATCTATGCACACAAACAACGATTTCGTAGACTTAAAAGATTCGAACCCGGGACCTTGGGGTTGGAGTGGTATCTCGCTAAACACTCCGCCACATTCGTTATTTAAGCTCTAATTTACTTCCGGCGAACATAAATGGACCTGTATTAATTAATAATGCGTGATAGCGTTTGTAAACTAATGAGGCTTTCCCAACTTACCCTAGCGGCCGGAAATTATTACCACTTGGTATTTTTTTTGCTGTCAGCTATAAATGAGTTAACATCTTTCAAATTTTTTATAATGTCATTGTTAAAATTTCAGTTTCTGCAACATAATCGTGGAATTAATTCTTCTTGTGTAGTATAAACCTTCATAATATTTTAAACTTCATGCAAAAATTATATATTATATTCCATATTTATGCGCAACAGAAATAATTCTGCACATAAAATGAACAACAAAGTACACTCTTATTCCTCTATTTGTTTGATCTGTTCCTATTTTATACTATTCACTATTATTAGCGTACATTTAGTACTGAATCGATGCTCAGAGACAGTGTGTAAAAGTTATCTTTAACATATTGATTGGATTTATCAAGGAGGCCTTATCCTTTAGAATTAAAAAAAGAGTGTTTCAGTTTCGTTCAGTTCACTTTATCTTCTGAAAGAAGCCATTTTTAAGAGCACTAGGATAAATAGTGACTTTGTAATACCAAAATGCAATCAAAAATTGTGAATAAGCAAGAGAAACGCGAAGTAAATGTAACTTAATTACTGTTTTGAACGCTTAAATAGACGAAGTATGTACTTCATCTACTTAATAAATGAATAATGTATAAAGTAAATATTTATAGGTCATGACAAATAGTATCTAAGGACGGCGCGCTGAAAAAGTTATCTCATGACCTTTCCACAGTCTTAACTTATTTATAAGTAAAATCCGATTTGGCCCTCTACCGCTAGAGGGGAGTATAACATAAAAATTAATTTTGATAGTAATTGCCTGGCACTCGCCCAAAGACTGGAGGGAAACCTCTCCAAACACCTCCACTAGGCAGTACATTATGGATAGGAAGTTATGCATCATAAGGCAACATATTGTATAGATATCCATTAATTAACACATTTACAAGTTAAATATTAAAAATGTTTGCATTAATATTCAAGATGGTTCAAGATATTAATATCTTATGTCATATCTTATATCTTATTACATCTAAGATGTTATCGCTGTTAATTATTGAAAAGGGTCTCCAAGAAATACTATTCGAGATCGTTCCATTCCCACCGTTATTTTATGCCATCGAAACCACGTTTAAATTTATAGAAAACGTTCGAAAGCCTATGTGGTTTTGAGGGTTCAAACCCCCCCATGTAGATAGAACCAGTCATAAACGAAAGCTTGCGATAGGAGGATCTTAAAAGTTAAATATTAAAAATATTTGCATTAATATTCATGTATTAACAAGGTGTTAGGCAAGGGTGTCCTCTGTCACCTACATTATTTAACTTATACATAGATGATTGTTTACGAGAATGGAGAAAAGTTACACCAAAAGGAATTCAAATAGGAGAAAAATTCAATTTTTAAGTTCAATGCTGTTTGCTGATGATCAAGTCATAATTCAAGAAAGTGAAGATAGCTTACAATTGGCAGTCCACAAACTAAATCTGTTATCTAAAGAATACAACTTGAAAATTTCTGTACAAAAAACCAAGACAATGGCCTTTCTAGGAAAGTTCCCAATACGCACTAAAATAATGATTGATAATAATATAATAGAACAGGTTTCGCACTTTAATTATTTAGGATGCAATATCACCTATGAAAAAGATAAAGATATTTTAAATAAGATAACCAACTACCAAAGAATGTGTGGGACCATAAGGAGAACTCTGAAAGGAAAAACTGCCAAAGAAACTCAAATAAAATTTTACAAAGTAATGGCTGTCCCCACATTGCTATATGGATCAGAAGCTTGGGCTCCTAGAAAAAAAGACTAGACAGATAGAAACATCAGAAATGAAATTTCTTAGATCTGTAAAAGGCTGTACACATCTGGACCACATAAAAAACGATGAAATTAGAGTAGAATTAAGAGTACAGCCAGTGACAGAGGTAGCAATAAATTATAAAGAAAGATGGAGAGAGCATTTTAATCGCATGCCTCTAGAATGGATTCCTAGAAAGATTTTAGAATATAAGCCATCAGAGAAAAGAAGTATAGGACGACCAAGACTACGTTGATGAAGCCGGAACAGGCAGAATGCCTAATCCTTTAAAGGAAGACGATGATGATTATGATTCATGTATTAAAAGTCTATACGATGGAAGTTGTGTTAAAATTATACATTATGACAGTATATAGATGTTTACATATATTATAAATGCATGGTTGGATATCCATAAAGTCACATACATATATAACTGTAATATGTTGAACAGAATTAACCCCTCCTATACGGGATGCTCACGGAGGGTTTCTACGAGTGGTGTGGGTTACACATCAGCACGGAGAATCTACAGTTCATACACATTCATCCTTTCCTAAAAAAATTGACCCTCTCCTTAAAATACGGCTGGGGAAGAAGTATGCCCACGCCCAAAACGAGTTTCCTCATTGAAATCCGTCATTGTCTCAACTCCGCGGCGTTTTTCCAGCGCAATCATGAAGCGGCCAAGGAATGGAAGGACGAGGAAAAAAGTTATTCTTCCTTGGCGGGGGAAGAAGAATCGGACTGAAACGGATAGTAATTCGAACAATATTGACACGAGACGCATCTTTTTGAGATTGAAAGGGATGGCGGTGTTTGGGGAACGGGCCGGTTTTTTTTATAAATCAAGAAAGTCGAAGGGGTGGAGGGGTTTTTCCCGCCTCGAGGCATCTGAGAAAGTAAACCAGGGGAGTGAAAGTGAAGGTGGAATGGAGTAGAGAAGGCTGAGAGGTAAGGAGGCTTATGGAGAGGATGAGATGGATTGTAAGAAAAAAAGAAACTTGAGATGGGGCGGTGAGAAAGATGGAAAGAGTGCTCGAGTGTTGAGAGGTTTCAGGTAAAAAAGGAAGGTATGGTAAAGACGGAATTTTGACGGTGGTATTTTTAGTCTGTATTTATGTCTGTGTGTGTATATATATACACACACAGACATATACACATAGGCCTCCCAAAGTTCCTTTCCTTTTCTCTTTATTCTAAGCTTCTCGTTGCCATGTTACCCCTAAATACTTGATGATTTCTCCGTGCTATCTGTCTTTCGCTATTCTTCTTGGTCTGTTAACGTCTCTTGGTGTCCAGTTAAGAACTGCTGATGCTCATCGGCTGTCATTTTTTCTCGCAACATGGCTTATCAGCATCCATTTCAGTGGTCTTACCTCATCCATGTCTGTAACTCCTTACTAACCGTAAAACACGGCAGTTGCAAGCAAACCACCGGTGGCGTATGGCAGGGGGTGTATTAATGTCTTACCTAATTTATCCTATATTAAGCTTGCAGTATGCAAGCAACTTTAACTCGTACACATTTATATATTGGTCCTGATACCATATCTTGATGAATGAAATATTTATCATTTGTCTTTTGGTACGGAATAGAGAGAGATGGTTTTTTTATATACTTTTATCTCATTCTTGTTCATAGATGTATTATGTTAAAACTACTGAGTTATGCTAAATAATGGCACTAATTAAGGCAGTGCTACGAAAAGTGTTACTTTTAGAGTCATAATGTTTCACTACCGTGGGCTTATTCTGCTTATAGCATTCTGGCTCTATGAGAGAAGCAAGGGCAAACTACCTCACTCCTTGCCTTGCCTATTAAGCCTCATTTCCCTCTCCTAGCTCTTCGTAGCCGATGGTAGAGGGAATGAGGTCCCAACCGGCCTTCGGGCTGAATACTTTACGGATATATACATATTAACAAATTTACAGTGTTGCTGTAATATATATAATTTTGAAGATGAAATCCTGCCTTTGAAAGAGTACAAAGCTCACCAAGTAATCAAAACCTAGTTGTTTCGGTGAAAGTTTGAAATTACGAGTATGATTTCAAATTCTTCTCTATGGAAATAAAAAGAATGAGTATTTCCGGGAATTTTATGCTTGAAAGGTCAACGA
The DNA here is from genome assembly GCA_000376725.2 of Ladona fulva. Classification (NCBI taxonomy): domain Eukaryota; kingdom Metazoa; phylum Arthropoda; class Insecta; order Odonata; family Libellulidae; genus Ladona; species Ladona fulva. Next base: position 2,651,594 of record KZ308312.1, read on the forward strand.
AAAAAGTATTGTAAACCTCTGAAAAGTTTGTTGCTGTCCTATAGTAAGTCGCTGATTACCCTTTTAATTATTAAATTAAACATAAGTCAATGTTTCACTTAAAACTGAGCACCTTAGAAACGGTTTCCAAGTTAAGGTTGTGTTAAATGTCAAAATTGGGAATTAGGAAAAATTGGGAATCGGTGCCTTGAATTACGCTTGAGTTAAATAAAGGTTATCGGATATAATATAAATATATCAATGACCCCCGTTGCGTGGGTTGCTTAAGGTATTTTCTTCAACTTACCCCTTATAAATCCCTTAGTAATCCCTGTAATTATATCAGTTAAGTCGCAGCTAATGATTTGGTCCGCTACGATTTTGTTCCGTGGTGGTTTGGCCCCGCGAAAATACGATTATAAATCTGTTAATTGTCTGTTTTAAGCGGTGAATAATAGATAATATCAACTAGAATTTACTATGACAAAGTATTTCGTACCCTTTCCTAAGCTCCTTGAGCTTTACGTTACACTGTTACATTAAAATCACCGCCTTACAACCTTTATCCCACTACAACGAATTGTTTTAAGCTCCGGAAACGGGTGATATGGTTGCCCTGAATGATAATTTAGGCAAACGAAACATTCTAAACCCCTTCGTAAGGTTTTGAAGTAATTTCTATTTTAAGTTCGCCCCATTGCAACCCCTAAGATTAGTTCTCGGAAATTGAGTGCGTCCCCTAAATTACAATCCACGATAGCGAATTCTTTTGAGTGTCTTAACGTATACAAAATGATTTACGTACAAAATTTAAGCTCTGTCAGTGAAACATGAATCATGCACACGTCTTTGCACAGTAAATCTAATTTCTTTAAGAAGGCTATCATTCATTTGGATTCTTTAATACGTGATAAGGCTCTGATGAAAGTCTTCTTTTTGTTAAAGTAAGGTTTAATAACAAGTTTCAGCAGGAAAAACTTCGATATTCTCGTAATATTTTTCTGGAAAGAATTAGCTGTGGAAACTGAGGCGAATTAAGGAATAGAAACTGAAATTTTGTAATGATATCATGCTTACGTGTTTATTGTGTAATGATATCAGCTTACGTGTTTATTGTGTAATGATATCATGCTTACGTGTTTATTGTCTAATGATATCATGCTTACGTGTTTATTGTGTAATGATATCAGTCGCAGCTGATGATTTGGTCCGCTACGATTTGGTCCCGTGTTGGTTTGGCCCCGCGAAGAAACGATCATAAATCTGTTAATGTAAATTTCTATGATTTATTGCAGTCTTTCTAATTTACCATTTACATTAATCATTTATTTCGATTTATCGTCATCGATATTTATAAGTGAAATAACACTCACTTATCTCGGGATGCGTATTCTCTGCGTATAGAAGACTTGAAATTAATCATAAACAGTACTTTTGTCCTATCTTTACTTCCAGATTACAGTTTTCCTCCCCTATTACACGCTCCGATTATAGTAAGGCATACTTCTAATTTTTCTCCAACAAACGGTTAAATACTACTAAACTTTCTGCATCCAGCAATAACAATTACATTCTCTATCCAGCAATAACAATTACAAAATGATGGCAAATATCAACCTTGCCCAACAACCTATTTATCGCGTGTACTAAATCATCGTAGCACTCAATCGCCGCGTACCAAATCATAGCGGACCAAATCACCGGGTGCCCAGTTAAATGTACGAAAACAAGCTTTTTGAACAACGAATGGGCGCATAAATGTCGAATTTACCATCATGTTGAAGTAAGGCGCAAAAACCCACCCTCCGTCCCTAGTTTCGAAATAGATATCGCTCTCTTTCTTCACAGGCTCAGTTACTCCAATCCTCCCCAAAACGGATAAAATTGTAAAACGTTCCGCTGTTCCCTCCTCAGTCCTTCCTTGGCATTCGCCCAACGCATATCTCCCTTCATCCCCGAGCATACATGGCATTTATTAATATGGATTTTCTTTTCACTACTTAAGATGGAAGCTTGAATGGTAACTTCGCGGAAAACTCGTTCACTCCGAAAATGCCCGGGTTCAATAATGAATCCACTCTCCTAAATTTTCTCACTTCTTTTTCCAACGTCGTGCGAAAGCCCCATCTCCGTAATGCTGTCTTTCTTCCAATTAATCTCTTACTCTAGTGATTCGTAAATGTACATCATTTACTTTATTGGATTCAACTTTGATTGGATCGTAACCTTTTTTGAAAACAAATGGTGTTATTCAAGCCGTAATTTTTCTTAATATTATTACGGTTCAGAGAAACAAGGACCCTGGATAGACAGCAAAAGATAGGTTGCTTGCAGTAGAAATGTGGTTCCGGAGAAGAATCACAAAAACAAACTAGCGCATGAGGAAAAAATAAACAAGCGCTAGGAGAGGTTAATGGAAGGAGAACGATCATTCAAACCTGACACTCCTGAGATATCAAACTCATTGGTAATGTTCAAAGGCGTAGCTAAGGGGGTGGTTTGGGGGGTTCAAACCCCCCTCCACCTCATGAGAAAAAAGTCAACAATTGCGAGAGGATGGCCTCTCGCAATTCTTCCATGCAAATACCGCCGGAGATTCGCAGGGTATACTCGTACATCTTAGAATAATATTTTCATTCGATTTTGGGCGGAAGTTTTCTTGACCCTGGATTGGCTTGTAGGCAATGCAGTAATCATTGGCTCGAAACCCCTCATGGACAAATCCTGGATACACCCCTGGTCATTTTATAAGACATAATGACTTCATTAAAAAAATAATGGAGGGAAAACTTTTAGGGAAGAAGACAAGAGGACGGCCTAGAATGCCCTACTGTATTCTATAATGTCAATTACCAACTGCAACTTATATGAGTTTCAGACCGAGAAGAGTGGATACAGTGACTGACTGACTTGTGAGACATGGTATTTACTTTTGAGAGAAGAAAGCGAGCCAATACGGAATTAACTACGTATCTAATTGTCCAAATCGAATGGAATCGAATCGAAGTTCTATTACCTAAATTCCATTCCGAGTGTTGCTTAATTAAATGTGAATATCTAATGAGAGTATCTGTTGCCATATTTTGTGATTAGAATATTTATCATTTTTATTTTAGTACAGAATACAGAAAAGTGGATCATTCATTTTCATTTTTCTGTCTGCATGGATGTGATAATTAAAGCTAGCGAGGTTTGAGTGGTACTGGAGTGACAATCTCCTTATCGATTGTTATCAAAAGTCAACGGGTCATTATGATGCATTTACTTTGATATTTTCCAATCATGCTGAATCAGCAAAGAAATAAAGGGCATATCTCTCTCTTCATCTCGCCCCGTATGTTGTATGCCTAATCCTCATTCCCCCTCCGGAGATTTCGCTTGATGGGGAGGATTAGAGTTTCAAACATGCCACCTGAGTGAATATTACACAGACAATAATAATAATGCTACTTTATTAAGGTGAGATTGAGACTATCAAGCCTCTTCTTACCTCTTACTCTTCGTCATACGAAGTTTAAAAGATATAGCTTAAAAAAGGTTCACAGAAGAAAAATACTTAGTGGGTTTAAAAACCTAAGTTAGAGCTTAGGAAAAAATACACCACACCAGGAAATCACCCACAAGAAGGAGAGTGTGAAAAACCTGCGAAACCTACGGATAGATAACTAAGTGTTAAGGAAAATGCAGGTTAAATCACATTTGGAAATCAAACAAAATGGTACATATACATTATTTCATAACAAGGCATAACAACTAGAAATAAATTGTTGTGAAAATCAGAAAAGAACGGTATGATATACGAATAAAACGGTTACTGCAGTAAAAGTTCTAAGTACGTAGATAAGAAAAATTAAATGACTATTATACGAATAAAGAAAAATATTACACGAAAAAAAAGATATTATGTGAATATAAACATAATGTCACATCCAGATAAAGGCTTGTCAATGATTACTAAATAATCAATAACTAAGCAATTTCAATCTAAGTTTCATTCAAATTATATACATATATAATTGTAATGCAGCTTAGATACATATATGCTTATATAATTGTATTTGTATAAATATAAATTTATAAATGTAATTGTAGCTTATATAATTGTAATATAGATATGTCATTATAGTACAGTAATTATATTACAGATATGTGATTATAATATAATATTGGAGGTTTTCATTAACAACCGTAATCCATTTCCTCCTCACATAGAAAATATTATCTATTATAATTATATAATTATTATTTCTTTCAAGGAAACAGGAAGAGCCCAATTATATCCATTTGAATAGTATTATTTGCGAACGCAAACAACCATTTCTTCAGCGGAAAAATCCAACTAGCCGGGACTCGAACCCGGGTTAACTTAGTGTTGGAGCGCTAGCACGCTAACCATTCCGCCATCGCAGCCGGTGAATTTTTAGTGCGATATAAATCTTGAAGGCTAGTATAATATGGGTTCAAATGGATTCCTGGCAATGATAAGCTTCAAAATTTCAAACGACTTGCTTTATCGATATTGCCATCGCAATGTCTCCTTTATTATTCGTTTTCTTTTCATACCTGAGATTCTTGAAAATGTTCTCGTTGATATCTCCCAAGTTTGTCTAATACGTTCTCAGGAATAATTCCCACACCCTTCTCGAACGAGGACCTCCTTCGAAGAGAAATCAATGAATGTCCTCATGACATCCAATGTTGCTCTCAATTCGGAGTCGAAGATATTTTTCTCAAGAATTCTTTTCGATAAATTCTGTCAAATGAAAATCCGCTCTGGAGAAATTCGCACAACGAAAAATACCGGGGAAATTTTTATTCATCGATGTTGGCATCGCATCCTCTTCAAGGAAGAATTTCGCCGGGTATTTTCATCGTTAATTACGCATTCTTAGAAGTTGTTATCGTTGTTAGTTCTTGAAAACAGGGGTTTGAGTCTGAGAAAAAATCCTTTCGAGATCATACCGTTCCCACCGTTATATTCCATCGAAACCACGTTTAAATTTCTAGAAAACGTTCACATGTATGTTTAGAAGCATATGCAATGTGGTTTTGGGGGTTCAAAGCCCCTCATGAGAATAGAACCAACAATAAAGGAAATCATGCGAGAGGATGGTCCCTCGTAATTATGCCATACAAACACCGCTGGAGATTCGCAAGGGATTACATGTTGAAACAAATAAGTTTACATTTTCATTAGATTTTGGGCAGAAGTATTCCTACCCCTGGATTGTAGGTATACAGTGTCACTCCATGGCTCTAACCACCCCTTGGACTAATCCTAGCTACGTCCCTATAAATGTTCAGGGTATATATGACCTCATGTCGAAGTCGGAGAGATTGCTTTTAGATCACTTTAAGCTCGGAGCGTTATCATCCTATACGTATAATTTTCGTCCGTTCTAATAAACGTCCACTTAGGCCCGGTAATGTATACCTATAATGGACTTTAACTAAAGTTCACTTTAGGGCTCAGTAATTTAATGATTTGTTAGAGTTAAAGTGGTAGTTAAAATGTTATAGTTAATATTCTATGTATATGATGGATTTGCATAGATATTAATTATAATCTTCGCTTTTGCTCTAACAAACCATTATAATTCTTGGCCCTAAAGTGATCTTTAGTTAAAGTCCATTTTAAGTATACATTATAATGTATATTTTTCTTCTTTGGGTAATACCCCTAATTCCACAAATAGAACAATTAATCAAACATTTTTTAGGCAGGAAAGAGTATCTTTTTGTCCGTATATTGCATAAATATCCTCAAAAAACGAAGCCTTTGGGCCTGCAGATATCCATATGGGTAACGCAGCTGACTTCGGTGAAAGAGATCACAAGATCGATTATTGGAGGGGGCTCACGTGCGAAATTACCTTAGCTCTCGTAGAACTTTCAAAATTACTACTTAATTCCACTACAAAGCCTTCGCGCGCCTTAAGAAGACTTCTGGAAAATGTTTTGTTTGTCTATAGGTATATACATAACGCTGACTAAATACTTCAACAATCATGCCTGTGAGTATTTATATTTGCCTTTCCCGGATCAAATTCTAATTTCTTCCTGTAAGAAATAATCTCCAGTCATGTATTACCAGCCTTTCTCAATTTTAAGTATTTACAATAAATTAAAGTGACTATTGGAAAGCGGTCAATTTTTAGTCGCAATTCAACGGGTATTTTCCCTCTTTTGCCTGTTTGAACACTTCTTCAACACGTCCACTGCGGATCGCTCCAGCGTTGGAGTGATAAAAAGTATTTAGAATAAATTTAATTTAAAATATTTACGATAAATTAAAGTGACTGTTAGAATATCGGTCAATTTTTAGTCGAAATTCATCGAGTATTTTCCCTCTTTTGCCTGTTTGAGCACTTCTTCAACACGTCCACTGCGGATCACTCCACCGTTAGAGTAATAAATGCATTGGAAATGGAGTTATCTCCCTTTTATTCCGGAGAAGTATTGATGTATACTCTTAGCACATCATGAAAAGTGTAGATATTCTGTACCAGCCTTTTTCAACCAGTTGGGCGGGTCACACTTGTGACCTGGAAAGTCTACGGTATTTCTATACTTCAGGTGGAACATGCTGGCTACTTTAGACTTATTTCGTTTTTGTCATCTTTTTTTATTTACTTATATCTTTCGCTCCTTGCAGAGCTCTACTTCAACCCATACACAGATTGTTCTGCTAGTCATGTGTTGAGTTACCAATTCGATAATGAAACATCGAACATTTTCTTCCTAAATGTAGTACGCGTAAATAGTAGGACGCTAAAAATGTTGGGAGCCACCACATAAATACGATGCACATTCTCAATTTTTATTCAGCTATTCAAGAATTTGGAATCATCAGATATCCTCGTTATCTAATCTAAATCTACGTGTATTCCGGGTTTGAAATTTCCGCGCGTATAAAGAAACGCCTTCCGTATCGCGTTCTATTCCAGCGACGTCCGTTGAAATGCAATAATTGCGCGTGTACATCCGCTCAAGGCTACAAGGCCTTTGTCGATTCAGGCGCTAACACTGGCTGAAAAGAGGCGCCAGGGTAAGGGAACGGTAAGGAAAACGGTATAAATGGCGAAACTGGGAGCCCGAAAAGTCAGCAGCTGTGCGGAGCGAATTGGCTCGAGGCGACCCCGGCTGTGAAATGCCGCAATGCGATTGTGCGAAGTTCTGCTCATATTTAGAAGGCGTAAGGGTTGAAAGGAGGCGGACACCTAATTATCGGAAATGGAAACGTACATTTCGCGAACCGTTTCCTTCCCTGTTCGGCGCCCTCGTATGCCACTCTCTCACAGCCTTTCGCCCGAAATTTTTGGCCATTTTCTCCTTTCCTTTGGAATACATTTGTGCCCGACTAGCGACTAGGGTCGCCATCTCTCCGATTTTCGCCCGAAGACTACGGTTTTCCTGTTTCTTCACCGGCCTCTGGAGGTCATTGACAATGACATAAACAGAAAATACGCTTTCGAAATATAATGGAATGAATTGAAATTCAAATCACGGTTTGGTGAAATGATCACAAACAACGTTTGGCCGTATGAATATGCTTCAAGAATTTAGAAATGTATTTGAGTCCTGTTTATATTTGATCTGTTTCTAAATATTCAGCCCGAAGGCCGGTTGGGACCTCATCCCCTCTACCGTCAGCTACGAAGAGCTAGGAGAGGGATATTAGGCTTACTAGGCTTGATGAGGAGTGAGGTAGTTTGCCCTTGAAGTCCTCTCTGACCCAGAATGCTATAAACAGCACAAGCCCACGTTAGTGAAACATAATGACTACGAGTCTTTTTTACGAGAGACACTTTTCCTAACTTCCTAACCTTAATCAATTCCATTATTCAGCATCACTCATACCTCAGTAGCTTTCATATCATCACAGGCATCAACAAGACTGAGAAAGTATACATGAGTGTACATAAGTATATGAAAGATTCATTTTTCTCCACCCCATATCTAACGACAAATGATAAATGTTTCATTCATCAAAATATGATAGCAGGTCCTGATATTTGATATTTCTCCTAATTATGATATTGTCTCTAATTTGAAAATTATAGTATTTTTTCTGTGCATTATTTCGGCTGAAATAAAAAAGACAAAGAAATGGCAAGAGGATGCCTAGCAACAGATTTTAAGAGTTAAATGGAAATCTGTATTTGGAAAAATCGGAAAAACTTCAATTTTGATGGATAATAGAATTTGGCTTACAGATTGATAACTGGTATCAATATTACCAAGAATTTATGGGATTCGATTTCTTTTTTAAGTCCACACGATATTTGATCTAAAAAACTATTCTGTTCACGGAGATTTACAATTTAGCCTTCGGTGCGGATTTTATTTTTCATGACGATCATTCGTAAAATACACATTATTTTTCCTCCGGCATGTTTCGAAGAACGGAATCTCTAGCTTAAGGCAAGAAGCACGAATTTCAAGTTACTGTATATTTTTTTCGAAGTAAAAGATTTCAGAAATTCTAGATATAGCGGGAAAATACCACATTTGTAATATAGTAATACTATATTTAACGTGTTCACGTGTTTCATCGTCTGAATGTATTCTTAGACTCCAGGTGTACGTATAGAAGTCATAGTTTTACGTAAGCGAAGTACGGCGATAGTTCGTAAGAAATTCCCTCGGATCTCACCGAATTCTTCTGCAAACATTCTTCCGAAAAGTCGAACAAAATGTCGGCGTTCCTCGCCTTCCAATCTTTTCTTGTTTTCAGTTACATTTCTTATGTACAAGCGTCCCTTTTCTCGGTAGTTGCGGTAGAACCCCATCGACGGCCAAGGATGACGAAAGCATTTGAATGCATGAGAGCAAGCGGAAGGAAGGGATCGGCAAGATTGGGGCCCGGATGTCGACGCCGGGAAACTGTCTCCTCTGTCCGAATTACGTCGGTTGTGCCATACATTCTGATGCGTATAGTAAACAATCCTTCTCCATGCACATATTTTTTTTTACTTCCAAAGAAGAAATGTGGGCATTATTTTGCAGCGTTTTTAACGGATTTTATGCGCGTTTTACGGCGACACGAAATCCAAACCACAGCTTATGACTTATGGCGAATTCGAGAGAAATAAAATTGGATAAAACAACACAAAATTAGGTCATTGGACGAAAACAGGAATAAGGAGCATTAAACGAAATAAAATCAAGTTCAATTCAAGAATCAAATCACCTCGAAATGTGGATTAAACACAGTAAGGTGGATTGTACCAACAAAGAAATTTACTTACGAGGGTCGTTCAACAAGGCCTTAGAGAAAGATAGAAAAGCAAATTATTTTGTGTGGATTTTTTTATTTCTCATCATTATCTTTTTTTGACTGTATACACTTTTCCAAGCGTTTCTCCGACTTTTTTAAGTCGTCCAAAACGTTGGATTTCGAAAGCTCCTCAAAATTGGCATCTGTTTGGGCGAATACCTCCTCGTTCGACGTGAACCGTTGTCCACCGAGCCGTTTTTTCCTGTTTGAAAATAAAAAGAAGTCACCGGGGTCCAAATCCGGTGAATACGATGGCTGTTATAATAATTCGAACTTTCATTCCATAATCTTGGCCATCGAAACTGCGCAGGTGCATTGTCTTGATGGAAGAGGATCTTTTTCGTTTTCAAATGAGGAAACGTTTTTTTCAAACGTTTTTTCTTGATTTCTTCGCTCGACCGGTGCAATAATAGAATAATAAACGCGTAATACTCTCCAGTTATCGTTTGATCTTTCTCCAAGAAATCAGTATAGATTACTTGGATCAGTATGATTCCGCATGCATCTCAAAAAACCGTGGCCATCACCTCGCCGGCCGATCTCACCATCTTCGCCTTCTTCGGAGCCCGTTCGTATTCAAAAACCTACTGTTTTGACTGTTCCTTTGTCTCTGGAGTGTAGTAGTGTAACCATCTTTTGTCCTCAGTTATGTATCGACGCAGAAACTCGTTAGGATTGCGACGGAGAAGCTCCAAAATAGCCTCAGAGCCACCACACGATTGCGTTTGTTCTCCTCTGAGAGCAAACGTGACACCCATCTTGCCGAGATATTTTTCACATTCAATTTTTCATGAAAATTGAAAACACTATACCTAGCGATCTGCCTGTGGCCTCAACTATTTCGTGCACTTTGATTCGTCGATCACTCTAAACCATATCGTGGATTTTGTCGATCGTTTCGGGGGTAGTCACTTCCTCTGGACGTCCCGAACGATTTTCATCTTTTGTGAATGTGCGGCCACGTTTAAACTCATTTACTTCATTGTAAACAGTCGCAAATACAGGATCAAATGTGCCACGAACTTCATCCCACTCAGCTTTGATCTATTTCGGTGTTAATATGTCCGTTTACCGACGAATTGTTTTAAACATAACTGTCACATTAAAAAATTATGTTAGTGCTCCGCGGGGTTAAAATTGCGAGGATAGTGGTCCGTGAGGTCCAAAAGAATCGCTGCTTCGAAACGAACGCTAGACTTTGTCCGTTACCCATATCTAACTACATATTTAAGATTGGCTCGTTGAATTATTAATTTTAACATACTTCCGAAAAGTAGCAAACGGAAGATACAATTTAACCTATTTCTGAAAAGTAGCTAACGGAAGATTCCAATTTTTGTTGGATGAAACGCATGCGCAGACCCCAGATGTCCTAGAATTGTCGCTTTTTTCCTTTCCTTGGAGACTTTAAATCTCAGAAAGATTTCTTCGCTAATCTAATAAGCATCGAGCCCTATCTGGATTACATTAGGCTCCATTTTTTCGAATAAAGCCTTTAAATGGCTGATTTTGCTTTGAGAATCAAATTAGCGAGAAAGATTTGCGCAATTCTAGATCCATCGGGCCCCGCTTAAAAGAGGCCCTGGTGTACCACTGGTTGTCTGTTTGCCAGGATTTGTCCATGGGGGTTTAGAGTCATGGAGTAAACACTGCATTGCCTACAATGTAGAAGCAGGGATACTTCCCCCCAAAATCTAATGAATATATTTATTTTAACATGTATACCCTGCAAATCTGCAGCGTTGTTTGTATGGCGTGATTGAGAGGTCATCCTTTCGCATGCTTTTTATTGTTTTTTTTTCTTTTTAATTATACATTACCGTCGTAGTTAGACGCTGAGTCTGGTGGCGACGCTATCGTACACTAATTTGACAAATTTATACAATAGACACAATTAACACAAACAATCTTACTGACTTAAATACATATATATCAAAATCAAACAACATTTTTGCCTATCGATATTTCAAACTACTCTATTATGTTGGCTCTGTTGTATCATTGTTGGCTCTGTTCTCATGGGGAGGGGGGTTTGAACCCCAAAACTACCACCTTGGCTCTGTTGTACCATGCCGTTTACCTTTATAAAGTGCATCATCGAAAGAAAAATTCTATGGGGATTCTGAATGATTCTTGAACTGCAATTATTTTCCTTCTGAAGACTCAGTCCTGTGTTACTCGTAAAATGATTCTTCATTCGCAATTTTGCTTGCAAAAAGTTTTCTATTTTACGTCAAAACTGATACATAATTAACTTAAATAGACTCAACTTCACTTCATCTTGTATTCCCTCGCAGAAACTGTTCTGCCTATTGAATAAAGTTTAGTCGCCGAATAATCGAAAGTATATTGGAATCGCGTGATAAAATTACGCTAGCTGCTTGACGTTATGACTCTTTCGGGAAAATTATAATTAACCATTCCAGTTCAGAGGTTATTCGAATTGTATTGTCTATTGCGATGCCGTGCCTGTTATACTTTTTTGTGCGCTCGAGTGTTGTTTGTAGGCGGCAGTGACTCGCAATTTAGTTATATCCCGAAATTGCCTCGATCCTGAAATGGAAAACTCCCAAAATCAAACATTTATGACTTGGCATCCCTACGTCGGCTCCGCTGATAATGGAGGAGGTATTTTTGGCAACAATAAAACTGTTTTCCCTAGTTTTTTTATATCTTTTCTTTCAAGCAAGAATATCATACTACGTAAATTCACGCTACACTATCGGGAATGGTTCCTATATGTATTTAGTGCTAGAATAGCAACGCCTAAGTCCCGGGTTCGAATCCTGGTAGTTTGAGTTCGTCATTAGTTAATTTTATTCGTTTTCTTTATTTTATTCTCATTTTATTAATTTATTTTTATTTTATTTTATTAATTTTACTCATTTTTATTCGGTAGGCGAGTACAACAATGTCTTCTGGGTGGCTAAAGCAAAATTTTAGGAAATGCTGCTACTTTTTATCAAAATACTCACGATGATAAGGTCTCTATTGATTTTCTACCCTTTTAGTACGTGACCAGAGTTAGTAGGACAATGATTTCTTATTAATGTTACGGGAAAAAAATGTTACGGGACGGGATGGAAAATTCATTTACGTATGTTTCTTGTGCAAAGATATCTTACGATTTTATACTTTGAAGTAAGATCAGTTATGGTTACAAATAACGCACAATACCTGATTTAACCTCTGCAAACTTCCTAATCTTATATCATCATCCTTTAATAATATCCTTTCCAGATTGTTTATCACAGACTAAATTTCTCATATTTTACTCCTTTGTCAAGATTTATGACAGATGCAAACAATGTCCGTATTGATTATTTTCATTCCTCTGTTCTTCTACTTAAGAACAAACTTAATTAAAACTTTCATACTATGTATTTACTCATGTTAGTCTTAAAATAATTAGCTAATGTTATATATTTAAATATGTAGACATAATTAATGTATTTGTATTGATCTCTTATGTGCCTTGAATATTTATCAAGGAACTGATTTTCGATCTACCATCTTCAATTTTATGTATTATATCTTTTCATATATTTATATAAATTCTTGTTCCTTATATAGTGAATTTGTTTTCAAGACATTATTATATGTATATATCTATTTTTACACTTGTAATAAAATGTATATTTTATTTGTACTGGGTAAATAGGTTTTTGAAACCCGTAATAAATGAATGTTATTATTATTATCTGATGAAACGGTTCTATTTTACATGAAAAAATTACTTACATTGCAACGATACAAGTAAGCTTGTCTCTGATTAAATTGTAGTATAATGGTGTATTAATTATAGACTAACATTATACTCGCTGTTTAAAATTTTTAATACTCTAATTAGAGTATATTCTGCCAAATCGCTGCTTAAAATTGAATTCTTAATCCATGTTTCCATAGCAAAAATTATGTCCTTTGATGATCGGAGATCGATTATCCATGAACCCTTTCCTGTGTATTCCAATTGAAGAAAATTTATTCATATCGTGTAATATTTATTTGTACAGAAATCGTAAACTGTTTGTATCCCTCAAAGGGATAAATGAAGATCTTTCTTTGGAAATTTCGACTCTGAGTCAATTGCAGGCGCTTTTCTGCCGAGTTTGGTGTATCCCGGTGGCGTATTTTTTTATTTTTTTGCTTTACAGCTTGAAAAGGTAGCTGGAAAAATGTTTAAATTGATGCACCGGTTACTTGCACGGTTTAAGTCGTTAGAATCATCTTCGTTCTTTGGGAAAGAGGAAAAGAAGCCGTGCTCCAATTCCTTTGAAGCCCGTAGACTGAAGATACTAATGCGAATAATTAGACGGTAATCGCGCTACTTTTTATTGAGAGTAATAAACGTTGCACACACACTCTTGAGAGCAAACATCTCAGAGCTTCCTCCTTCCGTACGGAGAATGAGGTCACTAGATCACGGCCACTGCAGCGAATTGCTCTTGCTACGTAAAATGTAAAAAGTATGAACGGAGCGCCTGAATCGCTTCTGAAAGTAGTTAAGGTTCTACCTGCTGCATTTCTCCAAAAAAAAGATTCTTTCAACTTTATGGTGTCATGCAAACGGTGAATAACTTCGCTCACACGTCTTATGAAGAACTTCTCGCACAGAAGTGGTTTTTGCGGTGTAATGTATTGAGACGCGAAAATGTAACGGAGATATCCCCGCAGTCTATCGTGCTATCTATGAAATTTGCGGGGGCAACAAAGAAGAATGTTTACCTTTGATTGATTATGTCGATTCGAAAATGAGTAAATTTGATTTGCATTAAAAGGAAGTGAAATTTCTTAATTCTAATCATTTTCCTCTCATACCAGAGGAAACAAGCAAGCTATTTTCTTGACCTGTTTTCCAAATGATTTTGCAATTATTACCTCCCTTAAAATGAAAGAAGAAAAATGTTGTTGCTGTTCAATTTTCATGAGAGAACACGGGTTCTCTCCTCTATCTTTTCCTCTAATTTTACATGACGAATTTCCCAAAGACGTTGCCCATTGTAAGTTTGAACCTTTAGCGCCCAACAACATAAGAGTAGATTTTATTTATGAATGATACGACCATGCTGTGGTTGTGTATAGTTATATGGTCGCTCCAATTTGTGTAATGAATCATTCTCGTTTAGTGACTACTTCTTTACATTTGGCGTCGTCATTACAATGACGAATGCTGAAACTACAAACGCGTACTTGCGACTGATTTGTCATCATCTAAATAATTTATTTATGTATTTAACCCTCTCCCTCCTAAAATTTAAAGGGACAAATTCCGTCTCCCTCATAACTCGCCCAAAACCGCCAGGGTGTCAATGTAGTAGGGAACTGGGCATTTAAATTTCGCCTTTCAGTGGGGATTAAAGTACGGGCGGTTCTGGGCGGTTTATGAGGGAGAGGGTTAATTACCACAGATTGGCGATAGGGCCGGTGGTAGTCATTTATGGGAGGAAGAGAAAAATAAAACTCCCTGCTTGGTATTCGTCCAAGTTGGGAGAAAAAACTCCCAAAACCTCTTGAAGGCAGTGCGTCACACAATTCCATTACAAAATATAAACAAACTTCAATTTCAATTAATTTACATAGTAAGTTAAGCCATCTACAAGTTATTTAAATATATTCACATCATTTGGTAATAAAGTTAACTGCATAATAGTAAATAAACTTAATTTACAGTGTACAATGTGATATTTTAAAAGTTTACAAATCCTTTGATTCTTTTTAGAAAGTCTTTGCGAGAAGACGGAAAAGGTTCGAGAACTTCTTCGGGTAAATTGTTCCATTCCGTTATCCCCTGATTCAGAAATGAACACTTGCAGGCAACCGTTCTCCGCTTAAATGTGGAAACTTTATATTTATGGATGTTTCTCCCAAAGTAATCTAGATCTTCAAGTCTATTTTTCAATTCTTTCATGGAAGGCTTTCCTGTCATACTTTTGAATATATTCCCTAGCCTTTTTATTACGTAATTCTTCCCGACCTCTTTGATCATAGCAGTGACGCTATCTTTCTTCCCGTATTTGCCCGAAACGAATTTTGCCGCTCTCCTCTGAACATTTTCCACTTTGTCCCATTGTCCTCTGGACATTTTCCACTTTGTTTCCGCGGATCCCAAACGCTATCTCCGTACTCTAGGATTGGCCTAACAAGCGTTAAGTATGCCTTTTCTTTGACTACCCCGTCGCACTTTCTAAGGTTTCTGATTACGAGGTTAATCTTAAATCGAATGGAATTTCAATGGTTCGCAGTTACGTCTTTTAATCATATGTTAATATATTTTTATAATAGAATAAGATTCTTTTTGTAAATGAAGGATGACACTGAGATAGTTTTATTTTCTTTTACAGGATCGGACTTCCGATGACATCTCGAAAACCTGCTTCCCTTTTGCAACTGTGCTTTTGTTCATCTTCCGTTCATAATACGTGATCAGAAGTGGTAGAGAGCAGAAAAATTAATTCGGAAGCTAGATTTAAAGTACATTTGATATGTCTATTCACCAGTCTTATCATAAACAGTTGCACTTTAATTTGTATGGTTACTCTAATGGTTGAAGGTTTTATTCCGACGACTTCTTTAGCAAATTTCGACAAACATTTCCACGTTATCTCAAACTTAGTCGATTTTCATCCATTTTTCCTCCCAACACATTCTCATTTTGAAAGACAAAATGTAGAGCAGCAGTTTTTACGTTAATGAAGTCCGCAGCGTATTTTAGTTGAAGCTGCGATCACCTCACTGCATCATACGTTCGGTTCGCGCTCGGAACCCATCATTATGTTCTGAAAACAAATAGTCAGTCCCTCACTCTTATCTCTCGGACGTACCTAAGCGTTATCAAGACTTAAAAAATCCCTTGACAACTTACTCATACCTCTTCACCGAAGCCGCAATCTGTTTTCCATCTGTCACGGCCCTTCCCTGAAAAACCTTCGACGCATTTCCCTCTGCGACCCAGTTTAATCCAATTGCCGAGCAGAGGAAGATTTTTCCGCTTCATTGTTGCTGTCACTTTCGTTTGATTGTTGCACAGGCGGCGTCGTAGGCATTGTTTAGACTTTGAAAGCGGGAATTTTATGGACACACTTGATCTCATCTTCGCAAGAATTGGTGCTTACGTAACTTGTTTATTTTTCGCGCAAGACATCGAATTTAATGAGTGTAAATATCGATTTCGCTGGTGCTTTCAACGATAGAGATGATTTCCAGAGTGTTCGGGGCCTCTTTTGACCTTAGTTGAGAATCTTTCTCTGTAGATGTGTCAGTTTATCCTTTCCGCGAACTACATCCGTGCGATACTTGCTAAAAGTTGATGTAGTATCTTCGCGGGAAGGTGCTCTACTTAGACGGTAGAGAACACGGGTCCTGTGCATTTCGTAGTTTACATTCCAAAATGTCCCGAGAGTGAAATTCTATTGGGTTCTTTGCCTCACTTGTAAGCCACTGGTAAGCTACCCAGGAACTTGAGTCAACGCGATCTCATCTGGGTGCGTCCAGTACGGATAATTTCCCTTCACATCCCCGTGATCGACTTTCTGGCGTGACCTCCGTGACAAGGCCTCCGTGCAAAGGTAACCCCACTGCGAAAGTGGAGGGTCAGGCGGGGGGGCGAGGAGAAGGATGAGGAGAAGGAGGAGGAGGAGGTCGACGAGTGGTGGGAGAGTCGTGGAGGACATCGTCTTAGGCCTTTCGTCAACCCCGAGGCTCGACCCCATCGGCACCGGAAGCTACGCCGAACCGCCTCGGGATGACGTCGCCGCACTCTCCGCGGCCGTCATAGCAGGCAAATCCCCCGCCCGTGGCACCGTAGGGAGCCCTCGAACCAGGGCGACCACGGGCGGAGCTAGGTACCGCTGTCCTATCGGTGTCCACGGTAAGCTCCTTAAGGCATCGCCTGCAGACTCTTTGGGGCCCACGTGGCGGGATCGTTCTCGTAGTGCGGGTTTGCCGCACGTGTTAGCTTGGTGTTCATCGGAGGAGGTGATCAAGGAGAAGAAAGGGGAAGAGGAGAGAAATAGTGGGCAGGGGAGGAAGGGATGAAGAAGCAGAACGTCCGGACGCTGTCTCTGATCGTGTGCACGTTCACCTATCTGCTGGTCGGAGCAGCAGTGTTTGACGCCCTCGAGTCGGAGACAGAAAAGAGGAGATTGGAAGCACTCGAAGGTTGGTTGGCACCCAAGTTATGATTTTATGATTATCATCATCTACTGTAATCCCAAAATGTGTTATCAACCCAAACAGCAATCCCTTCGTTTTTTTGTTTAATGGCTATTCGTTTTATTTCTGGAGTAGAATATTTTTCTTTGCATGCATAACATTTAAGCATTCCAAAATTGCACTAAGAAATTAAAATATACTATCTACAAAATAATATATTTATTCTACATGGTTATGGTGTTGGGTTACACCATCATCATATAGTTCAACAGCTTAAATACTAACTAACTAACTAGCTAACGTTAACAGTTCAAATACCAAATAGGTTAGTATTTAAGCTGTTAAACTAAAGCTTTTGTAAGATAGTGTAACCCAACACCAAAACCATGGTTGTGCGAATAAGTATATTATTTTGTAAACAGTATAATTTAGTACAAATTAATTGTAATTAATAGTGCAGTTAATTCTTTAGTGCAAATTTGGAATGAGGTTCCACCAGATTTCAATTGAGACCATTAATTTAAGCAGTCCCTTTTGAAATCACTTTTTATTCCCATTTTCTACTCATATATCTGAATCATTGAATTTTTCTTATTCTTTATAAATATCCTACTATGCTACTTTGTATTGCCCTTTTATTTTACTGGCCCCATTGATTCTCTTCAAGATCCTATACACCAATTTCAATTATCTTCTTATACTATCATCATACACCACTGCTCTCACTCAGTTGCAATCCATCCTTTCAGCTTCCAAAAGATGTTAATTTGTCGTAGAAGTGGTGTTGAAAGTAGTTATTCAACAGCGGTGGTAATTTTGCACTTATGGTACCACCTCCAGTAATCAAGCCTGGGATAATTTTCACTAAAAGCAAATGCACTACCTACTTGGCTATCTGGAGCCTTCATTTTCTTTTCTTAGGTAGTGAACACATTTGTTAGGCTCTATCATTTCTATATACTATAATTGTAACACTAGTAAAATCTCTTTATTTCTATTCGGTTTAAATACGTATACACTTGTTAATTTCCCTTGCTTTTATTTGCTAGAAATATAAAGTTAACTCTCCAGGTCCTATTTTTCAGGTGTAATGTAGTTAAATTACTGCAACTCTCACAGTTACACAGTTCTTAGATCTTACTAAGCCAGGTGCAGTCTAGCTATTCAAGACTCCTTAACAAGACTAACACTGAAATATGCCTGTTGAACTAAATATGTTGCTTACTGCAGAAATATTACATATGAGTTTGCTTAAATAATCACTGTTGTCTCAAAGAATTTTTTCTGTAATGTGAGAGTCTCAACCAACAGGTTCACCCTGGAGCACCTTCTAGCTAATTAAGGCCATATTTGATTTTATTGAAAAATCTTGACTATTTGAAAGAGAGAATTTTCTACTTCATCATTTCTTTACTTTAGCTTAAAACAACATGATCAATGTGCCCAATTTACTGTGAAAATGTTCAGAAATTAAAAAATTAAATTTAGGGAAAGAATATGCTGAATTGGCCTCAACTTTGTGGTAGTTTTTCATCCTGAACAAAATAAAAATCAAACTTTTACCTTTCTACAGAAAGTTAATTCTACGTGATTTTGACTCCTTGGGTCTTCATCAGGTACAAAACATTTCAAAACAGAGTATATATATTCAGGAGGAGATGGGGGGAGGTCAAGGGCAAATGGGTAGGTGTTAGGTGTGTGTTGGGGATAGGAATGGGTTGACAACACTGACGGTCACTGAGAGGATTGAGGAAGGGGAGAGGAAGAGATGGTCATTGATGGTGAGGGTATTAGGGCATGAAAGGGATTTTAAAATTTATAATTGTTCCAAAGAAATCAAGGAGTAACCTTTCCTTCAGAAATGCAGGTACTCTGTGAGTATTGATGGTCATGCCCTAGGAGGTGATTTGCTATTTGGTAGACTTCCTCGTGATTATTTTGGAAAGCTGCTTTGTGCTCAATTCTTCTCATGGAGAAGCATCTTTCAGTTTTCCCGGCATAGACCCCCTGGGCAGTCTTAATCAGTAGCCAATCTTAATTGGTAGACACCTCTGGGCAGGGTCCACCTTATCCTTCCATTTCCACAGTAGGTCAGCAAGTTTTATAGGGGGTCTGAATACTACCCTTAGTCTTTCTTTTGGGAATGTCGCCAATACCTAGAAACCTGTTGGAGCCAGGGAGCCTATAGTTCATTGCCAATCCAATAAAAGTGTTTGCAGCATTTCTTCTTCTTCTGCCTTGAGATAATTCAGTCTATCAGTGTCAGAGGAAACTGATGGCAGTGGCAATTTCCTTGATGGTGGCCACTTTGTTTATGAAATTCTTTGTTGACAGGTATTTCATAAATCTAAGGGACTGGAAACAGGCTAATTCGTGAGAGGGCTTGTGGCATCAACAGAAGGGATTGAATGGTCCATATAAGTTTCCTTTTCAAGTATTGAAAATTGATGGCAATTTCTTTCGATGGTAATATTTATACCCAAAGATTTCAGAGTTCAAAACCATGGTTGTAGAATAATCTTTATGTGGTAAAGTTAAAAGCCTGATTTTGCATTTTTCTTTAGAAATTTAGGGTTGTAATATCGAGCAAATATATCCATTAATTTCAATCCATTAACATTTTGAGAACATTTTTAAAAATATTATTTTAATTTTTCTTTTATGTTGCTAGTGGTAAAGATTCCAGCTTTAATATGTTACAAAGAAGTGCTCAACCATAATCACAAAAATGAATGTTGTGCATAATCTTTTATGAAAGATTCAATAGTATTGAAACTTCATATGCAAAAAATGTGACCAATTATTTGTTTTAAACTCTCTGTTGTGTGCTTTTGTTATTTCTCAAATTTTTACCAATTTAATTTTCAACAGCTATTGAAAAGATGGTGATTCGGAAATACAACATCTCAGAGGAAGACTTTCGTGTGATGGAAACAGTTGTGCTCAAAACAGAACCTCACAAGGCAGGCCAGCAATGGAAGTTTGCTGGTGCCTTTTACTATGCTACCACTGTGCTAACCACTATAGGTAAGATTATTACCGTAGACATATTCCATTAGCTACTAAATCTATCAAGGTAAACTAAGCTTAGAGAAGGAAATCATGTCTGATTTGCCTAATTTTATTATTATTGTAAAACTATTGTAAAATTGCAGGTTACATCTTACAATCTTCTAATAAGTAGCATAGTAAGTTCATTATAGATTTAAAAATAAAGCCACTGTGAAGTATTCCAGTGAAACGCATATACATACATATGGCTAATTACAAAAAAACATACCTCCATGGCTGCAATCCTGCAATTTATTAGCCTGGAAACTCAGTTAAATGTAATATTATGATTAATTCATTCATTGATATTGTCATGAATTGTTCAGGCTTTGAAGATGCTGCAAAGAAAATGGTGCATTGAAGTGATTAGATCATTATGTAAAATGTTAAAGAATCTTTCACAAACTTCATTCAAATAATAACTAAAAACCTCTACTTATTTAGGATATGGACATTCCACTCCTAACACCGTTGGAGGTAAACTGTTTACAATGTGTTATGCAGCTGTGGGTATCCCTCTTGGTCTAGTCATGTTTCAGAGTATAGGTGAAAGGTTGAACAGGTGAGTTGTAGATAAGTTCATTCCTTTCTGTGAAATTCTCAGGTGAAATTTCAAAATCTTAAGCTAAAACAAATTTGAAAATTGAAAATCCTGAAGTAAGGATGTTACATTGCATGTGAGGCTGTCATCAGCTAGAGAAATTGATTAAAATTTTAAATTACGAAGCTAATCTAACCTTTGTAAGGATATACTTTGCATTCACAATTGATGTCATGGATATTAAAGCATTTCACTTTGTAACTATGGTTTCATTCTATTGTGAGTTCTGATTGTATTTTCACTGTTTTCTCTTGTAATATTTTATTTTTTCTTTGTTTATGTGTTAATACTGTAAGCAGTTTTCCTTTCCTATCCTAAACATTTTATACATGATTACAATGGTTGTATTGATGAATAGCTTTGTGCTAAATAAAACTCATGTTATTATTATTTAAAATTCCATTAAAAAATAAGGTTTTATAATTGTCATTATTTTAATAATACTTATATTTTCCCATGGTCTTTTTATTCTTCCAGGTTTTCTTCAGTTGTTGTTAGAGGAGTTAAAAGATTACTTGGATGCCAGGATGATCGGGCTTCAGATACAAATTTAATTTGTGTTGTAACAACTTTAAGCACTCTAACAATAGCAGGTGGAGCAGCTGCTTTCTCTGAATATGAAGGATGGACATATTTTGATTCTGTGAGTGTCATCTCAATCCTAATTATTTACTTGTAACAAAGTGTATCATGACTTAAATATCCAATCTTAAGACAAAGTTTTTCACTGTTTGTATTTTTTTGCTCTATAAATTTATCAGCTTAGAGATAGGGGAAATCAATCTTATGTTTTCCTCTGTTCCTTTTCTTTCTTCTTCAAAATTTCAAAAACATTCTCAGTGTTGCTCTTTGCTGTTAAATAAATGCAAGCATCATGACTAATAACTTTGTATAATTATATCAATTATGAGATCACCTCTTTCTTAAGTTTTGAGTCATTCAAATTTTTACAATAATATTTTTACCATTAATAAGCTACATAATATTTTTTTAAATATTATGTACAACTTATAAATTATGAGGTATAAATTTGATGTAACAGGAGCACAAATTGAACATTTAGTAGGAACTGCTATTAATTATCTCCAGTTTCTGAAAGTCTGTAATTTTTTATTCCATGAATATACCAGGAGATATTTCTAACATGTTTTCTTTGATTTTGCAGGTTTACTACTGTTTTGTTACACTAACTACAATAGGTTTTGGAGATATGGTTGCCCTTCAGAAAGATAATGCACTGGATTCAAAGCCAGAATATGTAGCCTTTGCTCTCATTTTCATCCTATTTGGTTTGGCAGTGGTTGCTGCATCTCTAAATCTTCTTGTTCTCCGTTTTGTCACCATGAACACTGAAGATGAACGGAGGGATGAAGCAGAAGCATTACAAGTAAGGATATTTTCCAAAATCATCTTATTTTTCTCAAGGAAGCCTTCTTGGGATACTAATGGCATGGTAAAATACAGACATTTTGGCTGCAATGCAGCCATCCTCAGGATGAGTGCCAAACATTGAAATTGGTCTCGCCTTTATAGGGGAGAACTGTGGCTTTCCCTCACCTGATTGGTTGATGGTTTGGTCAATGTGGGCATTCCTCCTTGATTTTTGGATTATGGATTTCCAGGCTGATGGTAGCTGGAAGCCATCATCACAATTGAAGTTGTTCTTTGCTAATTTTATTTCTATGGACTCCTTTATGATTCTGTCCCAAAACTTGTCTGTTTTGCACAGAAACTTAGAGTCCTCAAATTTCATTTTGTCCCCATTGTCAAGGCAAGTTCTGCAATCACCAATTTTTCCGGTTGATTTAGGGAAACATGGCATTCGTGTTTCTAGAGCATGGTTTCAATCCTTCTTCCTGTTTGGCAAATATAGATTTTCCCATATTCATATAAAACCTCGTAGACCCCGAGTTTTCAGCCCAAATTGGTCCTTGACATTTGTCAGGAGGCTCCTGAGTTTCCTGGGGGACTTGTGGACTGTGTAGATGTTGTATCTATTCAGAATTCTCGAAATTCTCACCCTGATGATGGCTGCAGTGTTATTTAACCATTGTTGATTCCATTATTTCGGATAAATGTAAATTATATGAAGCAATCTATGTGCATATAGTTTTAGATACCCTACAAATTATTTCCTCATCTTTAATTTTTTCATTTATTTCATTATGAATGAGCCACAGAGTACATCATTAAAATACAGATAATGTTCTATTTGAATTTTCCTTTATATTTTGCTCCTGCATCCTCACATCTGAAATGTTTATATTCTACTATGGCTTGCATTTTATCAAATTTGAGAATAATACAGATTCTTATATCAACGTTTGGCTATTAACGGTAACTGATATATTCTCAAATTTCATAAGTTCCACCAAATCTCCTGCAGCTGGCAGGAAAGTGGGAAACCTGGGCTCTAGTCCCAGTCATGGTGCTATTTTTCACATTTGTATTCCCTGAACATTTATACTTAGTATTTTTTTCATATAAATTGATCAGAAAAAGTAAGCCATTGAGTTTGTGGGAAACTCGGTATGCTCAATTTTAAAATATTGCAAGATGTGCAATGTTACATTCCGTAAATTAACATTTTTCTAAAATGTATCTTTTCAGGCAGCACAAGGTGCAGTTCGTTTGGAAGGTGATGTGATAACAGCCAATGGGTCTATATTAAGTGGTAGAGGATGTCCATTGGGAACAGTTACAGCATCAGTGGGTGAGGGAATGCAAGGGATCAGCAATCCTAACACTTTGTCCGTGGATGAAGATGCTGCCTCAATCTGCAGCTGCTCATGTGCTTGCTACGGTTTAGGTGGTGGAAGTGGAGTTGGAGGAGGAGGCCAAAAGAGTCAACGAGAATCTGCTCCCAGCAGGACCAAAGGTGGAGTGAGGAAAGCAAGAAAAAGATTAAGGAAAGAAGGACAGCAGGTAATGTATGGGACGCCGTAAATGCAGTTTGTCTGTATCAATCAACATCAGTTCTTCACCTTTCATTTTCCCTCAAATGGGGTTTTTCGTCATCAGCCATCAGCTTGCTACAGTTGAAAACTTTTGTTTCTGATGTTTTGACTGTTGATATTTAATATTTTAAACATGATAGAGAACCAGATGTGCTCATAGTTAAATTAGTGAAGCAACTGCTGCTAGTGCCTTTCAGTGTGATAAGAAAATAAAATACGAAGTTTTTAGAATTATATTTGCGATATACAGAAAGATTTTGATTTACAGTTGGAAAATGCATAGTAATGTCTTTCATTTTAAAATGATTTTGATCAAATTAAAGTCAAAAAAGCTGGAAATAAAATAAATGGTGCTCAAAAAGAAAATTGGAATGGGAATCTGGTAAAGATCAAGATACCCGTTCCAATTTTCTTTTTGTAATAGAATACCACCAAGTAAAGGCCGAGTCGATCAACGCTAAATGTTGCTCCACTACATCTTGCCTCAGGTGTACTCCACGGCATTTTCTCAAATGCTTTGAACCCTTATTTTCAATGACTTTCCATTTTCTGTAAAAAAAATGTGGATCTTATAGTCATGAGAAAATAAGCTAAGAAAAACACATAGTCACCTGCTTTATTTGAGATGAATAAATGAAGGAACAAATGTCCCACCTATGGTGGACATTTTCTCCATTTTGACATTTTTTATACCTAGTTATGATTTGATGTAACATGTAATAGTAACTTTAAGCATAAAAAAGAACAGTATGTTGGCTGAAAGTGGTAGTGAGTCAGCCCATTTTTTCCTCATTTATTCCTGTCAAAAGAGAAGTGTGCTGCTAGTCATCTTAAAAAACCAAATTGAAGGCCAATGATGAATGGTTCCTTTTAGAAAAGGCTCTTTATTGACCCTTCCATGACTGCTCATTTCATCCATCTTTGGATAAAAAGAAAATGTTGATATGTACTAAAATAACAGAGATGTACCATCATTACTATTAAGGAAGATGAAAACCAATGAAAATTGTAAATATATATCTAATAATTGATTATATATCTATGTATTATATATTTAAAATTATCTTTTAATATACATTTAATCAATGAAATAGTTGAAAAACAATTAATTTCATTATTGAATTCACAATAAGCAATGTATTATAAGAATTAGTGAAAACTAGAATTGAAGGCTTTCAAATTTCCCAACAAGTAGTGGACTTATGAAACATTGGCTAGGCAGCTTTTCACACATTCACTGCAGATCACTCAACTGTTGGAGTGATAAATGCATTGGAAATGGAAAGTGAAAGTGTTAAATAAGTTTTGAGTTGCTTCCTAGGCACCCATCTTAGAGGAAACCCCTGCTTACCTCTTGCTTTGCTAATAATTTCAGATCCGAGGCAGGGCCAAACATTACACTGTTCGCCGATCTCCAGGAGCGATTGCACATCTGCTGTTACCATTACAGTCACAACATCTGGATCAAGTAGGAAAGGATGGGCGGATGGACATCGAGGATGATGATGACCAAGAAGGTGACGAAGGAGAGGATATAGATTTGGAAGATGAAGAAAATGAAGTGAGTGTAGATGAAGAAGATGATTGTGATTTAGTACTCTCCGATGAAGAGGAATACTACGACGATGAGGAGGAGGATGAAGGTTGCTGTGAGGAGGAGGTTGATAGCATAAGAATGAGACCAAGAGTCAGGAGGAGGCTTCTTAAGCAGGAGTTTGTAGACGAAAAGCTTCCTCCACTTCATTCAGAACGTTTTTTAGCACCTAGGTCGTCTATATGACGATTTGTGGCTGGTAGGTGGATTTTCACAAACATTTATACATATTTGATAATGTTTTGACTGTGAAATATCAGTGATTGAGTATCTTTTAAAAATGTTAAAGTGGAGTGGACGGGAGCCAAGAAGCATGTAACATGCCATCTATTGCAAGTATCTCTGGCATAAGACTTTGAGGTTAATAGTTGGCAGGACAATGCTTTGGCCCTAATTGCTGAAGTGAATCCTTAGTGCTGTGCACTTAAAGCACCAAAAAATGGTCCATATTAATTAATGCTGTGTCACTATATTCCTACAACTAACTTAATCTTTGTTCATCCCTAGGAGTTATTTTATTTACAGCCAAGATGTGATGGTGAAAAAGACTTTTTCTGAGTTCCAAATACTCATTAATCATAATAATTGATGAATACATTGAGGGAAGAATATTGCATTTGAAGTTGATGTTCATGTTTTCAGAAAGTCATAAAGAATACCATTCTTAAAAAATGCAGCAGAAGTAACGCCAGCAAAGCAAAGCCAAAAAGAATGCATGTTATATGAATAAAAATTTCAGAAATTCCAAAGAATAATGAATAGTGTTATAGGTGAGAGCAAATCAATTATCTTGTAACCAAAACAAGCTCAATATTTGTATTATTGTGGCTGTTTATATTGGACCTCTTCTTGGAAGAGCATCCATTCCCTTCAAAATTATAAAGGTAAAAATGACATAATATCTTATGTCAAATGTTCCTCTTGGCTTAACCAAATAAATAAGGCATGGATGACTAAATCCTGCTTAAAATCTATTCATGTATCCTGCCCCTTTAACTTTTCAGATTTTCATCTATATCAGTTAAATTATTGGGTGTCAAATTTATACCGAGAATTAATGTCAAACATGCATTTTTGCACCTCTTTGCTGAACTAGCCTTACTTCAGTTGCATTGCACAGAATCTAATCAATCATTGCATGATTCAAAACTGGGGAGAATATCTAGTTAGGACTTACGATTCCCATGTGTTACCTATCCAAAAAGTGTTCCGACTGTCACATACCCAACATGGGTAAATGGTTGAGTCAGTGCCTGTATGTGCTCATTGTCAAAGGCATTATATTAAAATGGCTGCAAAATTTATATCCTATCTTCTAGGAGGAAAGTTTATGAAAGGAATTAACCATAGATTCCCTATTTTCTTTATTCCGTCAATTTTATGAGAATGTAATAAGAATACACTACTACCTGATTACTTAAACCCCTTGTTTTCAAATCATAAAAAGAACTAACATTCATCATAACCACCAGCATTCAGGATACATTTAGACATGCACACATGATGCATAATCATTCCATTTGATGTTTTGGTACATCAACTTAATAATGTAATCTGTTAATGACACTGCCATTTTGCATTGAAAACCACAGATGACTTTCAAAATTTGGTTTATGGGGAGTATTTAAATCTAAACATTTTTAAACTCTAAGCAGATCATTTGTAAAATAATGGAGATACTTACATGAATCGAATACAGATCACTGGCAGAAAACTTTACTTGTAGTGATTTGGATGACTTTATGGAACTCAGTGCTACTGGCTCTTTCATGTACTGTCTGTTGAATCTTCTTTCAAGTATGGTCCCATACTTAATGCTCTCTAACAGTAAAGGTTTTAGCATTCGAAAGTCTGATGAATAGAAAGTCTTTATGGATTGAACATTTTCCTTTGCTAAGGAAAAGACCAAGAGTAAATGTGTCCTTATGCACAAAGATTTTAAGCAATGTTTCAAAAATTAGGGCTCGCTAATTACCCATACTTGTGATTCTGTTACTTTGGTGTTGATTGAAACTTGCCCCTTTGATGTCAGTAATTTTGCTTCATTGAAATAGAAAACTCGTTCAAAGAATGTTTCAGGATGGAATTACTTTTGGATCAACTGTCTGAATAAGAGATTTGCATTGATTTGCATCGATTACCAAGCAATCTCAATGATACCAGTAATAATGTATGTAATGGAATTTGCCTTATTTCATTCTCTTAGCATTCATCAATAAAAATATTTGGGCTTTAAAATCTGTTTCAGGTCAGTGTTAGCATTAGAAACAGAAATGTCATAGTAATGCAGCAGAGCTAATATTTTCTGGTCATGATAAAGTAAATGAGCATGATACTGTATCATAAATTTATCTGATGCTGCTTAGAATTCTTTCTCACTTCAGCTCTCAAATACACCCAAAGACAATAATAAGATTCTGACTGAGAGGTATTAGGCTTGCTGGAATATGTAAATTTTCATGCTTGACTTGCTGTATTCTGATGTTTTCTCTAGGTTCATTGATTTTGTGACTGCAGAAATTCACTTGTCTGCAATTGATTGATGATGAAAGTGATCTCAATACTACATATGCAATTCTTAAATTTTACAAAAATTAAAGCTGCAGTGAACAATTAATTTGATTATTATCCTAGGAATGCTCAAAATTTTACGAATTCACCTATGATTTCAGGCCTAAGAATTTTAATTGTAGCCCAAGATTGAAATATACCCTTTCTTTTGGTATTCATAGGTGATTGACTTGAGATAAATTTTTTACTTGAAGGTTAGTGACCAAGATGAATTGAATTATAGGTTAAAGTTGCAGAGGTTTTGTAAATTGCTACCAATTGACATGGTACTAAAAGCTGGTGTTTGCCAGCATTTCACTCAATGGTTTGTGTTAAGATCAATTTCAGTGGAAGAAAAATTGAAATGCCGCACATAATTGAAGTGCCTCTTATATTTTCTACAAAAGGGAATTATGCGTGTATGCCTTTGTCTCACTCCTTTGAAAGAATCATTTTTGTTTGAATGCATGATTGTTTTGTTTATGTGAGAAACTTGGAGGTGAATAATACACTGAATTCCCATGGGCCCAATAATGGTGATTTTTTCAGCTGAATGTTTATATTGTATATAACTAGTTGATTTGCTGATTGTTTTAATTTCTCAATAATGTTCGGTGAAAATATTAGTATAATGCATGCCCATGCTAATGTTTAAATGTTTTATTGTTATAGTTATAGAGATTTTTGTTTGTTCCTCAAATTGTATGGTTACTCAGGCAGGTAATACAGTTGAGTAATCGAATCAAGAAAATGCTACAAAAATGAAAAATCTGAATTATTGCAAAGAGAATATCTTCAGAAATATTTTTATCACTTCATTATCTAGTGTTCTAGCTTCTCTTTCATCTCTTTCTCATTATGTCTCTCTTAAGTAAATTTTAATGCCTGGGTAAAATAATGAGTTTGCTGTTATTTAAACTCCAAACTCAATTGTTGCTGCCATTTTCATCAAGAGGCTGAGGGATCAAATGTGCTACATGAATATTTTAAGCATTTGCTTACATGGAATGATGAATGCTCATTCTAATGGCATTACTATGTCACTCATTATTAGATGTTTTGTTAACAGCAAACATATCTTTTGCCCTTGTGAGCCTTTTTAATGGAATTTTTACTATGTAATGAGGTAGTAAAAAGAAATTTGGACGTTTATATGGAGAACTGATTTTCTGAAAGAGAAAAGAATCCCCTGCCACATGAAAATATAACAGTTTGTCTCTATAGTTGTCTACATTAAACAAAACTATGTAAATAGTATTCACAAATGATTTCAATACCAAACTAATTATAATTTTCTCGTATGTAACACTATTGAGGTTTCAGAATATGGCAGCAGCAAAAATGCCACCCATTGGCTCATCAAAAAATTTATCTCTAAATCATAGTTTGGCATAGAATGAAGGTTTTGGTGGTTGAAATCCTTTGGAAAAAGGGCACATACTTCAATTGTTGATTAAATATGCAATTCACTTGTGTGGAATGCACAGAAATAGAGTGATCAAATTATGGAGAGATCTTCAATACATTTTCAAAAAATCAAATTAAATTGATGAAAATGACTTGATGTTTTATTTGTTCCTCAACTATTTTGACCCAGAATACATGGAAAATACCCTGTTTGTTCTTCCTTTGTTTATTATTTTGTTTCCCATAAATCCTTGCTAAAAGATTAACTTTTAGTAAACTGATAGAGGAGCATGGAAATATATGGAAGACATATACTAGCTCTGACAAGGAGAGGCCACGAAATATGCTCCGCTGATTTGAACAAAATATTTTTTTTACAATAGAAGAGTAGAAATATAGCAAAAGTGAAACAGGGTTCTTGCAAATGGGCCTTAGTTTATTTTTAATAAATAATTTTCTTTTCATAATTTTAAGCCAGTTAAACATATCGTGGAACATGTCAGTGCAGTGGTTACAGTGTTGGATTTACACATAATCCGGTTAGATACATTATTATTTTCATTCTTATTTTCTTCCATTGAATTAAGAATTTTATATGACTGTNCTCCTGTATGAGATAAGTACTGTTTTGAAGCCTCACGATGAACTGTTTCACTTGGTGATAAAAATATATGCTGCATGGCAGGCACAATGTGGTGCATTTTGCTGGAATTATCTTTAGCTTACAAGTTGGGATATTGTCTACATCAAGAGATAGTTCGTCATAAATTGACGGATTCGTTTGGCCGCTCCATGAATCAACTATCAGCAAAAAATGATTGTATGAGACGTATGGCTTCACTACATTTTCCAAAAACACTTTATAAATATCTGTTGATAACGTTGAAGTCAGCTGAAATTTTTAGGAACCAGTCTTATAATTTATATAGCACAATGTTTTCTTTCAAGGTTATTATTTGAATAAAAAACTAAAAATAATAAAATTCAATCAGTTCAGTTGATTCTAATTTAGTGTGATTCACATGAGATGGAAATTAATGCACATTATTCGAGTCTCTTTCATGGCGTGGTTCCTGCATACAAAACTGCTGCATTTGTCACATGCTGAAGTGTATTTATTGTCTACACCAGAGCAGAAGCTGCACCTACCTCTCCTCCTTTATCCACCTCTAGTTTCTTCAGGCTCTTGTCTTACAGTAGAATCTTTCATGCCTGTCAACTAAATACTCCGAATAATGGTTTTCTGGAAATTTTTCCCTCTGGTGTCTGCAATACACCTGGCTTGTCTGTCAATGTTTTCTTTGATCAGTGCCATTCCTAAGGTTTCCAAAATAATTTTCTTGACTTACGCAAACTTGCTTCATAAAAATTATTATTTACTTTATTTGAAAGGCACCGTTATAACAGGGATAAAT
This sequence comes from Ladona fulva, assembly GCA_000376725.2. Lineage (NCBI taxonomy): Eukaryota > Metazoa > Arthropoda > Insecta > Odonata > Libellulidae > Ladona > Ladona fulva. The sequence continues at coordinate 2,682,579 of KZ308312.1, forward strand.
GCCACATGACGTAGAGTACAGAGCCGGGTCCCCGAAGACCCTAGTGCTATACAGTCCAGTGATTCCTATAATTTGAATTAAGGTAAATTTTTGTTGTAGATTTTTAATTGTAAATATGATTCTCTAGGAATACGTGAAGTTTCAATTACTGCAAAAATATTGAGAGAATACGTGACAATACCAACACTTTTAAAAGATGTGAGTACACTGCAATGTTGGTCGGAAAATAATCGGGTTAGATGAGCGAGTGGGCGTTTTCGCTTAGGCACCAATGAGAAGAACCCAAAAAAATATCCCGTACCATAAATTTGAAATAACACTGGAATTTAGCTCACTTAAAAAATTGCACCCTTGCAGTCACTTGCCCGTTGATGGCTTGTGACTGCAACCTTCCCATTTTTAAGTTTCTGTCTAGATGTATTCTGCTATTTGTGGGTGTTCATCTTCTAACGTAGCCATGGAATAACGAGTGAAGGTTTGACTTACTCTTATCTGCAGCAATTGATAGCAATCTAACTCCTTTATCCTGTTGCTACATGTCTCCGAGGCCTGAGTCGCAGTTACAATTGTATGTATTAATCCAAATAATGAATTTTTGTCTGTCAGTGAGTGATAACATACAGCCATATAAAAAACTTAATTCAATGGAAAAAATAAGAATGAAAAAAATAATATCATTAACCGGACTCGAACCCAGGTCCATAACATGTAAACACAACACTCTAACCACTGCACACATCATTCCACAATAAGTTTAATGGCTTAAAATTATTTATTAAAAATAAACTAAGGCCCATTTGCAAGAACCCTGTTTCACTTTTGCTATCTTTCAACTCTTCTATCATAAAAAATATATTTCGTTGAAATCGGCAGAGCATATTTCGTGGCCTCTCCTTGTGAGCTCTCTGTTATAAACATTTGGGGAGTGACTATTCAGTCTTCATGCTTAACTAGCTGAAGTACCCATTGAATCTCAACAGGGAAAATAGAGATGGGATGAAATATAGTGGTCCTATAGGGTAGATATGTAGATTTAGTCAATGAAAAGAATATTTAGAATCTCCATCAATATAGAATCCTGTTGCCAAGAATGAGCTGATTAATAAAACACTCTGAAATGGTCATATGTGTGTCCCTGTGATTCGTCAATGCAAATCATTCGCAACTGCAAATGTTAAAATCTCTGAAAATTTTCCTCCTCTTCATATTGTAAATTCTTGCCATTGTTTCTAAATGGGCCTGAATACGCAATGTATTCTTATGGGAAAATGCATGACCTCAGAATCAACAATAGCATTGGTCTTCAGGGAGACAGGTTGTTTACAGCCTCAAAATTTCACAAAATATTCATGTTTTATCTAAGTTCTCAGAGCTTTGGATCGAAAGCATGACCATAATAAGAAACTGTATTCAATTTCCCTTCTTTTGGTTCTTATTTCAACCTCATACAACTGTCCCTTCTAATCTAATTTTACAAAAGCAATAAAGTTTGTAATTGATAAAATTGAACAACATGTATTTCTCATGGAAATCTATCTGAACGATCGTAGTTCAAACCCAGTAAAGTTATCGAATAAAAAGGTGATAGTACTTCCTTCCGGGTCTCAGAGAACACATATACAAAGTTTGACGCAAATTGGGCAAACTGTGTGGACTCCAATCTTAGACAAACACACAAACCCTAAGAATTTCTGCTTTATATATATAGATACCTGTGATAATATAGACCTTGTTGGTTGAATTGTTAAAATAGGAAATTAGGAGCCTCAGTTAGGGAGCAGCTTTGAGCCCCTCTTCATTATAATATAATATAATCTTTATTGGTCCATAATGATTTGTGGAGTACAAATATAGGACAAGTCATAAAATAAAATAAATAATTTAAATCCATAATTTTTTTAAAGATGATATTGCTGTATATTGATGCTAAAATTTCAATTGATTGTATAGCTATCCACAGAACCTTCATATATCTCTATCAGGGGCTTAGCTGTGGTTATTTTCTAAGGCCGCATCCCAAATGTTTTATTATATTAGGAGGATGCAAGGGGGGTTTCCCGAACCTGTTCATAATCTGTTGCAAATCTGAAATTCTCCAAATGTAAAAATTAAAGAAAAATAACTGTTATTTTCATTATTTTACATCAATTGTCCACTAACCTTTCACCTGTAAAAAAGACAAAACGTTGTTTTGGTTCATGAAGCCCACCCCTTTGCTTTACTTGTGACTAGAATCCGAAGATTCCAAAGCAGAAGATTACACAGGGAGTGCCCCAAAACCAGATATTATGGTTTTGACAAGTATCCAAAAGAGTGGATAGAAAATGATTGAAATTGCATGAAAAAGTGGTAAGTCTTAGAAAAATACAAGTATTTTTATATTATACGTCATCAATATATCTTTTGTATACTTCCTCTTTTGTGCATATTGGTTATCTTAATGAATAAATTTAAATATAAAATAAATGGTTTTTAATTTACTGAAATGTGCAAGTAAAAACTGTAAGTTTTACAACCCCTCCCCCTTTGTCTTTTCAGGCATAAAATTTAGTTCAGTCGTTCTAGGATTAAATGACAAATTTTCATCTTGTATTAATAGACTTGGCATCGATTTTAGCATAGAAATTGTAGAAAACTGCTGGTCAAATAATATATCGAAATAGCCACTAATGAAAAGATTTTTGTAAGATAAGCTTGCTATCATTGATGAATGGTTATAAATAACTCTAATTTCATTAATTATCAATTTTTTTAAAGTTTCTAAAAACATATTCACGTGGCACCTAAAATGATTTAATTTTACCAATATTCAACATTTTTTATATTATTATAGAAAAATAACAAGGTGATCATGTGACAATTACTGACGGAATGGGAAGCCGTTGCCTCGCAGATTGTCACAATAGTAAAAATAAAACGCTTCGTACACTTCCAGCAAGTAGAAATGTATGAAGAATTTTATTCCCAATACGACTTTTTAGTGAACCATTGAGAATTAACTAATCAAAAGCCGCGCCGAGAGTGGATGCTCATGAACTCTAGGAGAGAGATACGAGAGAATAGTTTTAATTATTACTGCATATTAGGTTAAATTTTATATTGTTTCAAGCTAAAGTTTATTTTCATGACCAATGCTAAGGATTAATCAAAGACCCAAAAACATGACTGGGCAGAACGATAAAACGCCACTCATTTGTCTGTATTTACCTGCCATATTGGCCGCAAGTAATTTTGTGAGGTTGCACATTTGATTCAGTGAGTTCACTTCATTTCTGTTTATTGTACTAATTTTATCTATAATTTAGTCAGAATTTTATCTTTACATTGTTAAGTGGCAATAGCCAAACACTTTTGCTCATCTTCGTCATTTTTCTCCTAGAAATAAACGATCAGACGTTTGTTGCTGTCAAGTTTTTAAATTCTTAGTTTTAACTATTATATCCGAATGTTCTTGATAAATTTAAGGCTCAAATAAAAATATCATCATAATGTTTTGTATAATTTAAGTTTCCTCCTACGATTTCTCGCAAAACATATATTTTTTTATCCATGCATTACCTCTCACTGCCTGCCTATAGGTTGTATTTAAATAATTTTTGAAGTTATGGATCGACTTTTGAGACTTGGAGGAGGAATGCCTGGGCTGAGCCAAGCTCCGCCACCATCTGATGCTCCGGCTATCGACACAGCAGAACAGGTGAAATAGTTATACGTTTTGTTGGTCTACGTTATAATTAGGGCACTCATCAAGCTACCATTGGCACCTTATGTGTCCTAAGCATGTATTGCTTTTAGATTTTATATTATTGCAAGCATCGATTTTTGAAGTCTTATCACCGAAATAATGCACCTGATTGTCATTGGGGCTTCGTATCGAATTAATTTTGAAATTATCCCAATTGTACGTATTCTATTTATCTATAGAAATCTCAAAAGTTAATGCTGGAAATATTTGCCACTTAAGGCTTCAGCGAGTCAATTTTAGACCAATTTAATAAAGAATAGACATAACTAAACCCATTTTGTTGTTGCCGTGATGAAATTGTACCATCATACTTTTCCAGGTTTACGTTTCCTCGCTTGCTCTGCTGAAGATGCTTAAGCACGGCCGTGCTGGAGTTCCTATGGAGGTTATGGGTCTCATGTTGGGAGAGTTTGTCGATGATTACACCGTGAGGGTTATCGACGTGTTTGCTATGCCTCAATCTGGAACTGTAAGTTATATTGTGGTGTGAATGGAAGATTCTTTCATAAATAGGGGAAGAATCTGATTCCTTATTACAACTCTGTTCAAATGCAATAATTGGTAGTTTTACAAAATGAGTAATTTCCCTTTTATGACATAATAAAATAGTATTTTGTTACCTAGTAATAATTGGAAGTAAAAGAGCCCAACAATTGTTTTAAAAGCTAAAAATCTACAGCTGTAATGAGAGTTTAGCTACTATTTATTTAAAGAGATGTTATTGAAGGATCAGTAACTTTTATATTAACCCAAATGTAAGAAAATGGTGGCTGGTTTCGTAAGAACTAGTCCAGTATGATCTTTTCAATTGTCATGCCATTAAAGTTTACATCCTTGTTTGCTTTGCTGAAATAGTTTTAGATTTTGTGTTGCAGACAAGTTAAAACCGATTATTAAAGATTTCTTATTTCTGTGATTAAAAAAAGTTGTGATTTTCCATCAACTTATAGAATATTATACCAAGAATTATTTACTTCAAAAGAATATTCTCTATAATAACTAAATATACTCTGGTATAAATAAAGCTTTAAGTATAAAATTGCGATGTGCAAATTTGACCTTTACATGAGAAAAGTGTTTTTGATTGGGTCAAAAACTATGTCATTTGAGGTGAGAGCCAAAAATAGTGGAAATCCCCTTTAAATATTACAACGGTTGATGTCATTGGAATAAATGTTCATTATATTCTGACCAATCCACTCCATCAAAAATAACAATTAATTTAGCTTATTTAGAACTCTTATATTATTGTAAACATCTGATTCTTCTAGGCAAGAATTTTAAGCTGTAAAAATTTAACATTTCTAATTTTTAATATTAATAAGTTATTACTAATAGGGCTTGATTGTAACTGAACTGTTAACTTTGGTTAAAGCAGCTTTGAGCCCCTCTTCATTATAATATAATATAATCTTTATTGGTCCATAATGATTTGTGGAGTACAAATATAGGACAAGTCATAAAATAAAATAAATAATTTAAATCCATAATTTTTTAAAGATGATATTGCTGTATATTGATGCTAAAATTTCAATTGATTGTATAGCTATCCACAGAACCTTCATATATCTCTATCAGGGGCTTAGCTGTGGTTATTTTCTAAGGCCGCATCCCNCTACCTTATTTTTTTAAGGGTAAATAATAACAAATGTAACAAAATATTTTTAAATTTCGGAATCCAGCTTTACTCCATAATTAATATGTTATATTTTTGGGTTGCTAATCAACTATTTCAACTCTTGTTCCTCAAAAAATAGTTGAAAAACATCCACTCTTAAAAGCCAGTAGTTTGCTTTTGCTCAGGATAAACGGTTGTGAAAAATAGCTGGATACAAACTGGGTCTCCCCAGGCTTGTATTCAGGGGGCTATTTGTCGCTATCTTTCACACTTTTTAATCCTAGGTTTTCAGCTACTTGGCTTTCCATGCTTCATCCTTTACTGTATTTCTTGGCCCGTAGATGCACCAGCCTATATGTTGCACCATGGTTTTTGAGGCAAACGAAGCAAAGATCATACATGAACGTAAGCTACTAATTAGTAAGTTAAAGAAATGATATTTCTAAAAGAGTATAAATTTATGAAAGAATGAAATAAGCTCAGCATTCACTATAACACAAAATGATAATATTTGTACTATTCCACAATGGTTTTAATACAGCATGACCGGGTTTCGACGTATTCACGTCATCATCAGGTGGCTCAGAAACTAAAACAGTAGCCTAAGTATCCATAGAAGAATGGGGAGGGGAGGTTGTAAAAGGAGGAAGACCGCAAGGATGTAGGGTAGGGCAAGGGACCGGAGGTCCAAACAGGCAAAGGAGTCATTTGAGAGGTTGAGGCAGGGGTAAGGAATGGAATACGCATGTGAAGAGGGTTGAGGAATTTTCTGAAAAACTTCCGCTGTGATTGGAAGCTAGACCCACTGGTCAAAGTGCAACATTGTTTACAATTACTATTGTATGGCTATTCCTGATGTCACAAAAAATGCTCGTAAGGTACAGGCCGATTTTAGATTAAATTTTTGCAGAAAAAAAGTGCATCCTATGGGCCGGGAAATGTGGTATCCTTTTCTCATCATTAATCTTATGGTTTGCCTGGAAAGTATTTTGCTGTATTTCCATTGATTACTCTGGAGAGAAGTTCTTTCAACACTCACCTTCTTGAATTCTTTTCAGGGAGTGAGTGTGGAGGCAGTTGATCCTGTTTTCCAGGCAAAGATGTTGGATATGTTGAAGCAAACAGGTAGACCTGAGATGGTAGTGGGTTGGTACCACTCTCATCCTGGATTTGGTTGTTGGTTGTCTGGAGTTGACATCAACACTCAGCAGAGTTTTGAAGCTCTCTCAGATCGAGCTGTAGCTGTTGTAGTAGATCCAATACAGAGTGTGAAAGGTAAGCAATTGTTGTTGATTGTGTATTATTTGTATGTTTTGCGTATTATATCATTAGTTATTGTCTTTTTCCTAACATCACTAGTTGAGCTAAAGAGGAGTTTGAGTATTTTTTTTACCAGAAAATTATAGTTTAAACAATTTGAGGGAAATTATAGTGATTTTTTTTTTTAATAAATATAACCCAGCAATTGGTCAATGTAAGAAGTGTGCAAATGTATGTGTATGAGGTTCTTTCATAACAGATTGTATTTGCAGTAATATAGATAAAGTCTTTGTAGCTGTTGTGAGCTGAAAAGAGTTTTCTAAATTTGTTAATTATGTCTAGCTGTATGTTTTAGTAGTTTTATGCCTTATTACTGTTGTATTAAATACATGTGATGTATTAGTAATTCTAGTGCTACCGTTCTGTTAATGGTAATTTATATTTATTTTGTAATAAGTGTTTTATGCGACTTGTAATGTATTTTAATTCATCTATTTTATATAATTAGATGATAAAAAATTGTTTTGTCAGGGAGTACAAGAAGAATTAGTTTAAGTTCATCAGATTCTTATAGGCAATGATTATTCAGTACTAGCTGAAGTGCCCATTGATTCTCAACGGGGCAATTAGATGTCGGAATATATGTACTATACCTATTTGTACAAAAGAAAAAATAACACTTCGCATCATCTCGTAATTTAGTCCAACGGGACAGGTTATCGAAAACAAAAATTTTCTAATCAAAGTTCGAGGCCGAAATCTACAATCAACAATAAGAATGTGAATCATTATGGAATTTCCCTCTTATTATTAACATGTCTCAAAGTAATGTGTAAGTTTGCAAGATTTTCAACTTCCGATTCTGGTAACTTTAATCGTATAATTGTCAAGAGTCCAAAATGATAAATAAAAAGTTGCTCCTACATCTCCACTAATTTATTACGGTGCTACGCATGTTTGTTGCCCCTGTAATTCCCCCACTACAAATTGTTTGTGACTGATATAATTAAAATCTCTGAAAATTTTCATCCTCTTCATATCGTCATTTACTTCTAAATGGGCCTAAAACATTTCTCACATTCTGATTATTTTCCAGGAAAAGTTGTGATAGATGCATTCCGCCTAATTAACCCCAATATGATGGTGCTAGGTCAAGAACCAAGACAAACCACTTCAAATCTTGGCCATTTGCAGAAGCCATCTGTTCAGGTAATTCTTTTCCTTACCCTGATTCTGCAACAATATATCTTATAGTTAACCTGTTACAGACCTGCAGTAAGATTTGAGTTCATGACTGATTTGATCAGCATTCATTATAATGTTTTTAAATTGTTTTTCTCTTTTGATGGAAGTTGTTTTAATTTTTTATAGTATTATTCCAATGATTGGGGTTATTATGGGATTGCTCTTTGGACCGTTTTTGATCCACTTCTTTTTTTTTTCAAAATTGTCTATCGTGTTTGCTTTTACTGCAAGGATATTTTCTTCAGTTATTGAATTTTGACATTTTGTAACTTTGGCTGAAACTGTCTCTCTTGTCAAATAAGTCTGTTTGTGAATAGTAGTTTACAGAGTGTTGTCTAAAATAAAAATTTAGTTTCAGATGTATTGCATGTTTTTTCTACTCTGTTTAGTTTAAGACTTTGATGTGGTGAGAAGTTGTCGAGCCTTGACAACTTGAATAACCTCTTTAAGTTTAGGGAAAGATGTGTCCCTTTGAGAAATCCTGTATAAGTCAGTCTAAGCCTGATTCCATATCTCAAAATTTTGATATCCACGACCACAGAATCTGTAACTGTGTGTTATTTGTATTCTGAATACATAAGTACTGTTATTTTATGCCTCCAAAAGTTATGTTTTCCTTTTGATTTCTTAGTTTCATAAAACATAACATTTATAGGTTTTTAAAGTATTTTATTCTTAACCTACTGTATTTTTTACATCATAAACAAATAGTGTTTTATATAGTTCATCCTTAATGTACTGTACAGTATTCATCTTTTCTTTAAAATCTTATTTTTGTTTACATATTCAAAGTTAGCTAAATTGAAACTATACCCTGACTACTTGCATCTTCATCTTTCCCCTTTGTATCGTTTAGAGATGGCATGTGATGTTTCTACTGTAAACAGTGTTCAAGAAAGGGGTAAAGGTAACTTTGCACATGAAGGTATGCACCTAAGAAAATTCCAAGGAAAAATGGACATGAACAAAGTCTGACAGGACCAGATCCTTGTAAACAGCATTAGTAAACCTCTTAATAAGTCAAATTTCTTGTGAAGTAACCTCATTTTTTAGAAAACTTGAAAACTCAAAGGTTTTTGGCTGTCCTTAAAGATATGTGAGTTATCAGGGTTTGACCTAAGTTCTGTTAAAAAAAGTTTTGACAGCTGAGGTAATTTTTCATGGGCTCTTGCTTGGAATCAAATTTGGGATCGCTTGTACCGAATTTGCTACCCACTTGCCTATCTGGGAGCCTATTAATGTTGTTATGGATCAAATTTGACAGCATCTGTATTCAGCTTGGGAAATAATTTCAGATAATTTATAATTAAGGTGATGGTTTTGTGCTACATGTTCATATTTTCGGAATGTTGCATGCTTGTTCTAGTTCAATCAAAATATTTATAGCAAAGCATTCTGTTGGTGTATATTTGTCACTTCCTAGCCTTCTATGTCATACCTTCAAATTGAGTACTCTAAAAGAATTATTACTCTTATAAGTTTTTAATTTTCTTTACCAAATATGAAAGGCATCATTGAATTGATTGTTGATTTGTAATTAACTAATCAATGTAAGGTTTCCATCAAAGCGATTTAACTTTAATGGATTAAGGTTAACGTTAAATCATTTTGGTCTTTTTCTTTGTATGTTTCTCTTTAAATTGTAAAAATTTAATAATTTCAGGCACTTATCCACGGTCTTAATCGGCATTACTACTCCATCAGTATTAATTACCGCAAAAATGAGCTGGAGCAGAAGATGCTTCTTAACTTGCACAAAAAGTCGTGGATGGATGGCCTAACTTTGGCTGATTACTCTGAGCATTGTCGCATCAATGAAAAGACGGTGTCAGATATGCTTGACTTGGCACGGAATTATAACAAGGTACACTTCATCTGTTGTCTTTTTCTTATTTTTCATTGTACTTTAATTAAATTTTAATTTTTGTGGCAAACTCATGTTTTTCTATGCAAGTGGAATGTAAGCCTTCATTTTGACAGATTTAACATGAAATTAAATGCATAATAAAGCATCACGTACTTGGCATTAAATCTGATCATTATTCGCAAGTTGGCTTTAATATCTTTATTATCGTTCCATGCATAAACACCTATATAGTCACTGATTATGCCCACATTGTTAACATTAGATATCTAATTTATGAATAAAAATAAAAATGACTTAATAAAAATATAAATAATACATTTTTTTGTATTTATCTAACTCATAAGTATCCTGTTGTTTTAGTAATTATTTAGTTCAGTGTGTAAAACTCAAGTATATGGACTGTTCTAATGGAAGTAATGTAAGTTTTGTTTCATGTTAAACTGAGAAAACCCTTATCTTATAGGTAAATTATGAATAATTTTTATTCAATGCCAAATACCATCAAAGAGTGCAAGCACGTTTTTGTCTGTTTTCTGGGGTTAGGTTTCTTGGTGTAATTGCTATACAATCAGTGGTCCATAAGTCTTCCAAATTTTCATTTCTGTGAAAACCATGTTTTGTGTGCTAAAATTCCTATAAGATTTAGACCAATTTAGTAAACTTTCCTACAATTTACCAACATGGATATTATAGAATACCTTGTTAGAAAAAACAATAAACTTACACCATTGTCATAATAAATGGTTCATAGTATGCGTGAACATTTTCTACTTAAGTTTATGGCTCTAAAGGTATAGAACCATCAATATGGCAATCAATGCGGCACCAGGCAGCCTTAATGTTTAAAAAAATTAACCTTCCTTGCAAAGTACCATATTTTCTGGTAGATAACCCATGTGTTATCTATACAAAAACTACATAAAAATGATAAAAATAATAGTGCATGATGTACAATGGAAAATCTCGTTTCATTGAATATCTTGAATATTGAACTTGAAAACATATGACTAAACAACACACGTCATATGTCGCGGAAGTCACGGAGTTTATACTCACATATTAGGGCAATTTTATTTCAACCAACATATTGTAAATGTTAACGTAATCAAATAATTCCATTCGAAACACAAGAGTAATTATCATAAATATTAAAATAGTGAAAAAACATTCTCGTCAACATAATAACAATTTTGAAATGCACGTTATCAATGCATTTATCACAGAAGAAATTTTTTATATGCATGTTATCTATAAATTATCACAGAGAAGATATTTTAAAAATGCGTGTTATCTAGTAGGTGTGTGTTATTTACCAGAAAATACTGTAATTCTGTGCTTGATTTCTGTTGCTACCATCACTAGTCAGTTGTAGCATCATGGTAACTTTAAGGAGCCGGTGGATTCCCAGGGGAAGGAATATGGTTACATACACAAAGGTTATTTATTCATTAACCCTTGCTAGATAAACAAGGCTCTTATGGAACTCATGCATATTATTTTGCCACAAACCCAAAAATCCACAAATGTAAAAAATAATGAACTTATATTTCCATTATTTTACACTATTTGTACTTTTTTGGTATACCAACCTTTAACCAGTAAAAAGAAAAAATATTCCTTGGGATAACAGAGCCTACTGCGTAGCCTTACTTTGGACTAGTGTTTGGAGATTTTAAAATTGAAGATTTTTACACTAGGAGCAACCCAGAACCAGAGCTTATGATCTTGAAAAGTTTCCAAATGAGGAAGTAGCATATAATGAAAATAAAATCAAACAGTTGCATGAATAGTTAAGTGATAGGGAAATATAATCAGGTATATCTTATATGTCAATTAATACATCTTTTTCATTCTTTCTCCTTTATGCACATTAGATGTTTTAACAAATAA
>KZ308312.1:2696200-2846668 GCA_000376725.2 Ladona fulva
AATCAAAGTTCGAGGCCGAAATCTACAATCAACAATAAGAATGTGAATCATTATGGAATTTCCCTCTTATTATTAACATGTCTCAAAGTAATGTGTAAGTTTGCAAGATTTTCAACTTCCGATTCTGGTAACTTTAATCGTATAATTGTCAAGAGTCCGAAATGATAAATAAAAAGTTGCTCCTACATCTCCACTAATTTATTACGGTGCTACGCATGTTTGTTGCCCCTGTAATTTCCCCACTACAAATTGTTTGTGACTGATATAATTAAAATCTCTGAAAATTTTCATCCTCTTCATATCGTCATTTACTTCTAAATGGGCCTAAAACATTTCTCACATTCTGATTATTTTCCAGGAAAAGTTGTGATAGATGCATTCCGCCTAATTAACCCCAATATGATGGTGCTAGGTCAAGAACCAAGACAAACCACTTCAAATCTTGGCCATTTGCAGAAGCCATCTGTTCAGGTAATTCTTTTCCTTACCCTGATTCTGCAACAATATATCTTATAGTTAACCTGTTACAGACCTGCAGTAAGATTTGAGTTCATGAATGATTTGATCAGCATTCATTATAATGTTTTTAAATTGTTTTTCTCTTTTGATGGAAGTTGTTTTAATTTTTTATAGTATTATTCCAATGATTGGGGTTATTATGGGATTGCTCTTTGGACCGTTTTTGATCCACTTCTTTTTTTTTTCAAAATTGTCTATCGTGTTTGCTTTTACTGCAAGGATATTTTCTTCAGTTATTGAATTTTGACATTTTGTAACTTTGGCTGAAACTGTCTCTCTTGTCAAATAAGTCTGTTTGTGAATAGTAGTTTACAGAGTGTTGTCTAAAATAAAAATTTAGTTTCAGATGTATTGCATGTTTTTTCTACTCTGTTTAGTTTAAGACTTTGATGTGGTGAGAAGTTGTCGAGCCTTGACAACTTGAATAACCTCTTTAAGTTTAGGGAAAGATGTGTCCCTTTGAGAAATCCTGTATAAGTCAGTCTAAGCCTGATTCCATATCTCAAAATTTTGATATCCACGACCACAGAATCTGTAACTGTGTGTTATTTGTATTCTGAATACATAAGTACTGTTATTTTATGCCTCCAAAAGTTATGTTTTCCTTTTGATTTCTTAGTTTCATAAAACATAACATTTATAGGTTTTTAAAGTATTTTATTCTTAACCTACTGTATTTTTTACATCATAAACAAATAGTGTTTTATATAGTTCATCCTTAATGTACTGTACAGTATTCATCTTTTCTTTAAAATCTTATTTTTGTTTACATATTCAAAGTTAGCTAAATTGAAACTATACCCTGACTACTTGCATCTTCATCTTTCCCCTTTGTATCATTTGGAGATGGCATGTGATGTTTCTACTGTAAACAGTGTTCAAGAAAGGGGTAAAGGTAACTTTGCACATGAAGGTATGCACCTAAGAAAATTCCAAGGAAAAATGGACATGAACAAAGTCTGACAGGACCAGATCCTTGTAAACAGCATTAGTAAACCTCTTAATAAGTCAAATTTCTTGTGAAGTAACCTCATTTTTTAGAAAACTTGAAAACTCAAAGGTTTTTGGCTGTCCTTAAAGAGATGTGAGTTATCAGGGTTTGACCTAAGTTCTATTAAAAAAAGTTTTGACAGCTGAGGTAATTTTTCATGGGCTCTTGCTTGGAATCAAATTTGGGATCGCTTGTACCGAATTTGCTACCCACTTGCCTATCTGGGAGCCTATTAATGTTGTTATGGATCAAATTTGACAGCATCTGTATTCAGCTTGGGAAATAATTTCAGATAATTTATAATTAAGGTGATGGTTTTGTGCTACATGTTCATATTTTCGGAATGTTGCATGCTTGTTCTAGTTCAATCAAAATATTTATAGCAAAGCATTCTGTTGGTGTATATTTGTCACTTCCTAGCCTTCTATGTCATACCTTCAAATTGAGTACTCTAAAAGAATTATTACTCTTATAAGTTTTTAATTTTCTTTACCAAATATGAAAGGCATCATTGAATTGATTGTTGATTTGTAATTAACTAATCAATGTAAGGTTTCCATCAAAGCGATTTAACTTTAATGGATTAAGGTTAACGTTAAATCATTTTGGTCTTTTTCTTTGTATGTTTCTCTTTAAATTGTAAAAATTTAATAATTTCAGGCACTTATCCACGGTCTTAATCGGCATTACTACTCCATCAGTATTAATTACCGCAAAAATGAGCTGGAGCAGAAGATGCTTCTTAACTTGCACAAAAAGTCGTGGATGGATGGCCTAACTTTGGCTGATTACTCTGAGCATTGTCGCATCAATGAAAAGACGGTGTCAGATATGCTTGACTTGGCACGGAATTATAACAAGGTACACTTCATCTGTTGTCTTTTTCTTATTTTTCATTGTACTTTAATTAAATTTTAATTTTTGTGGCAAACTCATGTTTTTCTATGCAAGTGGAATGTAAGCCTTCATTTTGACAGATTTAACATGAAATTAAATGCATAATAAAGCATCACGTACTTGGCATTAAATCTGATCATTATTCGCAAGTTGGCTTTAATATCTTTATTATCGTTCCATGCATAAACACCTATATAGTCACTGATTATGNTTCAACAATGTTTGGCCATCTTGACTTTTCCATTCTCACTTATCACAGGGGAGTCTTTCTTACTTCTTCCAATCACTTATTACTTTGAGTTGAACATCCTCCTGATATGCATTTCATCTCTGACCATGAGATGGAAATAAACTCCTTAAAATTCAGTTGATCCTTCACCTCGCACTTCTCTGGATTCCTTGCATTCACAGATTACAAAAATGCATATGATTGAGTCTGTTCAATTGTTGTTTGCATTTATAGTTTCTACAGGAAGGAGAGTATCTTTCAAACTGTATTCATCCTCTATTAGCCTGTTTTCTTATCATTTACTCCAGGCCGACATCTTACATAGGATTACAATAAATTAAAGAGCTAACTCGAATGATTGGTGTATACACCCCCTGCCACACAACGAAAGGCAGCATGCAGGGTAGTTATGTGGATGTAGATACAGTAGGCATAGGCAATTCTGAGGCTTTATCTGGCTTGATTGCCGTTTTCAAGTGCCTATGAACTATTTCCAGGTTTTCTACTTTTCCTTTCTGTTGTAACCAAATCTTTTATTTTAAATTTCATTTTTTATCTATGGCAAGCGATTAAAGATGCATACTATATATATGGAATGTCTTGAAGAACAGAGATGCAATTCATTACATACATGCTGTCAAAAGTGTTTTCTAGCATCTTGGCTGCTCACTGGAAAAGGTTACCCATGCCAACATTACTGTTACAGTTCTTCTGTAAATATGAAGTTCTATTCTTGAGTAATTGCTGTAGAAAGTCATTTTGTTGTTCACAAAAAGTAGCTTGTTGGATGGAGGTAATTACTCCAATGGGACACTCCATGTGTCAAAAAGGTCAATGCCACTGCAGTCTAGTCTCTCGGGTGTTTCAAATAGTAAAATACTGAGTACTGTAATAAAAATAATTATTATGTGGCCTAGGAAAGCATTGTAACTTGTTCTCAATTTGAGTTTATACATACATTTATGTGTTCTGATAGTGATGGTTCGTAGAAGAATTTCAAGAAATTATTGTGCCTTTGTTTGATCAAGTACACATTCATAAATTTAATCTTGCCATTCTGAAAGATCTTGCTTGAAATCCTTAACAATAGGATGGGAATTGTTTGATTAAAATTTCTGCAAGTAAGTTGCATTTAAATTAAACTCTTCAGGATAGAGTAACTACAAATTTTTAGCAATCCGTTTGTAAGGGAAATATATAAATGCACGTTATCAATGCATTTATCACAGAAGAAATTTTTTATATGCATGTTATCTATAAATTATCACAGAGAAGATATTTTAAAAATGCGTGTTATCTAGTAGGTGTGTGTTATTTACCAGAAAATACTGTAATTCTGTGCTTGATTTCTGTTGCTACCATCACTAGTCAGTTGTAGCATCATGGTAACTTTAAGGAGCCGGTGGATTCCCAGGGGAAGGAATATGGTTACATACACAAAGGTTATTTATTCATTAACCCTTGCTAGATAAACAAGGCTCTTATGGAACTCATGCATATTATTTTGCCACAAACCCAAAAATCCACAAATGTAAAAAATAATGAACTTATATTTCCATTATTTTACACTATTTGTACTTTTTTGGTATACCAACCTTTAACCAGTAAAAAGAAAAAATATTCCTTGGGATAACAGAGCCTACTGCGTAGCCTTACTTTGGACTAGTGTTTGGAGATTTTAAAATTGAAGATTTTTACACTAGGAGCAACCCAGAACCAGAGCTTATGATCTTGAAAAGTTTCCAAATGAGGAAGTAGCATATAATGAAAATAAAATCAAACAGTTGCATGAATAGTTAAGTGATAGGGAAATATAATCAGGTATATCTTATATATCAATTAATACATCTTTTTCATTCTTTCTCCTTTATGCACATTAGATGTTTTAACAAATAATTGTATAGTTTAAAAAAATCTTGAGTGTTTTAAGTACTATAACGTGTCAGAAACAGAAACCCCTTCATATTATCATGGATAAATATTAGCTACATTGTTCCTGGGTTAATAAATTGACCATATTGCTCTAATTACCATTCATACCCTGTGAAACATTATAGGGATGTACAGTCATAGATTTTTTTTAATAAATGATTATTAATGTCAATTTTTGCCATTATATTTCAGGCACTAGAGGAAGAGGAAAAAATGACTCCAGAGCAGCTGGCAATAAAGAACGTTGGAAAGCAAGATCCAAAGAGACACTTAGAAGAGAAGGTGGATGTACTTATGACAACTAATATTGTACAGTGCCTTGGAGCAATGTTGGATACAGTGGTTTTTAAGTGAAGATATGGTGAACATTCTTGGAATCTGAATTTTGAAACACATTTAAAGACATAAGTGTGTGGTTTCCTGTGAAGATTGTTAGCTTTCCTAAAGCATTCTGAAAATAGGAAATGTTTGTTTTTTACAAAAAATGAGGAAATTTATATATTGAGTTCAGAAGTTGAAATTGCAAAATTGGAAATTTAATTTATGAAGCTGCTACTGTCATTTTAATAAAAAACTGTCTTCAAAAGTGCAAGATAATTAAAATTATATTCTCAGTTCTTATCACCTGTGTTTCTTTAAGATTTGAAATATTTTATTAGTGTTTCACAATCAGGTTGCTGTTTTTCTTTCTCAGTTGATTTTTGTGTGTTGGTTTTATGATTTGATATGATTTTTATATACTGCTTTGTAACATCTTTAGCAGTTTTGTCATCCATTATTGTTTCTGTTTCTTATCACGTTTCTCATTTCAAGTCTACTTAGGTTCCCATCCCTAGTTCCAATATTTAAAAAAAAATATTTTCTTCTTCAAAACTCAGAATATTNTGTGAATTCCGAGTAGATCGATTTGTCAAATGAAGGAATCGGAAGTGAAGAATATCACGGACCGGCTTTGACTTAAATCCATATATAATTTTATATATTATCGGTATGTATAAACAATCATTAAGAGTTATAGTGCCTTAGTATTTTGAAAGTTGTAGATATGCTCCATCGGGGTTGTGTTATCACTTTGTTTTCGAAAGAACGCGTACAGAATATTTTATTCTTTGTAATATGTAATGGTAATCTTTGTTTAAAAGTATATATTAACTCAATTAAGCAATACCACTGATTTTGTTTAATTTATATGAGAACGAAGCATATAAAGTAAGTGAAATTAAAGGTTGTTGGTTTCCCAAAAATCCTATCCATTGAATAATTGTGTGTTTTTATTCGAATATTCTTCATTATTATGTAAGGATTATTATTTCAATTTTTTGTTTAAAAAAATAGTTAAATCGATTGGAAAAAGGTTGTATGGTTTTAAGAATGGAGAAAAATCCGGAACGTGAAGTATATCTGAGCATCGATTTTATGGTCACGTGGTGCATCATGGATGTTGGTGAAATGTTTCAGAATTGCTAATTTTGTTTATTATTTGTCGTATACGAATTAGAAGTAAGACTTTGGTTTGCTATTGCGGTTTTTATGTTTCTCTTTATCTTAATCACAGAAATTATGTATTTACTGACCTAAGGTACTTGAAATAATTATGATATTGTCGCCGATGAAAATTTTGCTTCATCTCATTAACTGCATTTGTCTGCTTTTGTGTTTAATCTTTATCACGTATTAACATTGAAATTATGAAAATCCCCATAGTGAAAATGGCATCGCGTTCGCCTAGTCGCAGATCCACGCCCCTCTCTCATTCGCGGGATTCATCCCATCGGTCTCCGTCGTTTGGATTGAGAGGTAACACACGAAGAGGAAGATCTCCTCCTGTAGAACCTCGAAGACGAAAAGTTATACCAAGAAGCGGTGGACCAAGGTCAAGTGAAGCGACAATAAGAGGGCAGCGGGGTGCAGAATTCAGAAGCGCACAGAGAAGGTATGGGATTTCAATTTTTACTTGAAATGTATGATGTCTTAAATTTGTTCTGGGTTTGAAATCCATGTAGAAGGTAACATCAATTTTGGTATTTTTCTTGTGTTTTGAAATTTTAATTTCGATTTGAGGTGAGAAACTTGCAATCTAATAGCCTCTGATTTTGAATTGTTATACTCTCTTATCGTCATATACTTATTTTTTCCCCAGATTTTTCAATGTATGCCACTTAAGTAGCATTTTAATTGCACTCAGGTTACTCTTGTTGATCTCATATTCATGACACGTTGCTGTGAAATGAGTTGACAGTAAGTGGCGACCTAACATTACTAGCTCCTTGTGTTTAGTTTTATTTACTAAATATACATATTATTAAGTTTTTGTGATGGAATGTAATGTTAAACATTATGAACTAACAATGCTTACCTTTAGGTCCAATCTATGTATCTTCAGCCTTATCAACTAATCTGTAGTCTATGTTCTTGCTTCTATTAGCAAAATCTATGAATCCTTTACAAGTCTTTAAATCACACTACTCCCCTAATTCTGCTCTTTTGACAAACAGAATTATTTCCTTAAAATATTTATAATCATATGGCTTTGCAATTTTTTAAATCCTACATTATTAAACTTCCATTCCTATAAAAAGATGATCATTCTTATTTTCCTATCATGTGGTTTTTAGTACAATTATTAGTAATTTTTTAGCACTTATTTTAGTACAATAATAACAAATTCCACATGTAACTCATGTCACAACTGTACTTCATCATATCAGCCTTAATTTTGTCTATTTCTGTAGCTATGCCATTATTATTTCCTTACACAACCACAAGTGTGTTAACCAAGTATTTACTACAGTCATTCATTGATTTTCTTATCATGAGGAATTCCCTTTCAACCCTACAAAATAATTACTTCAACATTCTTTGTCTTCAATGCATGATTCTATGAAAGCATTCAAGTTTCTGTATAAATGCTTTGAATGCAATCTCCCATTTGATTGTTGATAAACTATGGTATGACATGCTAGTATCTCTTGAAAAATCTTTAGAATTTAAATCCTGCTCCATTAGATGGCTATGAAGTAAGAACAATTCTAGCTTAATATTAAACAATCACCTGTCCGTACAATTTTAAGAACTGGACAAATTGTTTGCTGTTGTATAATAAATTAAGCAATTCATTTTGTTTTAGCTCATTATTTAAGGGTATTAAAATGTTTGTGGAAGATTTAACTTAAGTAATGTAATCAGTATAGGTCGCGATCCTCATAACTGAATGCTTCCAGTTTGTGGACAATGACAGGCTGAGAAGAGAACAGAATCCAAGCAATTGAAATTAAATTCTTAAGGAGCAGTTTGATAAGAACAAGGAAAGACAAGATGAAAGAATCACAAAGATCTCGGGTATAGAAAGACTCAAATATAGATTGAGAAAATAGGATTAAAATGGTTTGTCCATATGAAGAGAATGGCAACTTCCAAGCAGAGTATTTGAAGAGAAGAATAAAGGAAAAAGAGGAAGGTGGAAGGACATGATTATGAAAAACATAAGTAAAAGAGTGGAAGATGCTGATAAATTGTGGGGTGAGGTGTAGTGGGAGGATAGAACAAGATGGCGGTCACAGGTCTAAGCAAGCACCCTACCCTGAAAGAGTCTGGATGGAAGGGGAAAGGATGATGATGAATGTAATCAGTAGTTCTCCTCTGTTGAAGATAAGGATAACTCTATGAAGACCAGAAAAGAAATCTTGCTGGCCATACTAATTCAAGTTTTTTTTTCTTCTTGGATTACTAAATTATTAGTAACTTAAATGGAGCACACCTTTACACCATGTTGTGTTAGGTCAGTTTGATTATAAGTTTTATAGGACTACTGCAGTGGCTAAGTGAGAATTCTCTTATTATCAAGCAAAAGTTCTTCAAAAAATTGTAATTGGTTTCAATGACACACATGCCTGGTTTTGTAGCATTATTTACATACCTAACTACATCATGATTTCATGAGTAGTGTTTTGTGCTCTTATTTGTAGTGAGTAGCAGTGTATTTAATGTTTTTCATCTAAAGGATTATTGAAAAGGAGGTTTTTTCTTGTCTTTTCAGTATACCTCCTGCAAGTTACCAGCAAGGTCATTTTTCTCCTGGACCTTCACAGCCAGGTAGTCACTCTCCCAGAAGACCATCAGTTTCCAAAAGACGTTCTTTCACTCCTCCAATATCTGCTATGCCATCAGCATCTGGAAAAAGGAAACATATACCACGTATGCGATCCTCTTCCAGCTCTTCATCATCTCTCAATTCCCCACCTCGGCTTTCTCGTCCGTCACCACCACTGAAAATGAAAAAAATTTCAGTGGAAAGAATGCCACCCTCAAGAGAACCCGTGATGGTTCCAGTGAGAAAAGAAAACAGGTATGATTATGACATATGATGGTATATCATGTTAGTAGTTGGATATTACTAGTCCTATCTGTAAAAATTCTCCTTGTCTTCTTCCTATAGCAGATTCTCATTAAGTCTTTGGGAAGGGTCTAATCATAGGTGTACCTTAAAATTCTCATTGAAAATTTGACATTAGTTGTAGCAAAAATCATAAATTAATACCATGAAAACCACATTTAATGGTAAATAATTATATTAGCATGTGGTATATAAAAATGTGTTAAAATCCTTTAATTTTCAAATATTTCATGAATATCTTGATAATTCTTATCATAAGATAGGAACAGTNATTAAAATTTCTGCAAGTAAGTTGCATTTAAATTAAAAACTTCAGGATAGAGTAACTACAAATTTTTAGCAATCCGTTTGTAAGGGAAATATATACAAATTTATCCATCTGTATTACAGAAATTATTGGAATTCTGTGGCATCCTCTTTCGTTAATAAAAAATTGATGTTTTTATGGTTGGCCAGGAAAAATAGGAAAAGGTTTGATAGTATTGTTAATTCAATTATCCATAAAGAAAAAACAGTTGTATTTGTTTGGACCAATGGTGGTAAAACAATTTTTAGCATTAGTAATATTGTTAAAACTGCTTTGACAGCTGAGGTCAATTTACACATTGACCCCCAGTATATACTGAGCCCAGGACTGCTTTCACGGAAATCAGCTACATTATCCAACTTGAGAGGAAGAAGATACTTCATTTTTTTCCCCATAAAATGATTTTGAAGCCATCTGAAATGCAGCCAGTTGTTATGAAAACTTGGTTCAGAGGCAAATGACATCTACTGTGAAAAATGACCGGAAGACCATTTTCTAGTATTGTTAAAAGTGCTATAGCTTCGACAGCTAAGGTCATTTCACACTTGAGCCCCCACCTGGAATTGAACCCAGGACCGCTTTCACCAAAGTAAGACCATTTTATAAAACTGAAAATTTAAGTAAAACATGTGAATAGGACAGGACAACTCAGTTCTATTAATTCAGTTCATTGATTGTAGCTCAATCTTAGGGTAAATAAAATGTTATATTGGAATAAGAATAAGTTTTAAACATCTTTAAATTGAAAATGGTTACATTATACTTTGTAAAAATGTATGCAGGAAACTATGTGCAAGTATTTAAGTGCAATGAATACGGTAACAGAAGGAGTCATATTGAAATGCCAAATCATCACATACTGGGGGAGCAAATTTCAGAGGTTATAAAACTGTTTAAATTACATTACAATTATTTGTAGAACAATATATTGTTCTACAAATAATTGTAATGTAATGACAGTATACTGTCACACATTCATGTAATTCTAAAAAGAAAGAAACAGTTCTTGCTCAGGGAAAACCATCATATGTTGAATCCATCGGCTAGCTATACCGCAGATGTATTCAAACAGAGAATGTAAGGGCAGATTGATTTGCTTCACAGCTTAATTTATCGCCACGAATGATGATTCTGAGTTAACGGAGTAATCCTCTCGTTTAGGCTATCTTTTAATGCTCATGTTGAAAGTGCTTCGCAATCTAAGGTCATTCGCACGTAGGCCCCCACCCCCACCGGGAATCGAACCCGGGACTTCGCTTTCACCGAAGTCGAACGCGTTGCCCACTTGGCTAACCGGGAGCCCGATTGAAATATAGAATCCAGTTGTTCCATGTAGAGCAAAAACGATTTACAGTAATCTATTTTTTAAAGAAAGACTGTGTATTCATTTTTTAAATGCATGTACGTTTGCTATTATTGTTATCTAATACCTAAAGCTTGTTATGTATAGCATAAGACTCCCGCCATTTTCATTCCTTGGATTATCATTGCGCGATTGCGCTGTTGCCAATGTGAGGATACTAGCAAAAGTTACTTGAGATATTTTCTATGATAAGAAGAAGATAATGAAATTATGGTAATAAAAACTTCAGTTCGACATATCCATCATTTTGAAATAGTATATTAAGTGTTGAAGAATAAATAAACTTTATAGTGGTATGGTGTGAGGGGTGTGAGTTATTTTTCAGACACCGGAGGACGCCATTTAAGCGGCGTTGTGAATTCCGAGTAGATCGATTTGTCAAATGAAGGAATCGGAAGTGAAGAATATCACGGACCGGCTTTGACTTAAATCCATATATAATTTTATATATTATCGGTATGTATAAACAATCATTAAGAGTTATAGTGCCTTAGTATTTTGAAAGTTGTAGATATGCTCCATCGGGGTTGTGTTATCACTTTGTTTTCGAAAGAACGCGTACAGAATATTTTATTCTTTGTAATATGTAATGGTAATCTTTGTTTAAAAGTATATATTAACTCAATTAAGCAATACCACTGATTTTGTTTAATTTATATGAGAACGAAGCATATAAAGTAAGTGAAATTAAAGGTTGTTGGTTTCCCAAAAATCCTATCCATTGAATAATTGTGTGTTTTTATTCGAATATTCTTCATTATTATGTAAGGATTATTATTTCAATTTTTTGTTTAAAAAAATAGTTAAATCGATTGGAAAAAGGTTGTATGGTTTTAAGAATGGAGAAAAATCCGGAACGTGAAGTATATCTGAGCATCGATTTTATGGTCACGTGGTGCATCATGGATGTTGGTGAAATGTTTCAGAATTGCTAATTTTGTTTATTATTTGTCGTATACGAATTAGAAGTAAGACTTTGGTTTGCTATTGCGGTTTTTATGTTTCTCTTTATCTTAATCACAGAAATTATGTATTTACTGACCTAAGGTACTTGAAATAATTATGATATTGTCGCCGATGAAAATTTTGCTTCATCTCATTAACTGCATTTGTCTGCTTTTGTGTTTAATCTTTATCACGTATTAACATTGAAATTATGAAAATCCCCATAGTGAAAATGGCATCGCGTTCGCCTAGTCGCAGATCCACGCCCCTCTCTCATTCGCGGGATTCATCCCATCGGTCTCCGTCGTTTGGATTGAGAGGTAACACACGAAGAGGAAGATCTCCTCCTGTAGAACCTCGAAGACGAAAAGTTATACCAAGAAGCGGTGGACCAAGGTCAAGTGAAGCGACAATAAGAGGGCAGCGGGGTGCAGAATTCAGAAGCGCACAGAGAAGGTATGGGATTTCTATTTTTACTTGAAATGTATGATGTCTTAAATTTGTTCTGGGTTTGAAATCCATGTAGAAGGTAACATCAATTTTGGTATTTTTCTTGTGTTTTGAAATTTTAATTTCGATTTGAGGTGAGAAACTTGCAATCTAATAGCCTCTGATTTTGAATTGTTATACTCTCTTATCGTCATATACTTATTTTTTCCCCAGATTTTTCAATGTATGCCACTTAAGTAGCATTTTAATTGCACTCAGGTTACTCTTGTTGATCTCATATTCATGACACGTTGCTGTGAAATGAGTTGACAGTAAGTGGCGACCTAACATTACTAGCTCCTTGTGTTTAGTTTTATTTACTAAATATACATATTATTAAGTTTTTGTGATGGAATGTAATGTTAAACATTATGAACTAACAATGCTTACCTTTAGGTCCAATCTATGTATCTTCAGCCTTATCAACTAATCTGTAGTCTATGTTCTTGCTTCTATTAGCAAAATCTATGAATCCTTTACAAGTCTTTAAATCACACTACTCCCCTAATTCTGCTCTTTTGACAAACAGAATTATTTCCTTAAAATATTTATAATCATATGGCTTTGCAATTTTTTAAATCCTACATTATTAAACTTCCATTCCTATAAAAAGATGATCATTCTTATTTTCCTATCATGTGGTTTTTAGTACAATTATTAGTAATTTTTTAGCACTTATTTTAGTACAATAATAACAAATTCCACATGTAACTCATGTCACAACTGTACTTCATCATATCAGCCTTAATTTTGTCTATTTCTGTAGCTATGCCATTATTATTTCCTTACACAACCACAAGTGTGTTAACCAAGTATTTACTACAGTCATTCATTGATTTTCTTATCATGAGGAATTCCCTTTCAACCCTACAAAATAATTACTTCAACATTCTTTGTCTTCAATGCATGATTCTATGAAAGCATTCAAAGTTTCTGTATAAATGCTTTGAATGCAATCTCCCATTTGATTGTTGATAAACTATGGTATGACATGCTAGTATCTCTTGAAAAATCTTTAGAATTTAAATCCTGCTCCATTAGATGGCTATGAAGTAAGAACAATTCTAGCTTAATATTAAACAATCACCTGTCCGTACAATTTTAAGAACTGGACAAATTGTTTGCTATTGTACAATAAATTAAGCAATTCATTTTGTTTTAGCTCATTATTTAAGGGTATTAAAATGTTTGTGGAAGATTTAACTTAAGTAATGTAATCAGTATAGGTCGCGATCCTCATAACTGAATGCTTCCAGTTTGTGGACAATTACAGGCTGAGAAGAGAACAGAATCCAAGCAATTGAAATGAAATTCTTAAGGAGCAGTTTGATAAGAACAAGGAAAGACAAGATGAAAGAATCACAAAGATCTCGGGTATAGAAAGACTCAAATATAGATTGAGAAAATAGGATTAAAATGGTTTGTCCATATGAAGAGAATGGCAACTTCCAAGCAGAGTATTTGAAGAGAAGAATAAAGGAAAAAGAGGAAGGTGGAAGGACATGATTATGAAAAACATAAGTAAAAGAGTGGAAGATGCTGATAAATTGTGGGGTGAGGTGTAGTGGGAGGATAGAACAAGATGGCGGTCACAGGTCTAAGCAAGCACCCTACCCTGAAAGAGTCTGGATGGAAGGGGAAAGGATGATGATGAATGTAATCAGTCGTTCTCCTCTGTTGAAGATAAGGATAACTCTATGAAGACCAGAAAAGAAATCTTGCTGACCATACTAACTCAAGCTTTTTTTATTTCTTGAATTACTAAGTTATTAGTAACTTAAATGGAGCACACCTTCACACCATGTTGTGTTAGGTCAGTTTGATTATAAGTTTTATAGGACTACTGCAGTGGCTAAGTGAGAATTCTCTTATTATCAAAAGTTCTTCAAAAAATTGTAATTGGTTTCATTGACACACATGCCTGGTTTTGTAGCATTATTTACATACCTAACTACATCATGATTTCATGAGTAGTGTTTTGTGCTCTTATTTGTAGTGAGTAGCAGTGTATTTAATGTTTTTCATCTAAAGGATTATTGAAAAGGAGGTTTTTTCTTGTCTTTTCAGTATACCTCCTGCAAGTTACCAGCAAGGTCATTTTTCTCCTGGACCTTCACAGCCAGGTAGTCACTCTCCCAGAAGACCATCAGTTTCCAAAAGACGTTCTTTCACTCCTCCAATATCTGCTATGCCATCAGCATCTGGAAAAAGGAAACATATACCACGTATGCGATCCTCTTCCAGCTCTTCATCATCTCTCAATTCCCCACCTCGGCTTTCTCGTCCGTCACCACCACTGAAAATGAAAAAAATTTCAGTGGAAAGAATGCCACCCTCAAGAGAACCCGTGATGGTTCCAGTGAGAAAAGAAAACAGGTATGATTATGACATATGATGGTATATCATGTTAGTAGTTGGATATTACTAGTCCTATCTGTAAAAATTCTCCTTGTCTTCTTCCTATAGCAGATTCTCATTAAGTCTTTGGGAAGGGTCTAATCATAGGTGTACCTTAAAATTCTCATTGAAAATTTGACATTAGTTGTAGCAAAAATCATAAATTAATACCATGAAAACCACATTTAATGGTAAATAATTATATTAGCATGTGGTATATAAAAATGTGTTAAAATCCTTTAATTTTCAAATATTTCATGAATATCTTGATAATTCTTATCATAAGATAGGAACAGTGAGTTGAAGTAATCAGCACCTTTACTCCCCCTCAACATCTCAATTTCTTTCTCTTATATTTTGTGTTTTCTATTTACACATTCTAAGCATTAAATTACTCTCTATTTTAATACAAAATTACATTATCTTATTGATGCTGGGTGTCTGGCTGGATGCTTAAAGAAGTAAATGAGAAGAACTGCATGTAAGGCATTTAGCATCCTTGAGTAACTTTTCATTTAAATGGTTCATCAGGAACTATTCACTGTTTGGACAATTTTAAGCTTGTTATACATGTGTGATCCAATCATTATGAGTATTTACCCATTAATACTTCTTTAAAATACAGAAAAGAAAAATCACGTCTATGATATTCTTGCAGTTGAATTGGTAGCTGATTTTGATAATGGCTTTTATTTAGATAGGCTCGAATGAAAATTCTTGTTAGTGTAATATATAGTGTGTGATTGTTGATTATTTACCAGATTCTGTTGTTTCCGGAGTATTTACTGTGTTTTATTCTGCCATAGAGTATTTATTATTCCTGTTGTTGCCTCATGTATTTAGATAATTTCTTGTCTTAAATATCCAGGTCCAAAAGTCCTCTCACAGAAAGAGGGGCTTTGTCTAGAGGAGCAAATCGTTTTGGTGCTAGAGCAAGTGGTGATGATTTGAAAAAGGAAATAAAGGGAAGTTCTTATGCAGCTGGTCGGTCCCTTCCTAAAATCTCTGGTCAATTTTCTGATCCTCCTAGACAGGTTGAAAATCCACAAAAGAGGTAAAATAACATAATATTTTTCTATGGGTTAGCCATCTATCAATCATAACTATGCACAAGGAGGTTTTCCAAAGGATGAGCATCATGGCCCAGGAGATGGGTTTCCCCTCTTTCCAAGTTTTCAGTCATTTTCTTATTGTCATTGCTTCAATAATTGAAGAATATCAATATTATTCTCCCTGTAGACACAAGTCAAATTATTACTCAGCATTTTCTATGGTTGTCAGTAACTTTTTAATTGAATCACCCCTACTTCTTTAGGGAATATGACAAAATATCCTATAATTATTCAGCTTGTATCACTACAGGTTTTGG
Organism: Ladona fulva; assembly: GCA_000376725.2. NCBI lineage: Eukaryota > Metazoa > Arthropoda > Insecta > Odonata > Libellulidae > Ladona > Ladona fulva. The sequence goes on from KZ308312.1 coordinate 2,712,032, forward strand.
TTAAGGTGAGATATATAGAGTAAGACCTTTTAAGTCTTTGTGCAACAGTTAAAAAAACTAAGGAATTCTGAAATTTTTCATTTCAGTATCATAATTTCTCTTCTCTTAGACACTAAATTAATGTTAAACTTTAAAATATCTTACGCTGTATTTGCTTAGTAACTGGTCAAACAATCATCCAGTACTGCATGTGAAAGGGGTTTCATATAATTTTGTAAACTTAATTATTTATATAGTTGCCTTATTGTAAACTTGGGTTTTGTAGTTCCTTTACCAGAGTACCAGAGTTGTTGTCCATTAGGTATCAGTGTGCGCTCTTTATTTAGGTTTGTGGCTGAACCAGTTAGGCGCTATAGTGGGGAGGATGATAGTCGACCTGTTTACAGAGGCCCTGATGGCAAGGGACCTACTTTTGATCAACATGAGCTAAAGAAAATAACTGTGGGAATACACCGCAGTATACCAGCCAATGAACTTCAGATACATAGGCAAATATTCAATCCAGAAGATGTTGTGGTGGTTCGCCGTCCAGGTAGGCCGTCATCTTTGTTAAAACTGATTCCTGGCATCAGAGAGAATAAATTCCCTATGTCATTCTTTGTCTCTGTAATTGCCAGTGTTAATAGCATGTTGCGAGTTTTATAGTTATTTACTTGATTCAAATATTGATGTTACATTATCCTTACAATTAATGCGTATGCAGTAGGTTTATTCTGAATTTGAATTCAAGTATTGATTTCCTATAAAGTTAAATTATATATCTGTATGTTGTCATTTATATAATTATCAAATACATTCTATTGCCAGAATTAGGATTTTAATTCAAAGTTTATGGCACTAAGGTTGTCAGTGAATATTTTCTGGCTGGAAAGATGCTGTAAAGTAAAAGCTTTATTTATCTAGTTGAATTTAAGAGTGAAATTGTTTTTAATAAATTGAAAGTTAAATCAAAGACTTCACTTTAATTGTTAGTTTTGATTTTTTAAAGTCACTATTTGCAGTAATAAATTCATTGAACTCCGTTGTGACACATTTTACTCAGTGTTTCGACACATTTTACAGTGTTTTTTTTATTTTACCTTAATATTTGTAAAATATTGTCTAATTATTTTTTTACAGAGTGATTTAAAATTGTGAAATTGATAATTTAGTTTTAAAAAGACTTCTTGGAAGCCTTTTGTGTTTCTCCATGTATATTCTGTGTCTAGGTCAATATATTTTATTGTGGATTGTTACAGTGGAATTCTCTCATATTAATTTGTAATGGATGCTATTGTAATATTTCTAGTTTTTAATTATTAATGGTTCAGTCTATAATCATGAATTTTTTAATAGGTATCCAATGGCTTGTTGTGAAATGGCTTTGTTGGTTGTTAGATTTTTGAAGTGCATAGAGATTCCTTATTTTACGAGAATGGATCAACTACTCTATTTCAGTTGTTATTTAACTGAAAGAAAATCACATTCTTAAAACTGAAAGAGAGAGATTCTGTTTGCAGCTGTGTATTGTGTTAGCATAAATGTGATATTGTCACCTATACATTTATTCAAAAGCAGTGGAAAATGCTGGTTTATGGAGACCATGGATCATGGTATCTCTCCCAAAAGCTTTCAAATGAGATATTAAAATGTTGCCTGGAGTTGATTGCTGAGATGGATATGGAGATGATGATTTTATAGCAGATGAACATCAAATCTGCTCAACATAATTTTATTTTAAGAGATTATCTCACATCTTTTATCAAGATGACAATCAGTGAGTGATGGTTATATCACAATCACACTAAGTGGTGATCATGATTTCTGATTTGCCAGATGAAACATCTGGTCAGTTAATGGATCAATTTAAAGGAAATAGCTTGAAATATATACTAAAATCACTGCCTGAAAGATAGCAGTGGCATATGATAAATAATGCATCTAACACATGGAATTGCTATGTCCATACTCAATGGATTATGCTTAGCATTTTGTTTACCAGTGATACTAATTATCCCTTAAAATCAATATATTACTCAATATTTCTATCACCACCATAATATTCGGAAATAATATCAAAGTTTTTTGTTGGAATTCATGAGCTGTTATCTTACTGATGACAAAGAAATGCTTAATTCCAAAGTTGGAGTGAAAACATCAGTGAATTGTTACAAAGGAAACCATTTCATCTGGTTTTTCCTCTAGATGGGTGATCATCAATTTTTTTAAATATCATCATTTGGTAAGTGTCACAGTTGGGGAAAAATGTGTGTACAATGACCTGATAACTTAAGAGGGGAAAATAAGCAGTATCTTTTTCTTTTAGGTGTTGTATTTCCTTTCTTTTTTATCTACAATGACAGTAAGGTCCTTGCTGTATAGTTTTTCGGGTGTGATTGTAATCTCTCATTTGGGCTATAATTCAATTCATTTTGCAGAATCCGGTGGATAAATCATACAACTGCATGGATATAATTGTCCTCATTTAACTGGATTTCAAAGGAGTGTTGGATGATGAACATCTGGCATCCTCCTTAAGGGATCGGTCATAAGGAAATGTGAAAACGGGAAACGTTTGGGTTGGTTATGCCTTTAATGGGGAATCTTAAAAGTTTGGAGAAAGTAATATTTTATTGACACTCGGTGATTGTGTTCTTCTGCAGCTGTTCTTCCCGCATGAAAGAAAAATATTGAGATGAGGATGCAAGATTGGGGAGCCACTGTATTTCGGGTATGTGCAAAAGACATCATCGTCTGTGGCATTCGGTTGATTTAATTACAAATAAATTCCGGTTTGTCTGTAGTCTTTAGTACCATAATCTTTCATCGATGGTTCCCCACTCCTTAAGTAAATTAACTTTTCGAGTGACTTTGTCGAGCTAAATGAATGAGGGCTTGCACACAATTGTAGGTTTTGAATGTTAATACTTTCTCTTTAAAATTTAAAGAAAAATTCAATAAGTCAACCATTCCAGATTTTCTTCTGCTAAGGATAAAGAATGTGTAAATCTCATAAATTTGACTTAAAATGTTTGGGAGACTTCCCTTTCTATGAGAGAGGTAACTCTTATCGGTGAAAATTAACAGTGGATATACAAATGGAGACTTTCGTAAAGAGTCTAGACATCCTCTCAGTTGAAAAACTTTTTGATAGAAATTCTTCAAGTAACATTGTTAGATTGAGTTTGAGTTCAAGTAATATCATGATTAATGTAAAACGAATGAAATGAGTAGATAATTCAATAAATTCGGTTTCTAGCCTGTGAAATATGAATATAAAGGTCCAGATGGACTTCCAGACATACAGGGACATGTCCAGATGGACATATCCTGTGTAACTTCAGTGATTAAGTGAGGAAAAGGCAAGTTTTGAAAAAAGTGCATTGAATATCTTGTGGAAATTGTAATAGACTCATGTGGATACATGTGGAGGCCTAGCATCCTCCTCATTGAATTGCAGATTATTAATTTGCATATCAATGATACTTCTCATACCAGAAGTATGATACATGATTTTGAATGTTTTGCTCTTCGGCTGAGGTTAAACCACTATAGCTTGTGTGCCATTATGTGGCAGAATGTAAGCCTACAGAGATTTATCATAAAAACAAGAGTGTGATCTTAGCTGCCAACAAAATGAAGATGAAAGAAATGATCATAGCAGAAAGTCCACAAATACTTTCTACAAATGTGAATTGACTACAGCTCCATCACCAATTGTGGAAAAAAGCATTTTGTGCCTATAAGAGCTCAAAATAGCTATAAATAAGGCAAGATACTATTAAGAGGAAAATAAATTAAAAATCAATAAATGTGAATAGATAGATTTCATCTATCCAAACACATTGATTTACCATTGGACCTGTGTATGTTATGTTTCTTCTTGAGAAGTGTTTCTTTAAAAGTGTTGCTTTCTTTCTTCTTTACTGCATTTGCCACCAGTCATTGTTGAAATGTGTTGCATCATTTTGCCCCTTTTCAAACTCAGCATTTGTTTCAGCATTGGAAATCCTTGGAAAATAGTAGAATTAATCCCTCAAGCATTTAACCATGCCTTCCTCTGCTCGTATAGATGGAAGAAATTCTGGTGCTGCTGATGGGATTCAGGGTGAAGTATTTAGATTGGTGAGCGTCCGCACTGACACAGGAGAGATAGTTCAGGCCCTTTCCAAGATACACCCTTGTGAAGTTGATGAAATGTCTGCAAGCTTCATGGAGGTCAACGGATGCACAAGTAATTTATCTTCTGTATTTGTCATTGCTAGTGTGGAAAGGGAGTGGGAAGAGAGGATGATTTTTTTTTTTGATTTTGCTCTTTGTTCTTCCCATTTGCTGTGATGGATCCTTCACAGATTTGTGTAGCTGCAGCATTATGTTCTAGGCCTTGTTATACGATGTGGAACCTTAATTCCCTCACCAGTTCCCTTTCTGATAGCATAATCATTTCATCCATTTTCAAATTTATGAAGTCATTCTTTTCATTACCCTTACAGTGCACTCTTTATTATCCTTGAATCAGTTGATAACAGGGTACAAACAATAATGTTTGTGGGTTCAGTGGTGTGCTTATTTTTGTAGGAAATAGTTTATCTATAAATTATAAATCTATTACTTTACATATGAAGGATTTTTGATTCTTTTGGGAATATTAAGCCAAGAATTCTGTATATTTTAATTAGAGATCAACTCTTAATCAGCTTGTTATTTATTTTCCTCCATGAGTTTACTATTAACAACAAGGCATGTTCAAAAGGTGGGTGCAGTATGTACAATTACGCAAGTGTATGTATCCAAATACTGAACAAATGGTAGACCTTTTTTATTAGGGGTTAACAGTTTGCATAGAATCCATTGTTGAAGTGATGTGAACAGAATTATAATTTCTCAAATATATAATCATTCAAAAGAGAAATGATGTTTTTGTTAGTATTGTTGTTACATATGGATAGAAGACTTGATTTTCAACAAAGCTTTTTGAAAAGTTTACCACTACAGATCTCTAGGACGAGATTATGTGTTTTTACACGCCACTGCCTGCAGCTTGCAGAGCTGCAGGCAGTGGTGTGTAAAACACAGAATCATAATAATAATAATACAGTTTGTATATATAAATGTATTTCAAAGTTCTTATAAGTCATATGAGAACAGTCTTCCCATTATGACATCCTTCAATCAAAGGAATGCAAAAGATTTTAACTAGAAACACTAGGCTAAATTTTCTAAATCTGAGGGTTGTGTAGCTCATGGTCAGATTGTTGAATCTTGTGTAAGCTAGTTCACTTGGGGAAGTTTTTCCAACTCAGAAAATATCTTTAGGAAAAATAATTACCTCTAAACATTTGTGTAATTAACTATCTACCTCAAAACATATATCTAATGAAGTAGTTTAATACAAAAAAGGAGTTAATGCTCAAGAGTGCACTGCTGTGGTAATTCATCAGTCATACTTTCCTCCATTTTATAAGTACTAATTATTCAACTTCTTGTCTAATTGGCACTTGTTACATATAGATATGTTTTTCCAGTTTCAATGCCTCCTCCCTACCCATATGTCATCAAAGCATAATAGTTCAAAATGCAGGGAAGGTCCATTGGCAAATATGAAGACAAAACTCGGAAGATAAATATACTTACTGACTCTATATATCTGAATATAATGTATGATGCTAGTTAGACAAAGTTATGGTGTTTTTCAAAGTTTTACTAATGGAAAACATACATTTTGAGGTGAATGAAGCCTTGTGAGATGTTATGTGAGACATAAGAAAATGAAAGAAGAGGCTGAAGCATCAAAACATGAAATTAATAACTTCAGCAGTTAAAAACTACTGCTAAGTTGTGAATTACATGCAGAAATGGAAAATGTTAAGTAGTTTTTAATGAAAATCTTTCTCATATGTGAAGCTTGAGATGTGTGGCTTTCTACCTCTGAGGGTTTTGAAGGTAGTAGAAATTCCTGCTTAACGATTCTGAGTTCACACCTAAAGGTATTTTACTTTAATACATATGAAGAAATACGGTGAGATCCTTAAACATTCCTCATTTATTCATTCACTAACTAATACAAGTTATTGTGAAGCAATTCTCTCCTTATTTCAGACATGATTACAAGTGAAGGAAGATGAGATCAGTTGAAAGTGGACTCCATTTCGGATTATTGTTCAGTCACAATTCTGATCTTTATATACTTCATACTTAAATGGAATGCAGTTACAGGTGTGGTTTACATTTGTGTCCATTAAACGTCTGGGAGTTTAATATTCAATAAAAAGTGAAGTCGTTAATGGCTTAAGGAGTGAGAGGATGTTGGAAGTGGTTGTCAAACATGTTTTTACACAATTTGTGAAGATAGACTGCATTAGTGAATAAACATCTGGAAAAAAATAGAATAATTGGATTATTTCAATTGATACATCAGTGATGTCTTTGGCATTCTTTTGTTATGAGACAAGGAGAAAGGAAGACTCTTAACGATTGAAATCAAATATTTGCCTTAATCTGAAGAAATCTTGCTAGTTCATGAAGTCAAGAACCCTAAGGCTGGTCAGACTTTGATCGCTACTTTTGAAGGTGGCATGAAGCATTATGAACGAGATGAAAAGCATGGTAATTTGCAGTTATACCTCTGTGGGACTCTACGGGAGTTTGTTCCTTCAAAAAAAGAAGAGTACTTTTAACCATTGTACTGTTTGTCAGGATAAGTAATGGTTGCATTAGTTTGTGGCGTAAAGTGTGTGAATCTTCTTTAAGTTTGAAATTGTTACTGTTCTTATTTGTCTGAGTACATTAAGGAAGAAAAGATGTTTTCATATAGTGGTAATTGTACAGATAGTCATGAAATATGACGATTTATGTGTGACAGTGTTTTTGGTGCCAATTCATCACTGCAGGAAAACCTGGATAGTAAAATAATCCAGTGTAAAATTAAGCAAGAAACTTGTGAACGCTAGTTTGCTGATGGAGTTAGCAAAAATATTATGAATGCTTTCTTACCATGATTCTCTCCTTCAATGCGTCGCTGCCCAACAGCTGTGGTTTTTATTTGAAGATATTTGAATTTGGTTAGTAATCGATTTAATGCAAAGAATATAACTTGGGAATGAGGATGGTGGTGTTTAAAAGAATAAGATTTATTTCTTCTGTGTATTGTGAATGCAAGAGTGAATCAATGGTGATCATGAGGATGGTTAGCCAATGAAAATGATCTTCAAAATAGTGATGTTTGGAGCTTTATATTATACATCACAGTCAAGCAATAAATGTCAGTAGAACATGCTTGCTAGTGATTCTATTCTTAATGATGAGAAAAGGATGCTATTGTGAATTACTTGTCAGGGTTGAAGACCAGCCCTTAATTATCTAAAATTAGTTTACTCATGAAGAGGTAAAAATTATCATTAATTTTTCTACTGTACCATTTGATGGCAAGAGAATTAATCATGACTATGATGGTCATTTGAAAAGTGCCAGCCTGCTCTTGCTTTGAGGTGCCATTGCATACCTATTGTGAGTTGTTCAAGTGAATGAAATCTGCATCTATAAGAAAATTGTGCTGAATATTTTCCTCTATAATGATAGGATAGTTTTTCACAGATGAATGAAAAATAATCAAGAAAGTTGTAAATTTATTTGAATTCAACTGTGGAAATCTCATAATAGGTATCTTTTGGTGAGCTGTAACATCATTTGGCAATTTCCAAATAACTCTTAAGTGGAATTATTTATTAAAATAAGAAACTGTCTAAGATAGTTTGGTGGCCTACCTTCAGTTGAATGGAGAGTTAATTGATACAAGAGAATAACTGGAAATTTAACGTGATTTTTAATGTATACAGTGAGTGATGAGTATACAGTTGCATTACAGTTGGAGATGAGTACACAGTTGCATTACAGTGAGTGATGAGTGTACTGATGCATTGCTGTGGGTGATGCGTATACTGCTGCATTACAGTGAGTGATGAGTTACAGTTGCATTACAGTGAGTAATAAGTTACAGTTGCATTACAGTGAGTGATAAGTTACAGTTGCATTACAGTGAGTGATAAGTTACAGTTGCATTACAGTGAGTGATAAGAATACAGTTGCATTACATTGTAACTTTAAGTGAGATATGACTGATGTTGTGTTATGTTAAAATATTACAGTTTGTGGCATCGTCAAGCATCGACACATTTTAGCGACATGTTTTGAGTGTTCTGGGTCGTCTTGCTTTAAGCGATTCCAAATTTTGCTGGAAGTTTTTATATGTAATGAAGTCAAAAGTTCAATTATTTAGGTTGATAACTATGAAGAAATTGTGAGATGATTTTATTTCAGGTATAAATTTATTCTTTTAAAATTTGATTTATTTTACATCTTAGACTTTTGATGGAAATGGAATGATGATATGAGCAATCCCATTGCAGTTTTTTAGATGTTGTCTATTTTACTGCTTAGAATTCATGTGTTGAGGCTGCAAAACCTTCCATAGGATATTTTGTCTAAACTTCAAGGATGCAGTCCATTAAGGCATCTAAGTTCTATAATTGACCATGTACTGCATGCTTTAGAGTTAATTTAGGATATCATCTGGATATGCATCACATTGTTTGGAGTGATTATGATGAAGCATTGGAGTTAATTTCATTCTGATATGCTTCGGTCTTTGCAGCTACTTCATTGGTTTAATTCTGAGTTATGAGCCATTGAAAGCATAACTTGCTATCTAAATTTTCGTATTTGTATAGGACATTTTGGAGCTGCAGCAGTATTAAATTCCTTCATCCCTGAACAATGTGGTCAGTGTAAAGGCCGAACAAAACAGGAGGAATTTAAGTAATTATTTTTATTACTTGTGTATGTTTTAAGGGAAATAATGCAAAACAGGAATGTCATTGCCAGAAGCACACTTAAAAATTGTCAACTGATTTTATCATACCTTCCGATAGTGAGGAGACAAGGTCATCGGAGGCTGAACAAAATGCCTCTATGGCTCAACTACTTCTGTAAGTTGTACTTTATTTTTAGGGTTGACGTTTAGGGTTTCAGCTCTGTTCACCATTTCCTGTGAGCTGTAAGGAGAAATCTTTGGAAGAATTCCTTATGATTTTATTTTCTAGTAGGAAGATGATTCAGCTGTAATTGGTAATGTTGAAGTGCTTATGTAAGTATCAGGTGTGTTTCAGAAGTATCTTTTGTATCCATTATGATAGTTGTTGAAAACTGTTTCTTCTTGGAACTATGAAGATCATTGTATGCATGTTCATGTAACTTAGACATTTTGTTTAGACATGCATGCTTTCTATTGCGGTGAAACTGCATTGGAGTTGGTGGAAGTACCTCTGAGATGGTCTTCTGGCTATGCAGCTGACTGTTATTGTTTTGTGAATTTTTTTGCTCAAGGATTAATGGAGCTCCCCTCAATATGCTAAGTTAAACATCTTTTCCCTTATCCATCTGCTTCTGTTATTTTCTGTGGATTATGTATGTGATAAATTTCAGTCCTTAACTAGAGATATAGAAATTTATTGAATGAAAGCAATGTTTTAATTTCTTTGAAATAAGTGGAAGCCATTAGATGATGGTATGAGTGACCAGTAATACGTGTTGCTCAACAATTGAAGTTGGACTAAAAACAGGAAGATTTGGAGACATCTTAATTTGATGCTACTCATTTACACCTTTTTTTTTAAATTCCGTTATGTTTCTGGTTGTTGTGCAAGTCCAACTGAGAGTAAAAAATTGTACCCATGTAACCACAAACATTCACTACCATTTCATAAGGGTAAACCTCTGTAAAATTTGTTTGTGAAAACTGGAGTGCAAGTTTTTATTTGCTCCATCTGTGGGTTTTTATAAGTTTTATGAAGTGAATGAAACAACATTACCCCATTCCTGAAAAATTAAATTTGGAAAATGATTTCATAGTGAATGAAAAGACATTATACCATTCCTGACAGATTATATTTGAAAAATGATTTAAATAAGGTCCATGACTGTCTTGGAAGTACAAGGAGATAGGGATGGTATCGTAAAACCAGAGTGGCTGTTAGATCTCTTACCACCTGAAGGGGCTAATTTTAAATTTGTATCAATTATATGTGATTGTTTTGTATTATTTGGTATTACATTTGCCAAATGTATTGAAAGGCTCTTAGTTTGTTCCAATATTGTTTGATCAATGACATTTAGATAGTATTAACTTTGCGCTAGATATTTTTCCTGCAAAACAGGTGATATGTTTGACATGTTTTAAATAGGAGATTCAGAGGGATTCATTCTTCCAGTTAGTTAAGAAACTATAAAAGCAGTTTTCTTGACCCTGCAGTAAAATAGTACAGGATGATCCAAATAATTGCTGGCTGCTCACATATACTTGTTCTTTTTTATTTAATGAGAAATGTTAACTTCCAAGAACTAGTGTAGCAGAGAGTTAGCATTGCCATTAAGATGTCTTGAAACATTTTGGAGATGGAATCATTTAGAAAGTTTGCATGATGATTATTTATATTCATTATGTTTACTACAACAGCAATTCTTACTGCCGTAATTGGCAGCATTTTTGTGAGAATCAGATTTGCAGTTCAAAACTGTGATCAAGTTGGGGCAGCCCACTGTGCATGTTTAATAAGAAATGATTCAAGAAATGTCAATAATGGAAGTGCATACAGTTAATTGTGGCTCATTTGGCTCATCAACTTTGAAATGTTAATAGTGTTGAGATTCTTATTTGTGAAAAAGTTGTCTGGCTGCCTATAATTGGAATAATATTTGGGAACAATATCATATCTATCTTGAATATTGGATCAAAAATCCATGTAGATGATCAGCAGCTATTTGGATCACAACAATTTTGGCTAAGAAGAATTGGATGTTTCTGTCTAGCAGTTTTCTGAATCCTTGAGAACATTTATTAACATGCTCAAAATGGTTCGTGTATTCAAGCATGTAAGGAGATTATAATTTTCCCCCACTATCTATATTTTATTGTGCTTGTTCTGCTTCATAAATGCTTTTATTCTCAAAAAAGAGTACCTTCAGAATTACTGCATTTTCCTTTGATAATATGCAACTGCTGCTACTGTTAATTTTATTGTGAAACTACTGTTCATTTTATTGTACATAGTAGAGTACCTGTGCAACTGAAAATAATGTGTACTTTTCATAATCTTCTTGTGGTAGTACAAGTTAATACTGGCAGTAGTTTCATTTGTTGATCTCTCTCTCAAATCTTCTTCTAAGAAAACATAGCATATAAACTTTAGGGTGAACTAAGATCTCTTAAGAGTATTTCACTGAAAAGAAATTGTGTTACTCATGGAGTACAAACAAGTTTAAGTTCTGTGCCTCCTTTTTCCATTCATCATCCTTTACTTAAAATATTATGGAATGATTAAAACTGTGAAGGGTTTATTTAGCAAGACATGTACAATAATATGTAGTTGAATGATGACCTATCTCAGGAGAGAAGTCGCCAATGAACACCTGGTTCAGCATCAATTTTCTGGAGTGCTTTTGAGAAGTGTCCGATAGGGTGAATTTGTATAAATGAAAAATCTGCTTTTGTGGTTACTTTTACTTACTTTTCTGTGAATATACAGCACACATTCTTTTGTGTAGGAAAGTCTCACGACAACCGACGTGAAAGTTGTAGGACGAGCTTCCAAGAAATCATGGCTGAAGCCGTTTATTATGTCTACAGAAATATTTCTGTCATACCAGCAAATAGATATTCCCTGACAGTAGCTCCTCTATTAGAGTATTTCAACTCAGTGGCCTTTCTATAATTTCTTATTTTCACTGTTATTTTTATTAATTATCAGTTTTTTACTTAAGGTTTAACTTTTTGTTACTTTGATGATTGGAAACATTGTATAGGGTGGTGTCCTTGCAAAATATTTCTCAAATTACATCGGGTTTCACTTGCATTAATCAATTGTGTGAACAATATTTTGTGACAAGCAGTTTTCTTATTTCTTTAAGGAATACTTGTAGTGTATGTATGTTGCATTGTTAATAATGCATCTTAGTATGGTTTTAAAAACCTGTTTCTATGAAATAATTTTCACTAATTGGAGTCTTTGGAAAGTTGTTGTTAAATCTAAAGTTACCCAGTGATTCCTGTTGTAATAATTCCTATTCTTCCATCAAATAGCTGATGCAAAACTGGTAATTCTACCTTTTCTATTTTATTTTTAAGTCATACATATCTACAGCTATTTTATTCAGTTCTAGCATTTCTAAAAGTATCAGAAAGATGAAAGAGAACTGAAGAAACATTTCATCCAGGAATATATTTTGAATTCATTTTCTACATTATGCCTTTGTTAAACAGTGTTAATATTTTTATTTAGTCAAAATAACTTCTGAAAATTTAGTTAATCTGCATCACACTTGCTGACTTTTAAATTTGTCAGTGTCTATGTCTATGTGTATACCCTGCTAGCCACCTTTCGGCGTGTGGCAGGGGGGGGCAGTGTATGAAGATATTGCACTGCTGCTTTATAATTTATAGAATTTAAAAAAATTGTCTGTACTAAAAGCTTTTTAGTTGAATTAGATGTATGATTTTCTGCTCAAGGCCAGTGCAAAAAGTATCTGACCTCATGTATTAAACAGCAAAGAGTAATGGTCTAGGTTAGGTTAAATTGTTGCTAGTGTTGTTGGAATATTTCACATTGATGTGTATTAATGCTAGTTGTCGCTGTAGTTTTCAGAATCTAAATGTGTACAAGTTCTCTTCATGTTACAATGAATGTCTGGAGCAACATTATAGTATTTTTGGTCTATAATAAACAAAAGGATTTCCAAGGAAAAAGAATTGGAACAATTCACCTTATGGTCTCCATAAAACCTAAGTTGAATCAATACAAAGGATATAATGATTTCAAAGGTGGCTGCTTTTCCAGAAAGAGTAAACAGGTCTGTGGAAGACTGCTTGTCTGGTCTGAGTGCTTATTTTTTTTTTTCAAAAAAGTGCTAGCAGTGATCATGAATGAATATTGTTTGACGGGGAAAGGGAATTAACTATAAGGTATCTACATGTGAGCTGGTAGAGCTCTGAATGATTCTGTTTGTATGCTGGATAGTTGCAAAACATGCTCAATATACTTTCAACAGAATAAATATATCTCCATGTTGAGATTCAAATTGCTATTGTGCATCAACTTGGATCCTTACTTGAAGACATATCAAGATTTGAGAAGAAGGTATATTTAAGTGCCTAGGAGCCCTAAATCTAGCAATCATGTTGGAAGAGCACAACTAGCTCAAAATTTGAGAAGGACTTCACAGGTTATGGGCTTATTGAAGCAACAACTATTGCTTATTTCAACTACCAATTGGGAATCTTGTGTATGCATTTTAATGACACACCACCAATAATGAGTAATACCGAGAAGTTCATGTTTGTATTCATCATGGCAATATTGCAGCTCATTCAATGCACCTGATCCTGACTTCCTTGAACAAGCTTTACTCTGCTGGTCCACAAATCCCTACTACCCTGACTTGGCTCCTTGTGATTACTGGCTGTTCCTAAAGATAGTGTACTTTAAGAGATATATTTTGAGAGCTAGAAGGCAATTCATAATGTGATGGTGGTGCTGTATTCCCAAATGATGTCTTTCAGCATTGGTTCCAGTGATAGAGTGGTGGACAAAATTTTTTGTACCACATTGACTTCTTTAGAGGGGATCAGGTATTTGAAGCTTATAAATATAATAACTTTATTTCTGGCCAGTAATTGGATACTTTTTGTACAGACCTTGCATTTCATGAATATCCAAAAGAAATAGAAAATCTTAACCTTGGTAGGTATTTGATTTTCGTCGGGTAAAACTTTTGTCTAGACTTATTCACCCTGTTGATACTAGGGTCCTTGTGATGAATTGCAGGAAATGAAAATTTTTATTGATATTATGTTCTTATTTTTGATTACACAAAATTTCAGTCAGCCATTCTATGGAAACAAGTAATTTTTCTAATAAGAAAGTATTCCGTTATAATTTTTGAAGCACAAATAATTGTAATGTTCATTGGTTCATTTTTCTTTGTAATAATGTAAGGTACTGTACTGCATTTTATAATTCAAGTAATACCTGTATAGTCCGGAAAGAATCCAATTAGATGTCCTTTTGAGCTTTGTCATGTTATGACAGTTAACAAATAATTGATATTAAGAGCTTTTGATGAATGAAATCTTATTTATCTTGAACATTAGCTATTTAGGAATGTTGGATTAGACCCTACCTAAAGTTTATCACCAAGGACGATCTAGTGTGTTTCATCTAATGAGGAATTATTTATGTTGGAAATGCTATGCTATAAAATTTGCCAGCAAGGATACCTGGAGTTATTTGGTTCAGTTGCCATACATTCTTACTTTCTGAAACATAAACAACTGGTGAAGATAAGCAATTGTTTGATTAAGAGCCCTGTAAATATTTTTATAGGACTCTTCTTCCAATTGATGGGTTTCTCAGAGAGCCTTGATAAAAGTTGACTTTTTTTTAAATAAGTTAAATTGTTGAATATACATGAGTAGCGAGTATTGTAGAGCCATTGTATTTGCAGTATGATGTATATTACATGGCTATTCTTTTATTTTTATTTGATTATAGCTTACCTCAAAATCCAGCATGTTCTATAACGAATTGGTCATTGTCTGCCTAATTTATGATTCAACTATGAGTATGCTGACAGGGTTACTACTGTTACCTTTCAGATAATTGGTTTATGCAATCAGTTCCAAAGTATTTCAGTGATCTGTAGGCTACATTATATGCTTACTTCCTATTCTCTCTTAGTTGCTGCTGTATGCAATGTCTTCACTTCTTTGTTGTATCCACATTTTGCAGCCTTATCCATATATAATGATGCTTTCCCTGTATTTACCAATGTAGAAATGTATTTGTTAGTGGAAGTAGAAAGCTTCAGTGTATCTTGGCCTCTGATTTTTAGTGTTACATCTGATCTCTTACGGGAGTGACCTGGTGAATCATCCCTTTTCTTGGAATTTAAGTGCTGACCCACTCAAGACATCACACCCCCTTTGGGTAAAGTCTCATTTTATTTAGTCTCATTAGACTTCATTTACTTCTATACATTCATTGGTTTCTGTTCATTTAAGTTGGGATTTTCATATATTTAACTATACAAGATCTTTGCATGACGAAACTTAGTAAGGTGAATGTTGGGAACCAGAGAACCAGGCTCTTTATATTAGGCTGTTATAGAATTTGTCCTGTATTGAAAAGACATATACTCATTCACATTAAATTCATCATCTTATTCATGGATAATTTTCTCTAAAAGTTAAGAACATAAATTGTACATATCACAAAAATTTTCTTTATTATCTTGATGTGGCTGCTTATTTTTCTAAGGGAGGTAATTATTTATATTAATATTATTTCCTTGTATTATTTTCTTTATTATTAGTAAAGAAATGTCAGAATTTTTCATAGTGTGGTAAATTACCATATTTCCCGGCCCATAAGTGCATTTTTTTCCCAGCATAAATGTTATCTAATATTGGCCTGCGTTTAATGAGCCAAGGATGAGATTTTTTTCTAGTGTCAGGGATAGCCATACTACAGTAATTATAAACTATGTTGCCCTTGGACTAGTGGGTTATATCTTCTAATCACTACTAAAGCCTTCCCAGCAATATTGCTATTTATTGTCTTTCTTCTGTGAATTGACATTTTAAAATTTTGTTTTTTCACTTATAAGCAGCTTACATTTGTGTATGTAATCATTGCTTTGTTCACCTGTAAAAACACACCTTATAGGCTGGTGCATCTTATGGGCTGGTGAATACAGTAATTCTATTAGTACTGTTGACTAAAAAAATCATTGGTTTTTATATGTTTATTTCTGTTATGGATGTGACTGTTTAGGTAGACAAATTATTATATTTTTTATCTTTTATGTAAAATATTTCATATTTTTATTAATTCTATGTTGTTAAATCTACAGAATTGTAGTATATTATTTACAATCATGTACAAGTTTTATTAATACTCTTATCCAATTATCCATGTTATATAAATCATCCAATTATACTAATTATCCAATTTAGCCATTACATGATAATCTTTAATTAGTGTTTTGTGTATAACTCCATCATATTACATTTGTAAATTCATTCTCTTTGCTTATGTTTTACATCACCAATAATGCAAGAATATATTGGTCTCATAATATATTTTAATTTTTAGTGGTTACTTTCCATATTCTTACTTATTATTTGTTTTTCCTCAGATGTTATTTTGGTTATCTTTTTTTCTGGAAATGGTTTCTATAATTTTTATATTTCCTTTATCGTTTGGAAAGCAGGTGTTCCTTCGTTTTAATATTGTGACTCTCATATTACAGTGTTAATATATATGAGTGAACTTGTTTTGTGTTTTTGCATCTATATTTTGTAAGTTCTTTCTGTGAAAGGCTTTTTGAAGTTTGATCTATCGGTGACATTCTTACCTGAGGAATAAATGGAGGTGTAAGGGGTTTACATGAGTGGAACTTGGACCTAGATTGTCCACTTGCAGATTCTCTAGCCAATGAAGGTCTAAAGCTATAAGTTGGAATATTTGAGTTTTCCTCCCAGTCATTCCAGTCCTTTTTCTTCAATTTATTTCTCAGGTTACTTTCAGGTCTTTGTATGCAAAATTCACATCCTAAGTCCCCTTCTAAGCTATGTTTGTGTCGTATGTATCCACTCATGGGGTTTTGCTAATGCAATTCTTTCTCCTGGGCTGTCATATTTCTCTTTCCTCTTTCTGTAGTGTTATTGCCTATAATTAGCATTTTATGTATTGTGTATTGTCAATGTATTGTTTTGCATATGGTTGTGGAAACCATCCATCACTTTAATCTGCCCAGATTCAAAAATATACAATTGAAGTAAGTGTTTGTGATTAGTTAAAGATATCAGTGCATCTTAGTATCTGGAGTAAAAAGTATTATGTGCATTTACTTGGGTCATTGTTAACAGCTTCCTCCATGGTATATAATTAATGTATTTATTTGATTTGAAATGTATTATGAAAGATGACATCTTTTTCTCACAACTTCTTGCACATCTTTGTGTAAATTATCTAAACAAAACTATTCTTTAAGTTTAGTGTACAGGATTGCTTAGCAAGAGGAAGTGCATTTAGTTCAAGTATGTTAGTTTTACTGAGGACATATCAGCAATGTTTTCAAAACAATTTTGCTTGTCAGAATGGTTAAGCACCTACAAATTCTGAATGACCATCTACATTCATACATTTGCTGTTATATCTTTTTAGAAAATTGGTTCAGCTGTTAAGTACCAAGTCATTTGTTATTAACAGTGGTAATATCTTTAGCTTCCTTTCATTGCTTAATTCAATGGTACATTATTATACGTAAATTATCTACATCAATACCCAGAAAGCTGCTATTTGGTGTGTTTTGTTTACCTTTGTGTTTGAGCTGTTCTGTTTTCATTAGATATTAAAAGAGCAAAAAATTCCATTATTTATAAGAAACAATATCTGCTTTTGTTCTGTACCATCATCTTTCTATCAATTTTTTAAATGCTATTTATGCAACAACACAACTTAGATAATTTTTGTGTTAATATACAAATATCCTTTCATCCTTGTGGTATTAGTTCAACTGTACCATGTACATTCTCTTCTTATCTCCTTATAAGTGTTCCTTTGGGGCTTACTCAATAGAAAACCCCTGCAGGCCTTCCTTTTGCTCTCCAAGGTAATGGAGTGTAGATGTTAACCTACAAAAATGAGTTCATCACAGTCATAATATGTGGCTTTTATTTTCCAAATAAACCTTAATTCATATGGTTATTCAACTTGTTGATGTTGCAAAAGGGTTAAATGGCATAGCTTTTTGAACAAAATTTGTTGTTGAATTTGCTAAGCTGTTTTCCCTTCTTAAGGGCTTAGCTGAAGCAGGTGCCACTTTCACATACATTTTCACACATTTTGTCTTAATATATACATAAGTAATATGAATTAAATTGTAAGTACTTAACAGTAGATTTTTCAGGAACTTATGCTTGTGTTTTGTCTGTTTTTCTTTCATTTCAGGACTTTTAACCCTTGAATTGATTTTTCTCTAATAAAATATTATTTCAAGTGTGCTTTTGGCAGTGTGTGTCTTGTTCTTGTAATAGATTCATGTTGGGGGTACATAGTAAATAGTTTGTTCTAAAATGAAGGATCGCTGCAGGTAGATGACATTTTCATCCAGATCTCATCATAATTGATTTCATTTTACAGAAGGTAATATTTGGCTACTTTTGCTAATCACTTCAAACTTAATTTTCTGGTATCCATTCTGTAGAAGTTAATGCGTCAAGTTCTTGATCACCTCTGAATTGTAAGTATCCTAAAAAATTGGGTTTGTTAATCATCATTCCATTTCTCATTTAATTGCTCATGAAATGAACAGGTTATATTTCAAGGTTTACTGGGCTAATTTTATTGCATACGGTGCTTGATAGGGAAACTTTTTTTACCCGTTTACGCAGCGTCGCGGATTATTTGGTGTGAACTCTTAATTTCCCAGAGTCGTGGATGTGAAATTTCCTAGCCAAAGCCCTCGGTTGGTATGCAAAAGTCACATTGTCGCTCGGAAAGACCCTTAATCAAAAGGTGGGGAGTTCATGTTTGAGGAGAGTGTGGGGCTTGAAAGATAAATGTCTTACACTTTTCCAATCATGATTCCTTGTCATGTAGGCATATGGAAGGGGTGAGTGAGGGGTAATATTATACCCAGAATGTGGTCCAATGTTTGCTTTTCTTCACAATTATTGCTCTTAGTTTCCTAAGGAATATTCACTATCTTTCCTGTTTACAGGTGTATCAATCTTGAAGAATTTCATGCATGTTTTTCAGTCATTATACTAGAAAGCAGAGGCTCATTTATATCACACTGATTTAATCATGGTACTTAGGGAAAGTTTTGAGAAATTGATATTTAACTCTCTAATTATTTAACCCTATAGTTTTGATATGTATTAATTTGTCTCAATGCACATATGCGATACTTGCTGGCGTGCTTTTCTGATGTGCAGCTATCTGAGTGCTAAATTAGTCTGAGTATCTCTGCTGAAAGATGTGTTTGCGTTAGTGTTATTATTTCTTTTTAATTAAATGGAGAGTGAATGTTCCTTCTTTGTAATCCGCGATATTGCTCTCGTCCTTCATTAAGGCACCTGGTTTTTTTTACAAAAGCTATAAACTTAATCAAACCTAACTCAGTTAATTTGCAGAAATACTCGAATCTAACATTATTAACATTATATTGTCTTGTCAAATTGGGTACTTTCTGTGTTTTTACATTATGCTTTACCCTCAGGTATATTTATATTAATAGAACACCAAAAGTTCTCTAAAGGAGAATAATACTAATTATAAATCGGTTCTTTCTGTGAAAGGCTTTTTGAAGTTTGATCTATCGGTGACATTCTTACTGACTGTTATTGTTTTGTGAATTTTTTTGCTCAAGGATTAATGGAGCTCCCCTCAATATGCTAAGTTAAACATCTTTTCCCTTATCCATCTGCTATTGTGATTGTAGATCACAGTTCAAGTTGAAAAACTTCTGTTTGTCCTCTCTATTTGTGTTGGTTTTCTTGTTTGTATTAAGTAGCTCACTTCTATTTTATTAAATGACATTTTATTATTTTTGTAGTGAAATTAATATAACAGTTTCAGGACTAAAATTTTCCACTCTACGCAACAATATCTCATCAACAAAATATCACTATATCTAAGCATAGCAGTCCTATGGTAATACTCTTTCCTTCTTGCACAATTTACAACTAACCGGGTCCCTATGAATGAGCAAAAATTATACAAGCTATTTTCCACGGTCGTTTTGATACATTTTCAGAAGAGCATACAATTTGGACCATATTCTGGCCGGTATTCATAAATATGTGGCTAGGATGTAAGTTTTTTTGAATCTTGTATTTTTTGATGCTATTCTTTGCTTGGCTTTTTTTTTTCAATTTTTTTATCAAACTTTACGACTTAAAAGGTTTTCATTTTTAAGTATCAAAATTAACTGATCATTATTTTCTATTTTTGGACATTGGATTCAAAATTTTTAACATTTCCATTTTCTCACGGGAATCGTTAATTTTTCTGAAATGCCTTTCATAGTGTCTTTAGATTGGTTTAAGCCCAGGCATTTGTTTGAGTAACCAAGTGGAGTTCATAAAAGATATTGCTTTGGCATAAGATGGGTTGGTGGGCATGGGTTTTGATCCCAGGATCTTGACTAAAATTTCACCCTCTCTTCTCCCCTCCCTTTCCCTCCTGCTCTGTTGCCAATTCCTTGTGATTGGTGATTGGATAACGCCTGAAAATGGCACCTGACGTGACAACTGTCTGCTGCATGGGATATTACATCCGATAGGGGAGGGTGCAAAGCCAATCTTTGATAGGGATGAGTTACGTCATGCCCAACGTGATGTGGAAGTGAAGTACCAAGATAGAGAAATTGGATTGAGGCAGCTTTATCGCACAACCAGGGAAGATCGTTCCAGGATGTGTAGCCAGCAGCCAATTGAGGAGAGGGTGGTAGCCATCGTTGATGACAAGCCAGTCCTGCCCTCTACTTCCCTTCAATCCCTTAGGGGTCAAGTGCGACGTAGCCGTTCCCCAATAGCCACAGTTTCAAATATGGGTGAGTTAATTCCACTCAACGTCTTGCACTTAAGTGGTTGTGCAAGCTGTAGCACCATCCTCTGGTGGTATTATCCTCTGGTAATTTGAAGTAAGGGTTATTCAGAAACATTTACCTGATTTTAAGTGACATTTGGCCCAAATGAATTTTTCCAAAATAACCAACCAATGGATATTTTGTGATGAGTGATTCAGATAATTTTTATTCTATTATTCTTGACTGTGTTACAATGGAAGTTGTTCTAGGCAAGAAATATGCCTGACATAATGGGTTATGTGGGTCTTGGTGTCTTTTTCTGATTGAAATTTCTGTTAATATGATTCAAGTTGCTAAAAGACTACTTATTGCTTGCTGTAAGGCAATGCATGGGGAATTATCAATTCCCTGTTAACTTTAAGTGGACAGTTCGGTATGTTTTCATTTAACAGTGGACAGAAATTAGTGTTTTATCTCTTGAGCTTTTTTTTTATCTTAACAAACTAAATTTTTTAGGACTCAGGGAAGAGTCAGCAACCTCTTTGACAAAAAGTACCATTTCTTATAGGCATTCTGAGTCTAGAATTTGAGAAGCCTCAGATCATTTGAATGCGAAATAGATATATAGAACTTAATGCCCAGTAGAAACATACACCTTTTTCAGCATAACATTTGTTCAAGGTAAGTAAACTAAAAGGAACTTATTGAGCAAAATTATTTTGGCAAAAAATGGGCTTATTTAATTTTTATTCATTTGTGGCATACAGAGATGAAACCTATAAACAAGCATTATACTACAGATTTGAAATAAAATTACGTGATCTTTTAATTGAAAGCTTCATTTGGTGTCACTTCATCTGAGCTGGAGATAATTCCATAAAGAGCAGGAAGTGGCTCCGGAGCTGCAAGTTGCCCTCCCACGGTCCAAGGAAACTTTTTTTATTTTGTTAAAGCTTTCAATAAAAGTTGTAGTTGCTTAAAATTTTAACCAGTGAATCTAAAGCTTTTATTTATATTAGAGATGATGTTAATTTTGCATGCAAAGCCATTTCACAAAGAGTTATTTTAGTTAATTGAAAAAATAATATTCAAAATTGTTTGAGGGTATGCTGATGATTTATAAAAATTTGTCTTTTGTACAGGAAGAAAATTAGTTACCATTTTTTGAAATTTCAGTCATCTGTATGAAATAGCTCACAAGAGAGAAATATTTATCTTTATTTTTATATTGCTTCGTGAGTAAGAGTGAAATGTTTTTGCACATTTATTATTTTTTCTTTCTTTCTAAGATATACTTAATTATTCTCGTTTTATTTCATCAGACCTCCTATGATTTGCAAATTTCCATTAAAGTTATTTGAACTTGTATTAAAGTACGTTTAATCTGATTTAATGTATTATTTTCTTCAATTTGAGAACATTTTTTAAGGTATGAATGATATAAAAGGTAGGTTTTCACTGTGAGGTATATTTGAGTATATCAAGGAATATTTTAACCATACAGGACAGAAGAGTAGTGCTAAAGTAAGAAATTTAAATGTTTGCAGGAGGAATGTTTAAATTTTTGACGAAGGTTAGTATTAAGTATAGGAAACAGTTGATGTAATGTATGAGAGAGGAAACATCCATTACAAAGGTTAATATGAGATAATTTTGAACAAATTGTTGGAATTTTAACCTATTTGTTATTCATCCACTCCAAGGTTTCCCTGAAAATGTATTATGCAATTGGCAAAGTCAAGAACCTGACTTTGTGCAGTGCTGTTTTGTTGACTGTCTTTCCTTTTGAATGCTCTTTGTTTGAAAACATTGGCCATGCTTAAAATTTATCAGTTTGGTATGTCAGACCTACTGTCTGGTTTTTTACTGTGGATGGATGGATTTCCATTTAGCATGTTTTATCCTGAATTCAAACTTTTAATACAAAATATTTTGTTCTTATCTGGTTTGTGTTTTATCACGTGGAACAAAAAGTGCCATCTTTTTTGTGCTCCTCAGCAAAGTGCTCATTCCAAAATTTTATTTCTCACAATTCATCTAATCATTTAAATGCAATGTTGGAATATTTATTTTTGGTTTAAGTAAAAGGTTTTAGGTTATTTCCATGACAAAGAAGTTTATTTTGTAAAGTATCTTTTTATCTGTAATGAATGGATCCAAAAATGTGATTTTTTTCTTATTATTATTATTATTATTAGTCAATACCGCCGCAGTTAGACATTTCGTCCAGTGGCGACGTTTAGTTATCGTGCATTAAAGAACAATTACATACAATATGGCTTAGTTACACATAAACAAATACAGAAAGTTGGTATCTATCTACCCGTCAATTAACTACAATTGTTTAAAAACTACTCTAATCACAATTACAACTTCAATTCTACTTTTACATCACAACCACTACAAACACTAAGATATATACATTACAATATATACAATACTTATGCATTAACTGAAAATTACCCCTAAACAGCATTATAACAACTTGTCGATAACACTTTCACGTAAGATTTTTCAGGGTTCATTGTTATTGAGCTCTTTAGGTAAGAGTTTTAGCAAGTTTTAGTTTATGCGTAATACAGCTAAGCGGTTAATTTGATATGAATTTATATTGAAGAGGGCTGATAACTCTTAGAAAGCAACCACATGTCGGTTGCTTTTTGGTTGTTTTCCATATGCTCCAAAGCTGTTCCAAGCTTACTGGTAGTTGCCTGTCTTTCAGAGGTTCCTCAGCTCTAATCATCTTGTAAGATATGATAAGAAGTGATAGTCAAACATGCCAACAATGAAAGCATTCGACTACCAAGTTTCTTCAGGCTTTCCCCCTGTTAAAGATTAATTCATATAAAGTAAATTGCCCCTGTTAAAGATTAATTCCTATAAAGTAAATCGCTACGTTGTAGTTAATACAAGTTAAAACTTGTGATAACAGAGAGCTTTCTAATCTCACTAATTTTGCGTTTTCACAACCATCCATTACAGGTTGTTTTACAAACTTTTATTTAAGTTTATTGTGTGAATTTTAACTTGTGTAACTTTTATTGGATAACTTCTTTTTATGTGACAGAAGTTATCTGAAACTTTTTATTTCTGTCAAGAATTGGTATTCAAATATGATAATTAAAGTTATTTCAATTAGGTAAATGCTGTCTCAGAAATAAAAGTGAGCACTCCGTTTAGGAATGCAAAGAAACAGGCACTTTATTTGTTCTACCTGCGATGAAATATCAACCAGGTAATACAAATCATGCTAATATTTGTTGCATCTTGTTTTTCTTTGCAATTGCTAGCTGAATTTCTGTTCAACTCCAAACTTTTGAGCATTCATAATAAAAAATCTTACAGTAGTGTGTACGCATTGTGTGAATATGTTTATTGGTTGTTTCCTCATCAGATAGCAGAAAAGGATTCTGCTATTGTTTTGTCCACTTAAGTACATGATTGATGTTAAAGCAATTTGTTTAATGCATTGTTGTAAGATTTTATTGTATCATTTGCAAAATATTATCCTCGGGTCTACAAAGTATTTTTCTCTTTTTCTTCGCAGATTTTATCTTAAAATTTTCAGGGAAATGTAGATTTTGAAAATTTTTCATTAATCGATAAATACTAACTTATTTTGTAATACCGTATTTTCTGGTAGATTACCTGAGTGTTATCTATACAAGAAATATAGAAAAATGATAAAAATAATAGTTTGTGATATACAATGGAAAATCTCATTTCATTGAATATCTTGAAAATTGAACTTGGAAACGAATGCCTAACAACACATGTCATATATTGCGGAAGTCACAGAGTATATATTCATGTAGTACTAGTTTGTTTTAATAAAATTGTACTAGTACAATTTTATTAAAACAAACATTGTAAATGTTAATGCAATCAAATAATTCCATTCAAAACACACGAGTAATTATCATAAATATTACAGTAGTGAAAAAACATTGTCATGAACGTAATAACAGTGTTATCTATACATTATCACAGTGAAGAGATTTTTTAAATGTGTGTTATCTAGTCACAGAGTATATATTCACATAGTACTAG
Source organism: Ladona fulva (assembly GCA_000376725.2). Classification (NCBI taxonomy): domain Eukaryota; kingdom Metazoa; phylum Arthropoda; class Insecta; order Odonata; family Libellulidae; genus Ladona; species Ladona fulva. Next base: position 2,736,707 of record KZ308312.1, read on the forward strand.
GGTAATTTTATTAAAACCAACATATTGTAAATGTTAATGTAATCAAATAATTCCATTCAAAACACACGAGTAATTATCATAAATATTACAGTAGTGAAAAAACATTGTCATGAACGTAATAACAATTTTGAAATGCGTGTTATCTATACATTATCACAGTGAAGAGATTTTTTAAATGTGTGTTATCTAGTAGGTGCATATTCTTTACCAGAAAATACAGTAGTTTGAATTTTGCTGATTTACTAATTTTATATCACTCAAAACAAGCAGATTTGAAAATATCAATGGAAAGATTTTCTGAAGAATAAATTATCATGCCTAAAATTTAACACAACATAAAAAGTTTTTAGGCTCTGTTTGATTTTTGGTACAACAACAGAAATTTTAATCTTCTGATTGATGCTGTTGGGTTAGCCAATGAGAAATTCCCAATGGGAAGATTTAGCCAACTTACTTTATTCTTAATTTATAAGTATCCAGTAATTTTCTGTTAATATCCCTGACAGTCAATGAAATGGAAATCATCTGTCTTTATGTATCAAGAGACAGATGAAGAAGTTTCATTGTCGAATTTCTGAACGATATCCTCTATCCTGGCTTTTTGGCACCAATTGTAGAATTAAGTTCATAGTTTTTTACTCATAGCTCTATTCTCCTATCCATATGTTCTCACAGGTTCGTGTCGCCTTGAGTCAATATCACCAACCCCTATGGCAATGGAGAAATCAAGATCTTACTATGAAGCTTCACCACCACCTCGTATGAGTGGTGGATATGGAAGTTCTACAAATAGGCATGCCTGGGATTTTGAGCAGCCTGGTCCATCACACTCCCACTCTAGAAATACCTCCCATGCTCGCCATAAAGAAGGGTAAAGATTTTGCTCACAATTGCACATTTTTTATTTTTCATACCTTTCAATAATTAGCAAACATTGGGGACTGTTTATTAAAGAATTATATTTGGCCCATTATAGAACAAATGATCAGTGCCCCTGGTGTGCCACATGTGAGTTGAGTTGCTTCTGCTTGCATATTTGATGAATATATGGTAATTTATTTCTAAATTGCAAAGGCCTGATTATAGGTACTTGGTGGAATTCCAATTTATTCTTTCAAGATTGTCATTTTTCCCAAAGAATCTGACAACTGGAATAAGTCTCCCAAGTTTATTTACTGTGTATGTTTGGCTATAGCTTAGATTTATTTATTTTTGAGAGTAAATAAACAAACCCAATTGTACAAAGTTATATCACAAGAAAATATTAAGTAAAATTTTACAGGAATGACCATGTAAAAGAACTTTCTACTTGTATGAATTTTTATTTCATTTTACTCTCTTATGAAATGGGCATTAATTTGGATCCTAATTACAAAATTTGCCTATGGATCTTCTCATATTGTTTAAGTACTATGGTTACATTTCTGTGGAACAGGAATTTTTCCTCCTGGCCTAGCTTTTCCTAGAACTGCATTTCATGAAATGGCACTCTAAATCACTCAATGAAATCTCGCTCTATTTTTCTTGTGATGGTATTTATACCTAGTTATCCCTCTTTAGAAGAGAATGAATTTTTTTAGCACATTGAACCGCTATGATAATTCACTCTGTTGTTTCTGTAATATACCACCTCCTCTGTTATTTATTTAATGTTAGTAAAACAGAGGAAGTCTTTTTAGCGCAGATTATAATGGTGAGCATTAAAGGGGAAGCTGGAGATTGATGTGAAAATTGGCTTTCAAATGATCACCCGCTTAACATAAAAAAATAAAAGTTACTCATTTCATAAATCTTATTAGGGTGGTGCCATTATTTGTTGAAGTAAAATGTGTGATTGCTATGAAAGCAAGAATCTTGCTTCATTTGTTATCTTGTTATATTACTCATTTTCTCATCTTTTTGTTCATGCACTTATCCCCTGGCAAATGATTAACGAAGTATTTAACACATTTGCTTTAAAGTTAATCCATGTATGGAATGCAGTAGGCTTCAATTATATTTCATGATTTTTTTCAGTTTATTTCTGGTGCAGAATATTCCATTTAGTGAAGGTGTAGGCAATATAGATAACATGTATCCTGCCAATGTACCCTCATTTTCAAAGAAGGCAATTCAATATCTTTATGGTCCATCCTTCCTATCCAAGGATTTGGAATTTTCAAGCTAATTTCCTTAGCCTCGATTTTTTTTCCATGATTGATTGATATTGATTGTGATTGGTATTGATTGTATTCTTAATAACAACTGTGTATGAATGAACTTAAAAGCAAAAAAATCTTCAGGCTTACAGGTAGTTATACCTTGTGTTGCTCCAATTGAATATTTTAGAGGATAATTTGGCATTTTCATTTCTGTGGCATTATTGAGAGCATTTTAATCTTTCAGAATTTAAGTGAATTCTGTGTTTCAAGTTGACGTATTTATCAAAAGTATTTCAATGAAGATTAAATATATGTTGCTTTAAAATATCTATTAATCGTTACAGCAGGCGTAATGAGGATCTACGTTATGAACTTGAGAATCGTAGGCGTGATGATGCTTCATATGAAAGGGGAAATCAAGACTTTAGGGGTGATTCTGATGAGTATGTATTATAAAAATGTCTTTAGCCATTAGCTAATTCTTAAGACTCAGCTTCCTTCTATAATTAAATATCTTAATGTTCTTAACATCCTTAAATGTTGAGGGCATGGTATTCTCCTTTTTTTAATGTTCACAGCGTTGATTTTATTTTGGATTGTGATAATTCACTGGCAGTCTCGATGGATTGTTACAGTTCTTTGGGAAATAAAAACTTGAGTTCAATGAGGGATTTTATGTAGTAATTAATTTGAATGCATTTATCTTTTTATTCTTATTAAAGGTTCTTGGCTTGGTACTTTGTATATCTCATCATTATATATATTGTTTTACCTGAATTTTCATGAAAGGCATGTTAAAGTTCACTCAATACTTGGAATGTTTGTCCATTTATTTTTGCTTAGTTTTTTATAGTGAGTGTTTCTTACTTACTAGGTTTTGTGTAATTTAAGGAGATGTGTGCACATTTCTTAAGAAATTCATCCCTAAATCTGCGTAATATGAAAAATAAGGTGCTGAGTGGCAGCTTTTATAGAAGTTTTTTGTCTTTGATCAAGAGAGGTCATTTTTTGTTTCAACTTTTAAGTAATTTTCTGTTACCAGCAGAATTTTATATTGTTATATTTATGCTGTTTGCTGTTTTAGTTTTCTAGAATATTTTTAATGATGATATTTCATTGCTGATTAGTTTTGTTTTATTAATTTATTCTTATGATTATCCAATTATATCTCCCTACCTAATAATGTTATGATCAACTGAATTGCAAGCTTTTCTTTTGAATAATGAGCTTCTTGCAAAATACTTGGGCAAGTTTATACTGTATTTTGCCAAATATAATTTTTTAAATTCTTCTTCAGCCAAAGAATATCATTGTTTCATCGAATGCTTAACTTTGTGATCAGTCTTTTGCAACTCCACATAATGGGAATAATCCTTTTGATGTTCATTTTGAATGTGCTAGAGGGCATAATCTAAATATCTATCAGTCACATGCCTGAAATGATTAGGTATCAGTCTCATTCCCATCTCTAATTTTTGTGTCACAGATGTTTTGATACTGAAGTATTCCAGTTAATAAATGGTTTTGCCTTGCAGGAAAATAGGTTAAATATTTTGATCTTATGACTTGGTGGTAATATGACTGATGGGATATGTATTTTTTATCATCAGAGCATCTAGTGACTTGAGGATGCGTATAAATGAAAAGCGCACAACCGAACACCCGAGGATGACTCATTATCCAGATGATGTTGATGAGCCAGTTGGTGTTCATTCTAAAAGTGAAAGGCGTTATGCTGCTGGGCATCATCCAATGGAAGTAATGCATGAGCCCAGGCGCAGAGGTTTGTCTCTCACAATTCTCAATTGTCAGCAGCTTTAGCTTCATACTTTCATTGTTTTCTACTGCTTTTTCTGTGGTAACTCAAGTTAATTATTTTGATATAATTATATTGTGTCCTTAGTATTTCAGCCACATGAATTTTTGTGATACATTATTTATCTTTCCCTCATCCTTTACGTTATGTATGTTTATTGGAGGAAAAATGAGTGATTTTTCTAGAAAATGTTTCAATCATAGTTAATTCCAGTTTTAAAATATAGTCGTCTGGCTTTTGAATTTCCGCGGAACCTTGTCTTTCAGTGAAATATTTCTAAAATGAGCAACTTATTCATTGCTGGCTTTCTCAAAATGTATGGTTCACATAAGATGAAAAGAAATAATTTTTTTCTCCAGTTCTGCTTTATTGCATTGATCTTTTTCTAACATCCTGTGTCTTGTATTAAAGCAATTTCCTTCTGTTACAAATGTGTTGCTAATCATTGGCTACAATTATTAGACTAAGATGCAACTTAATTGGACGTATTGGGATGGGGTTTAAGAACAGGGAATAGATTTTTTGGTTGAAATTAAAGGAACCTGTGCATATTGAATTCACATGAATAAAATTCATTCCCAGGAATAAGGATTTAGAGACCAAATTCGTAGTTAAATGAAAGGGAGGAATTGAGAAGTTGAATAATTCCTTGTGAGAGCTATTAAATGTTTCAGTCCATCAAAATAAAGAACATAATGACTCCTTTGTAACCAAGAAAAGTGGTTGATTCAAATAAAATATGCCGTTGGTATAGAAAGTTATTCTCTTGAGATGTATTTCTTACTTGAAGTTTTTAACTGTGCAATGATGGATCTCAAATTCAGGTATGGAGAGCAGCGGACATCGCTCAGGTGCACATCTACAGCATGAAATTGACGAACCTGAAGAATATAATCCTAGAAGCAGTATCCAAACAAAATCTAGCAGCTCTACTGTTGCATCCTGGGATGGTAACCCAGAATATGTCCCTAAGGGGCGAGCTTATTATGAGGTATTCATTTCTTTATCAGCTCCTTCATGTGTTATAAATAAATTCCAGGAAAATCCATTTATGTTTTAAAATTGTGTTTTTGTGCATGTTTGGAAATGATTAGCTTTGGCAGAGAATTACAAAGTGTTTTCATGGGAAAAAGAGAATGTTGATGCGAGAAAAGTTAAACTTTGAATGATGATTTTGTCAGTAAAAGAGTGAAAAATATTGGTGAAAATAGGAAAGAAATGGGGCAAAAATGAATGGAACAGACACATGAAGACAACCTGATATGTGATACCCTCTCCTGCCATTGACACTCTCACCTGTGGTAGATGGTCTGTTTCTTAGATAATCTCTGCAGATTGGATGTGGCTACATCATTAGACCCCTAAATCAAAGTAAGGCTTGGTTTGACAAGAAAAGGAAAATGTGCTTCCTGAAAAGTGAAGGTAGACAAATTAGCCTTCACAATAATGTTGTTTTAGTGCTATAGAGGAATGCTATTGATTAACTGCCCTATGGTACATCAATTAATGCTGTTAAATATCGTGAAGAAAGAACATAGAAGGGAGACAAAAGAAAAACAAATTGCACGCACAATTCCTTTCACAATTTTGGTCGTCTACGATAATATGTGGCTGACTTTATCTGTAGAACTGTGCAGCTACTTGAAAATGTGAGATGAGATGTGTTCAGTCATCCAGTCTTCTGATTTGAACTTTCTCCCGAAGATTACTTCCTACTCTCAGACTGCATGAAATATCTTGGGAGGCCAAAGCTTTGCTTATGGTGACAAACTGAGAAGGAAGTGGATTATCGGGTGAGGAATTTAGCAGGATAATGGTGTGACATTAAAGTGAAAAAAGCAACTTCTAAGATACTGAAAAAGTCCTTTATGTTGAAAAACAGCCTTTATGTCGAAAAATAAAGTAATAAATAAAGAAAATGACCAGATGCAAATTACTATGAAATGTGTTTTAGTAGATGTATCTTATCCTAGTATATATGTTATCTTTGCTAAATTATATTGATTTTTCTACCTTTTCTTATACAAATGTTCATATTTTCAGTATTTATTTTGTTGATAAAGTGGTGGACATCTTGGAAACTGTATATAGTTTACTATATATTCAATTTTACCGTAAAACCAGCTTAAAACTCTCTTCAGGAGACCTTCTGAAAACTGTGTCCAAAGCTAGATAGGGTTTTAACTCTTCATTTTGTGCGTGTTGGGAAACAATCAGTAAGGGTTTTTGGCTCCTTAATTTTCAAATAAGTGCTTTAGACCTCACAATGGTAAGGGACATTCTTTAGTTTGCTTTACTTGCAACAGCTCTGAAGCATTTGCAATTTATCTATAAGTTGGGGTGCCTTCTCATATTTTTGGAGAATGGTTTTGGGCAAAGAGAGCCCCTTCCTTTGTTACTTTACTTTAGTCACTTTCCACTCTACAAAAAAGCAGTTTTTACAGTGGTTAGAGGCTGTCGCAGAGCATATCTCCAAGGCTTCAACAGCGCACCAAACACTGCACTGCCACTCTTTCTGTTTTATAATTTTACAGCTTTACTTTGTTAGGAAAGAAAGCATCCCCCAAGCAACTTTTTACGTAATTAACTTGCTCATGAGACTGGACTGATGGCAGGGATACTACTATCAAAGCTAAAATCGGCTCCATCATAGAGAGGGAGAATGGACGGCTTCATGATATCTTCAATTTCTTCTTGCACAAATAGACATCTCAAACAAGAGAGTCAAAAGGAGCCTCATCAGAGACCAAAATTGGTTAGAGAAACAGAAAATGTAAACAATTATTGGTCTATCAAATGATGTGACTGATTGGTTAAAGCAGGTTGCAGTGAATCTACGAATGGAAAAAATTCACCTTATGTGTCGTTAAAGGAGTGTAGGAAGTAGAATTTTTACTGTTTCATATGAAAGAGCTTTACTCCCAGCTCCTGGAGCTCCTATTAGGCAGGATAGTATCTTAAGAGGGAGTGGTTGAACCAGGTTCTGCTGTATTAATTTATTTCTTGTATGCACATGTGAAGATGTTTGTATGTATAACTTTGTGTGTTAACTGATTTGATTGTTAATGAATGTACAATTATTTTCCTAGCATGATAACAGAGATGAGTGGGTGAGAGTCAGTAGCAGCCTGAGAGGTGCAAGGGGATATTATGTTAGAGGAAATAGCAGAGGGCGGTATTTCAGAGGAGGATATGTTCCTAGAGGAAGGGGTAGAGGCAGAGCAAGGGGCCGAGGGCAGCATATGGGACATATCAGTAGAGGTTATACAAGAGGAGGACCTGGTATCAGGAGGCAAGGCACTAGTGCCCCAGCAGTGGGTGGAAGTCACAGTACACGTAAGTTACATATATTGGGTAATAATGGGCATCAAAAGGTTACAATTAGTGCATTGATGCTCACATGATTGAATCTGCTGTATTTAGCTCTTTATTCATTTGAAATAGATGTCTGCCTTTTATTGATATCCCTTATACACACAAATATCAATGAGTTGGGTTAAATCCTATGGAAAATGGAATGTTTATCTGTTTTCTCTTTAAAATAGGGAATAAAACTGTTAAATTTTGTTTTATTCGGTTCAATAAGGGCAAAATATGGATGAAGGCATCTGTGTGATTATTTTCTTTTTTGAACAGTAATTTATCAATTGATGTTTCCCGCTTCTGCTTGACTTATCTGTTTGGCTCTGTTAAGTCTTAAGGAGAAACATTTCATGAAATCATTAGGTTGTTTCTATCTCTAACATATCCGGCAACTTACTCAGTCACGAAAAATTCATTTCTAAGTGAATGATTTAAAATGTTTAAAACAAGTTGGTTACAATTTGGTTATTTTCGAGGTGATTGCATTTATAGAATTCAGCGGTTAACTTAATTCTGCTGAGATCAATGGAGTTTTTCTTAGAACAAAGCACCCTTTTTGTTAGAATGCATGAAGAAAATTGAAATTAAATTTTGTTAGAATGTTAGAAGCTTTATGCTAATTTTTCTGTCCATTTAGCTAGCTGATTATGTGTGTCTATCTGTTCTATTAATAGGTTGATCATGTTATGGCTTTAGGACTTTCATCATTGCAATTTCAGTCACTGTTAATTTTTGCTAACAAAGTTGGAAACTTGACTTCCATGATACTTATACATGTAACAAAAATGTACCCTTCAAGTGGTAATGAGGTTGTCCTTACACTAGCACATTTTTTTGTTCCTGTAATGCTCTGTATCTATTTGGTCTTATACCCATCTTTTGCTTAGTATTTTTACCTTAGTATCCTCTGATTCCATTTTATCCAAACAACTTTGTTTTCTCCCTTGTTATTTTTTCCATGTTAGTAACTCCCTTTAGATTGCATCTAAATGTTGATTGATTATAAAGGTTGGTTGTTGATTGTTGGGTCTCTTTCTTGTTTTCCTTTAATTTTGTTCCTATTTACTTAAATTTGGTTGGTACTCCTTTTCATTCTGCTTACCAAATATCTGCATCTTTATGCTATCTTATGATTTAGGAGTCTCTTCCAAAGGAATCTCAAAATCATGTTTGGCTGTAGTCATTGAGCTGTTTCACTTATCAATGCTTAAAAATTTTGGCAAATATTTACCATGTCATCATTTTCTTTTTTCATAAATAAGCAAACATGGATTTTGCTATTTGCAGGAGAGGAATGGATTATATGATATTAAAGATTTGCATTCAGTTGATTCTGTGTTAATTAATTAGAAAGGTTTAATGCTTATTTATTATTGAGGAAATTGATAAATATCATGTCTAAATTGATTCATATTCCTACAATGGGAGTTGCGTCCTTTAACGTAAATTTCTGAAATGTAAGGAAAGGACATAATGAAAATAAACATTTTTACTAGGGTGTTTTGGTATCATATTTGCGTATTTTTTTATGATTTAATAGTTCCATCTACTCTTATTTTCTGTTCTTAAATTTTGTTTAGATTTTAATTTATTTAAAGAATTGATTACTTGAGTTTGCTCATGAAGTTACCAGGTTCATTTAAGTAAAAGTTTTACTGTTAAAGAAAACAAAAGTATATAGCTGCATTTTCCAAATTATACTTTTAATATTTCAGGAATTGTAGAAGTGGGAGATTATTTTTCATAAGTTACGCATAGCGTATGGATTATACCAAAGAGATGATTATATATCCCAAGTGAATATCTTCTTCGTTTCTTGGTATTAAAATAGCAGTGCTGCTTCATTCCTGAAAGACATGTTTTCTGTTCCCCCCTGCATACTGATAATTCATCCCATCAAGATACTCAACTTTATTAATCAAAATCTTCAAGGCTGTACTTATTAATTGACAGTGTTATAATGTCTCACCTGGGGCTGTTATGCTGAACCACTGTAAGTAGGTAACATGATTTTGTTGTCTTTACAGATGTGTTCAGTATGGCCTTTAGTTTTGCATGTTACTATTGGTGTTTATATGCAGTTGAAGTTTGTAATGAAAGATTTCAATCGGTCAGCCTAAGAGTGAATGCTATTCATGTTTAAGAATGTGAATGGTGGTGATAAGTAATTTTGCAGCTTTATTACAAAGAAAGTTATATGAAGTGGTTAACGTTTAAATGAACTTAGTTAATATGAGGAACAAGACAGGTGCACTTGTCACTTTTGAAAGGCTCTCAAAATAAATATAACAGTCATCTTCCAGTCATTTCAATTTAGATTCGGTAAAATATTTACCTTCTGTATTCTTGCTTCTTAAGATTGCTTTTTTGTTGTAATGGTGTAACTCAGAGAGACCCAATATGAAGGTATTTTGCTGTATTTTTAATATTTTTTCAATGAATGAATAACACAATTTTGAAAGGAGAATGAATAATTTGTGTAGAAATTATTGTTCTTCAGAAGGACCAAAAATCTGGCCACGCATGGTTACTCCGTGGACCAAATCCAGTGTTTATCTTCAAAATTACTCATTTGAGGTAGTTTGGGGTCCCAATTCACTAGTCCTCAAGTCCATTGCTCCAATTTCTGTGTCATCAACACACAACCCCTCTGTTTGTGAGCTGAGTGTGGGAAAAATCTGCACAGATTTGTGATAATGTCTCAGTGTCACTTGAAAAAGTATCATTTAATGGAAAACTGAGATAAAATAGATTGGCACAACAGACTTTTCTGGATTTTGGAAATGTCCAATATCCATCAGTATCCTTATCATAGAAGAAATGTGTACCTGGAACACCTTTTCTGACAAGCATTCCATATAGGATAAGCAAATTTTAACAAAAATTTCCCTGGTTTTATTACACAGATATGCACTTTTCCCACAGCAATTTATGCAGAACTACCAGTTTCGGCAATATTTTAATAAATTGCAGTGGAAGAAGTACAAAACTGTGTAATATCATGAATGTCCATAAAATCATGGCCGCTTCTGTAGATTTTATCCCTGGTTTTCTCTGAAAATTTGAAGTGGGAAGGACAGGTCATCTGCCATCTCTGTGAAACTCATAAAGCTAAATATTGTCATGTACTGCATTATTGTTTAGAAGGAAGTGCAATTTAATTGTGGGCCATTCAAAAAATTAGTCTGGAAGCAGGAAATACTCCATTGAGCCTGGAAAATCCCACCAAAAACGGCACCCTACAACTGTAATGATATTGGAAGAAGAGCTTAGCCATTGATTACAATTCTATTATTGTTGATTGCACAGAAACAATATCACAATACCATGTAGTCACAGTAGGGAAAACAACTGTTTTCTTGGGAAATTAGTAAATTCATCTTCTTTTGTAATTTAACCAATGTAAGAGCTCAAATAGAAGTTCATTCAGTAAATTCATATGCAGACATTTTTAGTAACCGTTCTATGGTCCACTTTTTCTTGACTTTTGCATCTCTAAGTTAATATAGGGTTATTTCAATCAAATTTAGCAATTCTTTTAGGTCAATTGTGAATATGGAGCTTGAAATTCATGAGAAAGCTAATCACAATGCGTAAGTCAAGAACCAAATGGATCATTGTGGGTTGGAGCGATCATATGTGGGCTTCTTAATCCGACCACATCGAAGTCAATGATAAGAAGTGGACTTAATCCAAATGAAGCAACTGTGTGTGGCCACCTTAAAGAGTTCTCATACCATTTAAATGTGGAATCATTTAAGTGATAATAGAATATTACTATACCCAGCTAAACGTTGTGCTAATGCAAAGAATGGAGGGAAACTTTGTTGAAGAAGGCATGGTCGGAAGGAAAATTAAGAAAACAGTTTTTTTGTCAAAACAGAGCAAGCAATTTAATATAAATCAAAACCCCTGCCAGAAACTTTCCAATAGGTAGACTCCTTAAAACTAAAACTTGCTCATTGTGCCTTTGCCTCAAGCTTACTAAGGATATACATTTTGGCAATATACCATGAAATTGATGTATATCTGCCATGGATGAAGGATTGATTAAAAGTGAAAATATCTAATATGACTAGTTGTTTACTCCCAATCTTGTACATTTTGTAGTTTTATTAACCTTTTAAACTGCCCTACTGTAGTAATTTCCTTTGCTTATGTGTAGTTTGAGCATTATGCTTGAGTGAAGTTGAGCAAGTGTTCAAGCTTTAAATACATGAAAGGATTTGTTCAATACAGTCTGTGTTGTCTTCTAACAGCTAAAATGTCATTTCTAATTTTTTTTATTTTCTTTGAGTTTAGAATTTTGGTAGGGTTCTATTTTAAAGAATGTTGTCTGAGCCATGCGAAATGGTATTCATATGTGTTTTCATGAACTGAAGGAACCAATTGGTAAGGAAAACTAATAATTTCATGTGTTATTGTGAAGAGGATATTTCATTTTTGGTGACGTTTTAAATTTCCTTAAGAGTATGAAAGCCAACTAAAATATTGGCAAAATTGCCAAAAATTAATTAATCAACTATGTAATGATATATTAATATACTGGTTTCGAGTTAAACTATAATAAGTGTTCTTGGATTTTAAAGAAAACAAAAGTATATAGCTGCATTTTCCAAATTATACTTTTAATATTTCAGGAATTGTAGAAGTGGGAGATTATTTTTCATAAGTTACGCATAGCGTATGGATTATACCAAAGAGATGATTATATATCCCAAGTGAATATCTTCTTCGTTNTACTGGTTTCGAGTTAAACTATAATAAGTGTTCTTGGATTATTCTCCCACCATATCAGCGGAGAAAATATTTGGTATCTTTCTTGCCATGTATTGGTGTACTTCTGAGACATATTTACCTATCTAGCATCTGAACTATACGTGCGTATGCGTAGCATATTATGTTTTTATGTGATTCAGGTAAATTGATCATGCAACATTTATCGTTACAATGCTTATATAATCAGTAAGGGTTGCTTGAATAATTTATTGCTGTTCTCTGCAAATTTTATTTAGTTGAACTTTTCCACTTTTAGGAGGGAAACCTTCATCCCCCAGTCTGTGGAAGCATGACATGTTTGAAAATTTATCTTCAGATGAAAATAAGCCTGCCAGTACCACCGAATCAAAGCGATGAGGGAAAGTAAGGACTTGTCTTGTATTAAATTATAAATGTCTCTCTGTAACACAGAGAAGGTCGTTACATGGAATGATGTACCTGCACCCTGTATATAGAAGTGTTTTCATGATGTGGGAACCAAATTATTATTCACTTCCTCAATGAAAATTTAATATACCAGGAAAATCTGAAAATAAAAATGTTTTCTTTTGAAGTTATTTTATTATACTCTTCTGAAACTTTGGCTGTGCTTTTTAAATTATTATCTTTGTGAGAAAAGTTATAAAAATTCTGTTTGTATTGTTTTATAATGCACATGTGCATTTTTAGAAACTTTCTTTGTGATCATGCAAGGAAATCATCCTGTATGACACTGCAGTTTAAGTTGCTGAGAAATGAGATTTTCATTTGCCTATTAATGTAAGTAATTAGTATTTCTGTACTATTTTTTAGTGTACCTGTTGCCCTTTACATGGGTTTTTGTATACAAAATAGGAAAGATTTTATAAACAGAATTGATGTTCAAGAATGTTATTCGGAACTCTTTCAATGAATTCTTTGGAAGTATTCTTCCATTGCGGTTGATCTTTTAGTAATAATTCAAGGTGAAAAATATTGCCATAATGTGTAAATGTGATGGATGTCTTATTTGTGTACTATTAATAGAGTCAGACTGATGATGTTCCTCCGTATAGTTGGAATATATTGTTTCCTTGTATTCTTTTCCTCATGATTAATGTGGTCTGACTTTATAAGGCTGAGTTGAGTACATGAGATGGTAAGGTTTCATTCTAGTTTATTCCTCTGAAATCCTCTTTTTGTTACAAAGAAATTGTTTGTAAATTGTTACATAGCTGAAAACATTATGTAATAAATATTTTTTATGCCAATCTTTGTTTTTTTCTGTCAATCTGCTTTAAGTAGATTCAAATCCAAAAGGAATGATAAGAAAAATACACGTCAAGTTTTTCAGTCTTCCTCTGGTAGTCCATACGGTTATCAAGAAGTAATGGATTGAAAAGAAAATTCATTTCCTTTTGGTACGTCAGTTTCAGACATTTTACTTACGGTCTTGTTTCAAGATCACAATGTCAATGACTGCTGGTGAGTTAGACATGCGTTTTGAGTTGCAATGGCCCTTCCAACTGTTACTCACCAAAAACAATAGAGACAGAGTAATAGAACAGAATTCTTGGCTCCCTTAATTTTGTTGGCATTCAATTAACAACGGAGCAAACCATAGAATGACAGTCAGTTTCTGAAATAGAACTATTTAATATCTCTCTGTTCCCTTCCTGCATTTATTAAAAGAGAGGATACATAGTTGTTAATCAACTAGTTTAGTCAATGAGTTGATATCTTTAGGTGACTGACATGGGTGCAGAGCTTAAATATGCAACTATGCTGACAATTACCTGAAGATGTCAACTCATTGATGAAACTAGTCTAATAAAAACCTACTGTGGAAAATACCAAGTGTTCTTTCTTTGTATGTGAGTTGAGCTCCACTAAGTCATGCTTGGACATATTTATTTTAATATCAACATTTGTTTGTTTGACTTAATGAAGTAGCTCACATTGCATCTTTGGGATGTTCTACATGCTACAATGGAGGACTTGTAAATGAGACAAAAATGAATCCATTGATTCTGGCAGTGCACATGCTAAGAATCACTATTTGTAGTTAAAGAAAATATAGAAATAACAGTTATTTTATAGAGAATAACTTAAGAGAAATAAATACATCCGTATTCTCTTTTAGAAAACAGCTTAAGTGACAGTGTAATGTAACAGTATCATTTTAACAGGTGGGCGAAATTAACAGTTCAAAAATGCATTAATTCTCAAACCTGATGAAAATGGAAGCTTGAAAAAATTGCAGGAAACATCTCGACAAAAATCATTCCGAACATAAGTTATAACTTATTTGCTTGTCATGTTACAAGAGTTATTTTAATTGATGTCAGCAAATGTTTTATAGCTAGATTAAAGTAAAACGTGTCTCTACTTTAAAATGAACAACGCCAGCTTCTTTAAGGTATTTAATTTTAAGTACTATTAGTAAGGTTATAAAAGAACATCCTTACCATCACCTTTATGGCACAACTGTATTCGTTGCACCAAAATAATGCAATAGAAAAGTTGTAAAGTACTTTCAGATAAAAATGGATTAATCAACCATTATCTATACATCTATAATATACAATTTTACAATAGTCACATTCACCTATGCCGCTTACAATGGTGCACATGAGGACGATAGCGCATCAGCACCCTCTAAGCCTAAAGTCTTTAAATAGACGCATGCGCAATAGTTATGTTTTCGAAGGAGATTTCCATTGATGTCCCCGGGTATTGACCCTTTTAGTTCCAGTTGTATGAAATAGGGGGCTCGTGGACGCTCAGTATATGTTGTCTTATTTCGCGCGCGTGAGCATGTGCGGTACTATTTTGGTCTTGTAAGAACTTGAATTGCACGCGATTGTGTCTACAAATATTGTTGTGCAGTGACTGACAGTGTTGTGAAATATTCTACAATTGATACAAACGTGCAGTTCGTCGTTATTTATTTTCCTGTCTTCCAAAGCTGTCTTTTTTGGCGCCGAAAACTTGACAAGGTATGATGCACACATTATTTGCATGGTGTAATGAATTTCCGAATTTAGTTAATCATTCCCCAAATTATTGAAAAAAATATCCAATAATTTCTTAATTTAGAATGTAATGGATTTATTTTAATTGTGTTAGCTTTGCATTTTTAAAATGTAAACCTTTAAGAACTACTTACGTACCCTATCCCGGTTTTATCCTTCGTGGATGTTTTGTTAGTAAACAGTATTTAGGATGTTAATCACGTTATTCAAATTTGGCGGCTTGCTTTTAGTACTGTGATGATTGCTTGCCTATAATTATTGATTATGGATTAACTTATCTATGAGCATTCTATTTACAATGCCAGGTGTGTTATCCTAACTTCTTAATAGACTATACGTTCATGGACAGCATCGGTAGCATCTCAGTCTCGGTCACGATAACAGGTCGCTTACTCGATGTGATAGTAAAACTACCCACGTTTTCCTATCTATCTCTAGTATTCTAGTTTGCGCACACTGTAATATTTTGATTGAGATATTTCAGAAGCCTCGGTCTAAGATGTTTGTTTGGCAGTCATCTAATTTCATATTCCTCGGTTACACTTCAGCATGATTAGTTTGATCGTTATTTAAATATTTATTTTAAGTGGTGAAGTTTTCTCGAACGAATTTGTGTTTGAATCTATGCCGCTCATGCAAACAATGTGCATTAACATATTGATATCAGTGCAAGCATGGCATTTCATGCGAAAACGAATTTTATTGTTTTTTATGTAGATATTTTCGTTTATTGATTTTTGAACGTCTTGCCACTTATCTAAAAAACGATTAAGAAACATTGAAAATGTAATTCTCGTACGAGTACTGTAAAATAGTTTACGTAAGTGTAAGAATTCTTGGCTACTGCTAACGAAAACTAACTACCTCATTTTGTCATCTTATCATTCATCACAAGTCGAAAAAATAGAATATTGTTAGAAACATTCGGATGGACAAAAGAAGATATGCTGTACTGTGCCTCAAATTTTGTTTGGAGATGATTCAGTTACGATGCAACAATTGTAGTACGTTACCTTACAACTCATACACGTGCGGCCCTGAGCATATCAATTGCCTTCGATTTTGAGTGAATGTCCCGAAAATCTCCCGGCGAGTTTCATTCTAAAAATACCAACCTTCGTTGTCATAGATGTTGTCTTAGTAAGTTGCCTAAGGAATGCTAATTTATGACGATAGTTTCCAAAAATATTTTGTTTGCAGACTTTTGACGTACCATCCGATATTCTTTTGTTTAGGAAAGTCTTTCTTTCGTTGTCGCAGAAAGAACACGTATTTGGCTCTTAATTTGTGTAGATAGGCCAGTGAAAGTAAAGTGTGGTCTAATCCCGTATATCGACAGTAAAAACACTCCTTCGGTGTCATAAAGGAACACTCACATGTCTTCCCTCATATCAGTAGCGAATACGTTTAATAGGAAATGAACCCGACACTCTGTCCTAGAAATAGTGCAATTATATCGTTTTTTATCAGAATTACAGTAAACTGACATTAATAATGATACTGTATAATTTTAGAGATTGAAAATGTTTCTGGCTCGTCTGTTCGTATTGCATACGTCTTCTCGTGCATACCTGTCGCCTTGTGGACATTTTTTGTCCTTTCCACTGACCGTATATACCTTAAGTAAAGCAGACTGAATTAGTCTGGTCACTTGCACGTGTTTTTTAACATACGTCCAGGTGCTGACGTACTTGGGTGTATTTGTATTTCGCGTTAAAAAACCCTTAATGATCATAAATATGTAGGATTTCGTTTTGATGGTTACATCACTTCGGTGGAAGCTTAGGGGCTAGCCGAGAAATCCAAATCAAGGTCCTACTGGTCCAATGGCACGAATTTTTCGTGACCCTGGTCGAGAACGCTCCTCCACCTCTCCTTTCCACGGATCCAATCATCTTGTGTTATCCCATCCGCAAAACCCCATTCATTCAAACGTCCCCACCCCTCACGACCTTGAGTCACTCGGAACTGCTGGCGGGATTTCAGACATCCCTAGCAGCTCTGGGCGGCGATGGGAAGTGGTGCAATTAAAGGACAAAAACTTGCAAAAAAGGGGCGAGGAATCGGACTGTTTTCGCTTCTTTTCTATTCCGTATATTTCAGGGGAACAATAGGTTCGTATGTCGTCTTAGCGACTGCTTCACATCTTCTTTTTTTGTTTTAGCGACTAGCTATCCATTTTAGTTCTGATAAACACGTAATAATTCATTTTTAGTCTGTTTCCAGAATTTCGCTTGCGGAAAAGTTGATATTTTTTTAGTATAAATCTTCCTTAATTCTAAGATGCGCTTCAAACGAAGTACTTATGCCCCCCTCAATACGCTTCTGCTTCTATTTTACCTACTTACTTCGGCCGATGCGTCATTGAGCGTAAATTGGAGGAATAGATGCGAGGATAAGTCGTTTTAGGGACTTATTCTTTCCGCGAACGATACGCGATAACAATAAGCTAAAGAGGTAACTCAAACGCTTGGTGATTACAGCCTGCCACACGCCAGGGTATTTATGTAGATGTTACCTTTAATTATGTTTTATGCTAAATCTAACTGCCACACGCCAGGGTATTTATGTAGATGTTACCTTTAATTATGTTTTATGCTAANTTGTTACAGAAGATATTTTGTATAGAGGAAAATTTTTATTTTTAAACAATGTTGGGCTATCGGATAGCCAAGTGGGCAACGCGTTCGAGTTCCGTGAAAGCGGTCCCGGTTCGATTCCCGATCGGGGCCTACGTGCGAAATGACCTCAGCAGTCGAAGAATATTTAACAGTACTACTATTTAAAACTGCTGTCTCAATTTTGTTGATGACCGTGATAATGTAAAAGCTTCTGCTTGTCAGCTTCTTTTACGTTCTAAAATCTTATGTTGTAGAGTGTGTGTGTATGTTTGTTTGTCCGCCTAAAATTCGAGAACCAGAACTCAGCACGACTTTCAAACTTTCGAGGTTTATAAATGTCTTCCCAGATTAGAAAATAGGCTATTTTCGATTCCCCCGTTCGACTCCAGGCGTTTAAAATGCACCGCTTAAAGAAAAATTAATTTAGGAATCAGAAAGAATAGTCGTACGAAATAAAGAATAGTTCAGTTGAATAGAAATTTTTATTATGGTCGTAGAATATCGTTTTCGATTCGAAATTTCGATAAAATAAACGAAAATTTCGTGAAATTTTGTGGTTGAGAACAATCGGTCCCCTGACGACTAATTCCATTGTTGAATCCGAACTAATGCATTTTAGTTCACCTTTTCGCTACATTTCATGTACAGCTTTGCCATACTTGCTTCACTAGCATTGCAAATCTAATCTATCATCCCTGGCCGGAATTCGTGTAAAGACATAATGAACTAAGAGACGGGCACTTTGTAATTTCCACATAAGATATAATTCAACAACCGGTTTGTGTTCTTAGTTACCCTTAATTCTTTATCTTTTTTTATTTATATATTTGCTATCCTTATATTTGGGGTTTAGGGAGGAATTAAGAAGAATTCGTTGGAATGATATGGGGAAATAAGGGATTGGAGGTTTGGACTTATATATATTAAGTACAAATATTGTTTAGGATGGAAAAATATTCGAGAATATTACTTTTAAATAAATGATAGTATAAAGTTAGCTATAAACGAGCATTAATGAAACAAATAAAATATTTATTGTGAATTTTACCTCCTGAAGTGGTTGAACGGATAGTTTTTATTTCTTTAGACTGTTTCAAAGCCAAAAATAAGAGCTTTTCCTCTATCTCAACTTCATGATAATATTTCCAATACTTTTTATCGTTTTCTCCTCTTGTTACGGCCTGAAAAGAGAGAAAATGGTTACCATGTCGATTACCTGTTGCATCATTAGTTATGAATGTGAATAAATAGAAACGTAATTCATGTATTCGCTTGGAGCGTACTGGTTACCAGAAAATATAAGGTGGCATTCCTGCAATACCCAGCTGTAAAGAAAATCCTGATATCACTCGAAAATTTCTTGTTTTTCCTCTACAATGCGGGAATTAAGTAATCAACGCAACCAATGAATTATAAGTTTTCCTTATTTGACTTTCTTATCAATTATTTCCCTTGAGAGCAGAGGTGTTACGTAGGGATTTTCTGGCGCAAGAACTCGATCTCTCCTGCGGTAAGAAATTGGCTAAAAAATTAATCGAATGAATTCACCTTCAGTTAATGAGCTAATAATAATGCGCAATCTAATAATCATTTTTATTCTAGATAGCTCTCAATCGAAATTCAATATTCCACTATTTGTATTCATCAAGTTATCGGTCTTCATGATATTTAAATGGTAATAACCAGGGGCAGAATTTTCGATTTAGGGGGCTGAACTCAAGGATCGTAACTAATAAAATAACGGTGTTTCACTTATCGTTTCAATGCGAAATTATTGACTTGTTTTCAGAAGGTATTGCAAACAATAATATGCTGTAAGCTTTCAGCATATTTATTAATAAGACTCATTAGAATTAGGTTCTGAGAGGCATACTTTTAGAATCTCAAGGGCTAAAATCAGCCAGCCAGCCTCCTGGGCGCGCGCCTGCTAACGACGAAATGTTTGCAGTAATGTAAATTATTTATATACGACCGATGTGTTCGAAAATAAGGAAAATAAGAACTTCAAGGGTCTCAGCGTGAGTGCAGCCGGAGTATGACATTCAAATTGTTCGGGAGCTGCATTGAAACCTTTCATGGGGAGATCTGGCTCGCGGAGTGTGGTTTTGGCTACTTTAAATGCATGGGTATGGGAGTGTTACGACTGGCTTCAAGGGTAGGAACCGCTGGGATTAAATAATTTAGCTCAGTATTTAAGTCAGGTCGCAGTCATAACTCGTTGAGGTGAAAGTTGGATGACTTGGGCTTCGGGAATGAGATGGGTTGGGATCGTAGAGTGGATGACGTGTTCTGGTCCAGCCGCCCATCGAAAGTATATGAAAAATCACTGAGTCAGTCATGGTCCTTTCGAGGACGATTCATGATTGGCATGGGGTACAGGAGGTGTCCTACTTTTGGGTTCATTGTGTACTCATCATCATTCATTCGTCCGAATTTGGGTCCATGCTCGTAGGTGGATCCATTGTTGTCACAGGCCTCTTAGTTTCAAGCGAAACCAATCCAGAGGCCGAAGGAGACAGAGATTTCAACGAACGAATTTCATCAGTTCATTAATTCACAATAATTTGTGCAATAACTGATAATGTTCGATAAAGAATTTTAGGGCAGTAAGGTAGTCCCTATTCCTGCTAGATGGTTATGCTGAATGGAATCGGAGTAGCCAAGGGGGTGGTTTTGTGGGTTCGCACCCCTCTGAGGACAGTGCCAATACAAACGAAAGCATGCGAGACTGGCCTCTCGCAATTATGCCATACAAACACCGTTGGAGATTCGCAGGGTATACATGTTAAATTAAATAAGTTTATATTTTCATTAAATTTTAGGCAGAATTGTTCCTGCTCCTGGATTGTAGGAAATGCATAGATTACTTCATGGTTGTACACCTTCTCTAGGACAAATCCTGGTGTCGCCCCTGAATGGGATACTTATCATTTTTCTTTTGTTACAGAAGATATTTTGTATAGAGGAAAATTTTTATTTTTAAACAATGTTGGGCTATCGGATAGCCAAGTGGGCAACGCGTTCGAGTTCCGTGAAAGCGGTCCCGGTTCGATTCCCGATCGGGGCCTACGTGCGAAATGACCTCAGCAGTCGAAGAATATTTAACAGTACTACTATTTAAAACTGCTGTCTCAATTTTGTTGATGACCGTGATAATGTAAAAGCTTCTAAGGTATGAATGATGGTAGTTAATGGCATTTATTTNTCGATTCCCGATCGGGGCCTACGTGCGAAATGACCTCAGCAGTCGAAGAATATTTAACAGTACTACTATTTAAAACTGCTGTCTCAATTTTGTTGATGACCGTGATAATGTAAAAGCTTCTAAGGTATGAATGATGCTAATTAATGGCATTTATTTTGGTCTCCTATCTAATTATATGAACCTTTTTAATTGTCAGGTCATTGTGTTGTACGTTCATGGAGGTTTTTCACTAATACAATTCTGGCTCAGTTAGAGAAGCTAAGCCAAACCCCTCTATCTAGCCTTATTGAAAATGTTCATCGGAATCTGTTCGTTATTATATTGGTTTCCGTTAAATTATACTGGTTAATGCTGGTTTATATTGGTTGCTGTTGGTAGCGTCGTTGGTTTCCGATAGGAACGAAAATATTCATTAGAACATGTTGGTGTGTATATTGGTTTCTGTTGGTGTAGCCTGGGTTATGTCGGTTAATATTGGATTTATTCGGTAGAGTCGTTGGTTTGTGATGGTTACATAAAACCAACTGGATTTTCTTTAAAAACAACAAGAATTAATGCGGGAAACCAATAGGATATTGACGGAAATCAATAAGAATATACGAACAAACCATTAAAACGCTGGAAACCAACGGCCAAAACATTGATGGTTTCCAATATGATATTTATTGGTTGTGTTTGTTGGCAGCTGTTGGAATATTATATTGGAACCAAACCGAAATTTCCAGTAGGGAAGACTCATTCCGTCACCATGGCTTTTGGTAGGTAATGATGGAGTGTTTGGGGCTCAAACCGGCCTTCGAGCTGAATATTTTACAAAGATATTCTCCATTTACAAAATTACTAGGCAAATTAGAGACCTTCGAATCGCTAATTTTCTTTCGGAATCAACCGGGGCCCTTATTTTAGAGACTCCCATCTTAGGAGAAAAAGAGGGCCTGATAATTGGTTTCTTTCCCGAATCGAATGAAGGTAGAGGGAGAAGAATTTTTCCTCGTTTTAATTACAAATATTCACGCTCTTAGTGGTGCTTACTTAAACGGGATCATTAAATGACTGATTCCTGACGGACTTTTGATAGTATATGAATTGATGTTAGTATGAATATAAAGTAATGTATAGTAGTTGTAGTCCTTTGACAATAAGACCGAAAAGACGATATATACGCCGGTGTTATTTTAATGCCACGATGGCGGAGTGGTTATGGTGCTACCCTACTGGAAATTTCTGCTGGTTTCCTATATTATTTTTCAATAGCTACCAACAAATACAACCAATAACAGAAACCATCAACGTTTTGTTCGATAGTTTCCAAGGTTTTAATGGTTAGTTCCTTTGTTTGCACATTCTTATTGGTTTCCCGCATATATTCCTGCTGGTTTTATATAGCCAACGACTCTACCAACGAAATTCAATATTAACAAACATAATCCAGGGTGTACATGAACGAAAACCAAAGGAAGCCATCAATGTTTTGCCGTTGGTTTTCAACGCTTTAATGGTTTGTTCGTACATTCTTATTGATTTCCATCAATATCCTATTGAGAGAGTAAGGAAAGACTTCGTATTTTTCCACACATATTGTGTAGAAAAATACGAAGTCTTTCCTTATTCTCTAGATGGCTTTCCACGAAGTACGGCCAGAAGTTATTTATAATATCCTATTGGTTTCCCGCATATATTCCTGTTGGTTTTAAAGAAATCATGTTGGTTTTAAGCGAAACTGTTGGTTTTATATAACCATCATAAACCAACGACTCTACCAACGAAATCCAATATTAACCACCATAACCAGTATACATCAACGGAAACCAATAGAAAAACCAACAGGTTCCAATGAATATCTTCGTACCTATCAGAAACCAACGACGCTACCAATAGAAACCAATATAAAGCAATGTAAACCTGTATAATTTAACGGAAACCAATATAAAAAGGAACAGGTACCTATGAACATTTTCAATAGGGTAGTGTTCCTATTCTAAGGTCCCGGATTCGAGTCCCTGATCAGATTTTTCTGATTAGGGATTGGTTGTATGGTTTCGTCTGTTTTATTTTGTTTACGCCTACCACTGTAATTGTCCAATAAATGGATGTTTGTGGAGACTTCGGGTACTAAATAAAAAAATTACTATTATTCCTTTACGTGATAAGCATCCATATCATAGGGATTTTTTTCTCGCGCTTCCTTACTCATTTGTTTTCAGGCTCAATTATACATTATTTTCCTTTTTTTTACATTTCTTCAGTTCATCAGACTTTCTCTCTTCTGTATCGCCACATTCAACCTGACATTTCTCGGTCTTCCTCTCCCTTTAAAGTCATTCGTTCTCTCGTGTACCTCCATTGTGGTTCTGCTTTCATACATCCCCTCAATACGTCGAAAGCCAATTAGGACTCTCCTTAAATACTGGTCACGTAGCCCTTCTTTTAGTCCACATCCATTCACAACCCAGCCCTTACCCGTTGCTCCTCACGTTTTTTCCACACCTTCTCCTAACCCGTCCCAACTACATTCAATTTACTCATGTATTTCCCCGACACACCCAACTTCCGCTACTGTATAACATGGTGGGCGTAATCTCACCTCTGCGTAATCGCGTACCGCTCTTCCTTTATTAGAGTTTGGTGTACCTTGAAAATCCGTGCCCATGTTTGTATAATAGTCACTGTTTCAGATTTAGGCTTTGGAAGTCGCTTGAGGTTGTAAAACATATATTAGGATCTCATCTTTGCGAAGGAAAACTAATCCAATTGAGTAAATTTACGTAATTGTTTTATGTTTTCTTTATCTTGACGTAATTAACATCTATCTTACCCAGGGGCGCATCCAGAATTTTCGCTTGGCGGGCTATACTTAGGGATCGTAACCAATAGTATAATGAAGGTGTTGCACTTAACGTTTTCATGCGAAGTTATCGATTTTCATCATAATGAAATATTGCGAACGAAGTCGTGTTGTAAGCTTTCCACACATTCATTGATAAAGGTCTTTAGAATTAGTTTCTGAAAGATATACTTTTAGGATCTTACGGGGGGTGTCCGTCAGTCACTGGGTGCGCTCCTAATCATAATTTAAATTTCAAGTTCTCATTTTTATTTTGGTACATGACAGAAAAACATTTATCTTTCATTTACTGATATTTTAGTCTTATTCTTGGCTGTGGTAAAATGAAAGCTACCGAGGTATGACTGATGCTGAATAGTTGATTTTGTTCACTCTTTATTTATTGGTAGGAAAAGTGTTGTTCAGAGGGTCTCTTTACTTCACATATAGTCCTTTTCCTTCCATAGCATTTTGGCTCATTGAGGAAAACAAACTACTTCACTCCTCATCTTGTCTTGTTACGCTCTATTTTTGTCGCTAATGATTGAGTGGTTGAGGATTCCTTTTCCTTCCATAGCATTCTGCCTCTGTGAGGAAAGCAAATTACCTCACTCCTCATGTTTTTAGGGTTAGACGTAAGATGAGACTAATTAGTCTCAATCTCGCCCAAAGACGATTTATTATTATTATTATCATGTTTTTTTTCCACCTCTCTGTTTTAGTTTTATTGCTAATGGTGGAGGGGTTGAGGATTCAGTTAGCCTCTATCCTATCGAAGTAAGCACTCTAATTTTCAATCAATGAAATATGAGTCATCTTTTATGCTTTTCAAAGACTTAAGTGAGAACCAAGCACACTCCTTATTTTGGCCAGCAAATCTCAGTCCCTCTCCAGAGCAATTCATAGTTAGTGCAGGTACAAGGTTCAAAGCACACACTGTTCAGTACAGACCGTTGGCCTCCGGGAAAGGGCTTCGGGATCCCTATAGGTCAACGGACCCCATTTTCAGAAACACCGATCATCAGCATCCGAGTAGGAAATCACTCCCCATCGACGGTGACTTGAGACACCACGGAGAAATCGCGCATCCAAGACGCGTCCGCAATTACAGCCGCGCGTTTGAAAATCGCCGCTCCCTCCCGAGAGAGGATCTAGGATTGCAACGTCAGATCGATGGCGGCCTTCGGTCGGTTCGATCGCTGCACCCAGGAAGGGACAATTGGCCCGCAGATCACGGCCGGAATAGATCATTGAGGTCCTTTTGATGCTCACAGCGGCCTTCTTTCTTATACGCTGAATAGGATGTGTCTGGGTTCAGAATCTAGATTAAGTGGCCATTAGAGATGGGATGATACCGGCGATTTCCAGTATGGATACTGCGTACAATTATACGCTGGGAACTGTATGGGAACATCTTCCACTGCCGAGGAACCTACTCTAACCTTTCAGAGATTACGAATTTTTCAGAGAAGCTTTACTCGATGGTATGGTTGGGTTCTATTACCGCAACACAATAGTTTGTTGTAAATGCAACGTAAATAATTGTTAATAAATGTATAAATATTTTCGACAGCGAAAATTGAGAGGAAAGAGATTTTGCAATATGTGTGTGTTGGAAAAAATATGTATGCTCGATTATAAAAAAATTACAGGGTAAAATCATTAAATGCTCGTTAGGAAAATTTAAAATGTTAAGGTCCGTCAGTGTGCAGGAATTTCTTGCAGGCTGCTGAACTGCTAACCGCGACTCCAAAAATACGTTCCTCTAACTTTCATATGTTACAAATCATGAAGTTTTGCTATACTTCGTTGGTGTATGATTTGGTGTTAATTGTTTAACTTCCTAATTATCCTGCTTTAGAAAGGATCGATAAGTAATAATTTTCCATTTCAATGGGGATGGGATTTCGCGCGGAGGTGAAATATTCCCATTTTTTTTATTAAAATTTTAACAGAAACGAATCTGAGCCTATACTTTTTCCAAAAAGTGGGGTTTTATGCTTTCGAAAGTTATTCTCTTAATAGAGCTTGATAATTTGCAGGCAGATGTACCCTAGCAATCGTAAACAATTACGAGCTACGATTAAGAATTACGAATTGTAACGGAACGAATTTTAATTGTACGAAATAACGGAATACGGACTATAAATTATCTTAATTCCACGTTGAAGTGTGTATAGGTTTCAGCAATAACTTTTAATTTACTTTTGTTAATAACGTTTGTGATTTTTACTATAATTTGTGTAATCTTACAAGATTAACTTTCTCTTTCTTTCCCTCTTTTCACCAACTGTCGCAGGCTTCTGACACCCTCCTACTCGTGATTTTCGGCTGTGGAAACATTTTTTCCGTAATAAAAAATTCAGTTTTTCCCACATAACTGTGCTTTCTTTCCTTTTTTATTTTCACCGAGATTAAAAAATATTGATATATTTTCTTGTTTAAAATATTACAATATTATATATATGTCTTCGTATTTGTACAAAATTCTGACGCAGGTTAAATGGAAGATTGCACACTCTAATCCCAATTTCACCCAATAAAGACGTCTATGTTTTCTTGTGTTGTATAAAATACTGCTAAACTCCGACTTTGTTCTTGGTTGGTTGTTGTTGATTTACTCAAATCACGAATTGAGGAATATTCACACATCATTGTTCGAAGTTAACAAAATTTTCGAGCCTTGTTTTCTTTTCAATTACCACTATTTTTTTAAGGAATTCAGCAGTTCTTCATATTCCATCGCAAAACACCCTCTTTTAAGAACCAGTGGCATTATTTTTCTCATAATTCTTACTGTTATTTATTTTAAGCTTATCTACGCGCTAATGCATGTGTCGAAAAAATCTTGCAATGTCTTAATCGCAAAATTTTTTATGCTGCTCACCCGAGCTGATAAACAATCAGAAGTCTTGAAATCGTGATGAGAATTATGTGCTCGTTCATAATGTGATTCTCTAGTTCTATTACGAAGCAAATTCGTTTATTAATGAAATTGGGCGAGGTTCTCGGAAATTTTTCAATGTTCGCGATGTACATTTTTCATAAGCACCAAGGCCTTTTTTATGTTTATTTCTCTTATATAGCGCATGGTAGAAGCGTAGGTAATTTACTGTTATTCGACATGTTTGTGATGGCGTAAAATGCCGACATAGCTGTTTTCTGCCGCTGCATTCACAATTCGATATATTTTTTCATATTGCCTTACATCAGAACTTCTACTTACTGGACTCTTTTCCCGTCAACCTATCTCTTTTCCTCTAACCTTCTTACCTTTGCCTTTTTAAGCACGTGATCTTTTCCGAGAAAAATTATTTTCCTCTTCATCTGCAATTCTGTCAGGTTTCTTCCTTCACCAGATCATTGAAACACCTCACCCAGGCTCTTGATTTTCTACCAAATTTCAACCATACTCCATACCGCATCATATTGCTTGCATCGTTGTATATCTTATTTGAATATTATACATTAATTTGCTGTGTACTATATAAAAATACTGCATAATCATTTGTTTTTATAATTGTCCTTCTCTTGGAATTTTTGACTGGTTTTTTTTCATCTTTTTTTTCCCTTTTTTGTCGACTGTGAACATAATCTCAAAGCATATATTTGTTCCCAGGTGTGTTCTTTCTGTGACTCCCACAGAGCGTAACAATATAAAAGGTATAACAGTAAACTATTATTATTGTTGTAATTCGTATACTTTGCGTAAAATTAATCTAATTAGTTCGAATGGTATGCTCATGAGAATGCCATGTTCAATGGAAGTGAGAGTTGTGGCAACTGTGTCTTGGAAGGTCTCGTGACGCTAGAAGTTGGCAGTTTAATCATGGGTGGGAGCTTGAAAGAAATCATTCGTGACTGTAATTGTCGATTCAAATGATAAATAAATGGAGGAAATAGCGAAGCAAATGTCCATTGGAGTTCCTTTTGAATCCTGTTCAAGTTCATCGTTCATGGCCATGTGAACATCTGTCGTGCAGAGCACTGTTTCCTTCTTAAAGATTTTAGGTAAGAAATAACAGACCAAGTTTGAAACCGATAAAGCGGAACTTTACATGTATTTTTCTTACGGAAATCTATCTGGACGGTCTTAATTGAAACCTAGCAAAGTTAACGAATGAAAAGGTGACAGTACTTCCGAGTCTCAGAGAACATGTATGCAAAGTTTGACGCTAGTATGTCATACCATCAGAATTTCTGCTTTTTATATCTAGATTAATATTAATTTGTATGCATTTTACAGTTCGACCAAAGTACGAGGAAATTGGTACAAAAAACAGTTTATGAACAGCATGAATGTTCATTTTGATCAAATTTGCACTACGCAGAGACGTGATTTTGGTCGATTTAACGCGATTTCCGTTAAAGAATACTGAAATTAGCCGATAGTATGTTTATATAAAGAAAATATGTCTAAATTTCTCGAGACGAGACATGATTTACTTTGGAGGACTGTTGGAGTTAAACTACGGAAGAAATTGAGTTACGAATGTTGGTAAATTGGTGTAGGAACATCTAGGCGAGTAAGAACGAGAGAGAAATGTCTCCAACAGAGAAGAGTTTTTACAAACTATGGTTTAATTCCGTCTCCCGGCGAACCTCCGGGAGAGTTGACAAACCTAGTTTCAAGCAAGAAAGTTATCTTATAGTATTGTACGCGCATTTTTAACTCACTATTTACTACTACTAAGAATATTTCCCTTAATTTTTAATGTAATGTGTAACTACTATGTTAGTTCATTCTACTCTCTACATAATTATTTTATATACTCTTATATACTCTCTCTACATACTATTTTTATTTTTATTTCTGCTCTATACGTCGCACACGATAATAACTTTTGGTTTTTAAAATATTTTTTTGAGCATAGTAAATAACTGTGCAAATTCTATAGGAAGAGATTTTTTGTTTTGCTTTGTTTCTACCTTTCCTGTACATAATAATGCATCCCCTGACAATTTAACGTTAAAAAATGACGACCTTCTTGGGTAATTATGTATGTTTTAAAGTATAATGTAAATTTATATTTCATTTATTTTTACTATGCTAGTTCATTCCACGCATTACATTTAAATTTAATTTATGTTCAGCTTTAACTGATAAAGAATGACTATGTTCTGATATATGTTGCATATGGTTATAGCTTTTGTAATTTTTAATACCCTTTATGTAATCTATCTCTCTTTCTATCACTCTCTCTCTCGTAGGTTTTTCACACCCCTCTTCTCCTTGTGGGTGTTTTCCTGCAGTGGAAACATTTTTTCTGTGATGAAGAATCTATTGATTCGGCGTCGACTTTGTGATAGCTCTCCATTGTAAAGAATAAGGGAAAGGACACTTCTACGACCGCAATAATTTTTATTGTACGACCATTGTTCGGGTCATAATCACCTGATGATGTACTTAAGGGTCGAAACCATGGTCGTATAATAGAAATCATTGTGGTAACGGAAAAAGTGTTCTTTTTCTAATTCTTGTGATAAAGATATCACAGTTTTTTTCCTTCATAAAACCCTTCTATCTTTCCTTCGTTTATTTCGATTTCCACTGAGCTTCTTAAAACATGCATATATTGTAGTTTATAATCTTAAAATGTTATATTTTCGTTTTTGTATATTATTATTGGATAAATGGAAGATAGGACTCCATAGGCCCAATTTCGCCCAATGAAAAAGACGTCTGTTTTATATTGTATTAATTTTGTTGTCGCCACTATCGACGTTCTACCAAGCAGGAAAGTAAGCCCATCACCCCTCGCTTATATTTTTACTTAGTAAGCAAGGAAAGTCCGCGTACGAAAACGTGCTGGTGCGAAGCTACCGAAAGCATTGCCTAAGCTAATTATTTTTCAAAGAGGGGGTGCGAGGGATAAATACGAATAAAGACGCAGATAGGCAGAAAAGTTGAATGGAAGCGGAATGCGTGTGGCTTGAAATAATACGATCCGCGTAACTTTATCCCGTGGGCTGAGGCGTAGCCGATAACTGCGTCGCCGAACTGATTGCGACTAACCTCAATCAGCGAAGGTTTTTAATGAGATTCCGGTCCGGAAGAAATCCGACACTCGGGCGACTATTGGGTTTCATAACAAAATAATCCTGGAAGGACTTAAAGTGCTTCCGGTATATTCTTTCGAAGCATACATTACTGATATACTTCCCGTAGTTTTTTACCGTTTGCGTACTTTATCTGGTTTTGCTGCCTTATCTAGATGAATGAAATATTTATCATTTGCCTTTTGGTACGGAGTAGAGAAAAATGTATCTTTTATACACTTTTTACTGTTTTGTTCATGGCTGTGATGAAGCGAAAGCTACTGAGGTATGAGTTATGCTAAATAATGAGACAAATCAAGGTTTCTCCTTATGCTGTGTTACGAAAAGTGTTACTCGTAGAGTCAATCAGCTTCACTAACTTGGACTTATAGCATTCTGGCGCAGTGAGGAAGGCAAGGGAAAACTACCTCACTCCTCATCTAGCATAGTAAGCCTCATTTCCCTCTCCTAGCTCTTCGTAGCTGATGATGGAGGGTATGAGGTCCCAACCAGTCTTTGGCTGAATACTTTACAGAAACTAATTAGAATTAAAATTTAGCTAAATTAATTGCAAAAATTACCTATCGACACGTATCTGCTGATAGTTATAAAGTCAATGAGCCAGAAAAGTGAACACGGTGTTTACTCATGGCTAATCTTTAAGATTCTTTAAGACAAAGGGCTCCTGTTAACATATGTCTATGTAAGTTCCCTGAAAGCCGCCTAAAAAGAGTTTTTTAAAATCCACTCTGTATTTTCTTCCTTTTCTATTATTATTATTATTTTTTCTCTATCTTTATGCACTTTTAAAATTACAAAGGGTTAGATGTAAGAGGGGACTTTTTAGTCTCAATCTCGCCCCGAATAAAGACGTTTTCTATTCTATCCAATCCAATTAAAAAAAGAAATTCATTTGATCAGCTAATGCAAAATAATTCATTAATTACATTTATTCATTATTTACCTATGACCTTCATACACGTTGGCCGAGAATTTCTTTCGTTTCAAGGTCAACTTCATGCTTCTATGCTCCTTAGATAGTTCGAGAATGTTCAATAGGTTTCTTAAACTTTTACCAAATGGTGTTTTAATTTTATTGTTGCTTTCCGCAAAATGAGGAATAAATCAGAAGTATAGTGGTAATATGGGTGTACAGCTACATTGTAACCTTTTAAGGTCTCTTTCCTCACATTAGACATTTTTCTGGTGTATTTCATAATTATGTATAAATGTAAGGACTTTTTATTGATATAAGTGCTTATGATGCCTGTAATTTATTTCGATGCCTATGTTTTCCGTTGGAATTTCCGGTAAGGGACATTAATTTTAATTTTTATGACCCAAACGATATAAAACTCTATAGGGGGTTTATGTAACATTCTCATTCGCGATCTTTTTCCTGCATTTGTGTGGATTTAAGTGCTTTGTCTTCGATCT
The DNA here is from genome assembly GCA_000376725.2 of Ladona fulva. Taxonomy (NCBI): domain Eukaryota; kingdom Metazoa; phylum Arthropoda; class Insecta; order Odonata; family Libellulidae; genus Ladona; species Ladona fulva. Next base: position 2,767,925 of record KZ308312.1, read on the forward strand.
TCGTTATCTTTGGTGGTGACATCCGTATATTAGGTTTAATAACACTTGAATCTATTTTCCTGTTCCTTTTTTAGCGGTGTTTTGGTCGAGTGTATTTACATTCCTCGGTTGTTTTCACTGGTTTGCATTTGCAACGTATCAAATTCGCAATTCTTAACGATTAGCTTTTGCTTAGTGGCGCTACGGAGTGATTATCGTCCGGACTTTTACAAACGGTAAGCAGGAAATAATATAATACTCGGTGGTGGTCCTTTGTCCTTGGATCTTTCGCATGGCGGAAGCTGCGTAGATCCTCGCTGCGTGCTTTTCTATTACCTATCGAATGCTATGCATATCTGCTCCGCAATTGGCCACCAACAGTAATGATTTGAATTTATAAGCAGCACCTGTACTATCCAAATGCATTCTTATTTTTTATGCGTGACGGAATAAGAGGTTTATGAAAATTATCGATGTCATTCCCTAATTGATTTAATCCATTATATTTCCATATACATATATCATTATGGATTATGTTATGTACATTGTTGATGATATTAAAAGTATACGAAAATGAAATTTCTTCTTCGGTGATAATTAACATGGCCATTGAATACAATTCCATAGGAATGTTAAGAGTAAAAACGTTCAATTAAAAATCGTTTTAAAAAACACCGGGTGAGCGCATATCTTTGCATGTATTTTTCTCGTGTTTCATCAAGGAAATAAGACTTTGTTGACTCTAATGCTTCTTTTTATTCGTGGAGAATGTCCTAGAATAGCTCACGAAAGGTGTATGGTATTTTCTGTTAAATAAAATCATTTCCCTTTGTTAATTAAGCGAAAGTAGTTTATCGTTTTAACTGTTATTCGCCTCTGGTTCATGTATTTTCAAGCCAAGAATTTTATCCTCGCAAGGATGCTGAAAATTAATGTTCTTGTATTTCAAAGATTGGTCGAGATTGTTCGATAGTACATGGTGATAATATTACACTAATAACTAAAAACAAATTACGACAAATACCGTATATATACGTGTATAGGTCGACCTTTAAATACAAAATTTCGATGAAAATAATCCAGGGTAGACCAATACACGAGAGAAGTAGAAAATTAGAATTAAAAATTTTAATTTCCCATAGACATCTTTGTTTTCTAAAATAGACAAAATGAGTAGGCGAATAGCTCTTTTACAACTCATAGACAGCATAAAATGTGATTTAAGTATCTAATGGTTAAAATATATCGATGGACAAATATATCGATTATCCATATCTCGATGTATTGATTAACGAGTGCAAAAAAATCGAGAGATTGAATCTTCATAGTATCTGAAGCTTGAAAAAACATTCTCATACTGTCTTATATCTTGACTTTTACGAAATTATTGTTAACTTACACAACTCAAAAGTTGTTAAAATGTTGAATTTTATCTCTTGTAGTTCTTATTACTTGAAAATACACTTTTTTAAAGTCCACTTGTTATAATTTAAACAAATCAACTAGAAGTAGCTTTGCAGTATTTAATATTTACGGAAAAGACTAGGATCGACTTCGTATATCATAACGTTCTTTTCTGATTTTTACGACAATTTATTTCTAGTTGTTATGTCTTGTTATGAAATAATATATATGTACCATTTTGTTTGCCTTTCAGATGTGATTTAACCTGTCTTTTCCTTAAAACTTAGTTAAATATCGGAAGTTTCGCTGGTACTTCTCACTCCCATTCTGTGGGTGTCTTCCTGCTGTGGTTTATTTTTTCCTATGTTCTGACTCAGGTTTTTAAACCCACAAAGTAGTTTTCTTCTTTGCACTTTTTTCAGGCTCTTATAAACTTCATATGACAAAGGGGATTTAGGAAGATACTTGATAGAATCTATAAGGAAAAGGAACCAGCTGTGTTTACAATATGCGGGATAATAACTGTTTTATAATAGAACAATCGAATGTTAGAATCGAATCGAATGTTATAATAGAATAGAAGTAATTTTTCTCTCCTGAAGATGGCAACGAAGTTGTCGAAATACGTATTTAGAACAATATTTGCAAAGCTCGACCACTGAGAACCCTAATCACTTCTGGGTGGAATTTTTCAACGTTAATTTGCTCGCAAACAGCGGTTTTTGCAGCTTTTCTGTAACTCGAAAGAGACTTGATAGTCTCAATTTCGCCGTAATAAAGTCGCATTATTATTAATAAAATCGATATTAGCAGGCTTGACTTCGTGGAAAGCCATTTCAGAAGGATACACTTGGTAAATTTTCCACACTATATTTATTGGCGACCGGTTTCGTAAGTTAACTTACATCTTCNTAGACTGGAGTATCTTGTACCTAATCTATGAAATACTTACAAATGTACGTTCGACGCCTTCAGTAACTCTGAAAATGGATATAATTATAAATTGCTAATTCGTAAAACAATTATTATGTCCATAAGATAATGTTTCTATTGTATTTTTCACCATCTTCTGTAATGTATTTTGACTGCACTCTTATGTTATTGATATCATTTAGTCTTCGTTGTAATTTTTCCTTTGATTTGGTCTTTTTTTCTTATTGTATGTACTTTCAGCACTGTCGTTTGTTCTCTTGTATGTGAGCCTTGAGCTGCATACATTTGTAATTTCATCTTCTGATGTGTATTTGTCTATATTTGCTTATATCCGTCCTGTCGACAGACTGTTAGTCTGACTTTTATTCATACCCACATACGTTAATGCTGTATGTGGGTATGAATAAAAAATAATCATTGTTACCATAAGGCCTGTTGAGAGGTTCATCCTCAACCCTCAGCATTCACAATGGTGACCTCAGCCAGCGCACCAACATTGCTTCACCCACTCGCTGCTTTTCTCTGTCACGTGGTGTTATCGTCGGGGCTTAAAAAGCGTCTCCCGGTTCTCGTTAGGCTTTTCGCTTGTCCTCTGCCGCCGAGTACGGGCCGTTTTCTGTGTCCCCGTGGGATGGGAGGAGGCCGTTCGCTGGTTGCGCGCGTGGACAGCACTGTCTAAGTGTGGGTGGGGTTCGCCGGAAGAATGTGCTAAGCGATCGCGGAGAGTGGGCGTTATTGCATCGAAGATCACTTCCGAGGCTACGTCGGGCGCCGTCGGCTGCGCGGGAATCGGCGAGAGATCGGAGACAATCGGGTAGCTGCGTTGCGGATTTTCGTCGTTTCCTCCGAACAAAGTTTCGCGTCGTTAAAAACTGGAATTTTCGATTCTCGGTCGCGTCAGGCTTCGAAGTTGCACCTCGTCGTTGCGAGGATTTTCGGTTCGCGGGTGCGTCATCGGTCTTCGAGGCTGCGTCGCTGGTGGGAACACTTCCCCGGAGTCTGAATCGCAGTTGCGTCGCCGGGCCTGGAGTTACGTCCCAGCTCTCCGGGGTTGCATCCATCATAGTCGCCGCGTCGGATCGATCCCTGAGGATTTCTGTCTTTTGGATTAAGCGGAGCCAGCAAGTCACCGGAGACCCTCCTGCGACGTCTGGTATCCAGTCAGCGTCGTATCCTGAGGATTGTGAAGCGTAAGCAGGGATCCGATGACTTTGGGACGGCAGACCATTCCAAACGTGTTTTTGCTCGGGATTCCTAGTTGTTATGTGCACTGAGAAGGTGTTTATTTTTTAGACACACGAGAGACCGCGCGTGTGCTGATATCTGCCTTTGAGGAACCTCTACTGTAACATATCGTCCTTGCGAAGATGAAGGATTAATTCATCATTCCATTTTTTTAAACTAGATCAACTCACGGTCCGGCTAGAGTTCACGTTTTGATATTCAATGGTTGGTTCTTGGGGTTAAAGTTGTTAATGTAACTGTACGAAACAAATGTTTAGCGATATTTAGCGACATTTCGATTTAATATCGAAAAATTTCCGTACATATTCATTTGGCATTCGCATATTTTGATTATTCATACATACTTTGATGGATATTTCAGTTATGTTACGATGCAGGCTCTCAAGTTCAAATTATGAGTGCAGTATCGAAAGTACATACTTGCCGTTCGATTCTCGCAAAACTTCAACAAGTGCGCGTCTCGTTGGGAATTTCTGCTGAGGAATTTCACCTTTACGTGAGAATTTTTGATGCATTACGCTGAAAATAACTGCAGTAGTATTTTGTTTCACTCTGTGAGTCGCTAAGTCGTTATGTTTTCATTTAAGTATCCTCATTTTTTTATGCCGCATAGCTTATATATCTCAACAATAAATCGGTTGCGTAGGTAAATGGTGATCTTCTGGGCAATGTTTCCCAACCGGTAGTAACCGAGGGTTGCTTTTTCAAGCTTTCGTTTTAGATGTGCCCTTATCTGTAGTGTTTTTTCGTTGAAAGGGACTGCTTTACTAGAGAAGAATGAAAATACCGAAGGAATTTACTGCAGGCTTGGCAGTTTCTTAATTTCGTTTTGCCTTTAGACAGAAACTATTCACCTTGGAGTGTCATTTGCCGCGAAGTTTGAATTATGCCCCGGAAGGTTAATGGTTAGGAAGCACTATTCTGCGAGATTCCCGCTTCCCAACGTCGCATTTCGCTGATTTCTGATTGTGATTGGATTAAAGTCACCTTTAAGATCATCGGCAAATGCGTAGGCTCCAGGAGTTGTCGAGATGGACGTCATTTCCCGAGAACGTCCAAGAAATTCTTAAACTCGATGAATGTGTGAGGTGAGGCGTCGAAATTGAATGGATGAAGAGATAGGTTTTGCATTCATGAGGAATGTTTGGTATATTGTGTTACCAATACCGTGGTGAGTGGAATATTTTTTTATAAAATCTACGGAGGTGGCCGAGATGTTGTGGAGTTCCGTGAGAGAGAAAGGGTGTATACTTTTCCGCAAAAAGTTTTATTCTTTTATTAAATGCTACTGGTTTCGGCGTTACAATGCCATCGTCACTCAGGTTGATTTTTAGTGTGAGACCTGAGGATGACGTTGTAACCCCGAAATCGGTAGTCCTTAATAAAAAATTTTTGTGTAAAAGTGCATATCCTCCTTCTCCCGGAATATTTTTCATTTGTGTGAAGGTATAGGATTGAGAAGAAGCGTCTTTCATTTAGTTTTGTCTTGTTCATAGTACAGAAGCTACTGAGGTATGAGTAATGGCATTTATTCTACCATTATCGAATGCTATTTAAAGTGTTATTCATAAGGAAATTACGCTACAGTCACGTGGACTTCTTATATGGTTCAGTAAGGATAGAAGGAGCAAACTACCTCACTCCTCATCTTGCCTAGCATGCCTCATTCCCTCTTCAGAGCGTATGTTAGTTGGCGGACAAGGGGTTGTTATTCTCTATAGAAGTATAGGCTGAGTACTCTATAGACTATACGTATAGTCGTATAGACTAAAGAGTACTCGTATCGTATGTATAGGCTTGTAGCTATTATCAGATGTTACGAGTACTTAAGCTCTCAAGATTTCTCTTGCGGAATGTTTCGAAAGAAATTCAGTTAGTGACCGTTTCCTCGTGATCCGCAATCATTCTGTACCATCCACCGTCTGAAGAGATGAGTAATTCTATATAATGGTCGATAAAAGCGAACTTTGACCACCGTATCACTTGCACGCCCCCTCAATTTTATCGGACTGCGGGGAACTAATTAAGCAACACTATTTTTTTACTCTTAGAAATCGATAGTGATCAGGTTCTAGCTAGATCCGAACGTTGCCGGTTTTTACCGGTGAACCGCTTCTTCCGTTACCCGGTTCCATCGCCGTACCGTCAAGATCAATCGATTCTTCTCCGTCTCGTGTTTGGGTTCGCCCCATCGAGGTCAAGGTTGGATGCGACATTCCACTCGTTTCTTTTGTTATTATTAGACCCGAGGGAACCTCTTGGCCTCATTAGTAGCAGTTGAAATAGTTGACGTGTTAAATGGTGATGGTTCGAAGACCTTCGTCTTTAACGTAGTCACAATGGAGAGGTTAATTCCATAATTATGCAAATGTTTTCAGAGGATAGTGGGAGTCTATTGCCTACTATGGGAATCGATTAGCCGTTTGAATTCCGAATTCACCTTCCGTAATTGTAATTAGTGAAGCCTCGTGTAACGAGGAATCCTGCGGAAGAATTCTCCTACCTAGAAAGAGCTTCATCTATTTTCGGATTCCGCTTACGAATACGGTTTAGGCTATTAAATATTTTTGTGGGCATTGACGTATTTGAGCATGCAGGAAAAGTCGCGAAATACAGCTTATCGAGTGATCCCATTTCGCACATTTTGCTAGTTAACAAATGATTTGGGCAGTCTTTTAGGAATTACGTATTTATAATTCATGATTGAAACCACATGAGAAATCCCCTATTGAAAATGGTCATTGGAACCTGTTCGTTTTTGTATTGGTTTCCGTTAAATTGTACTGGTTTATATTGGTTATTTTTTTATTGGTTAATTGTGTTGGTTTTTATATTGGTTTATCTACCCTGGGTTATGTTGGTTTAATATTGGATTTCGTTGGTAGAGTCGTTGGTTTATTATGGTAGTATAAAATCAACAAGATTTCTGTTAAAACCAACAGGATTTAGTTTAAAACCAACAGGAGTATTTGCGGGAAACCAATAGGATATTGATGGAAACAAATAAAATGTATGAGCAAACCATTAAAACGGTGGAAACCAACGGCCAAAACATTGATGGTTTCTGTTAGCTTCCAATATGATTTTTATTGGTTGTGTTTGTTGGTAGCTATTGGAAAATGATATGGGAAACCAACAGAAATTTCCAGTCAGGTCTCGTTTCGGCAAACGAAGGTGATTTTGGAACAAATATCTTCGCTGTCACTGAATAGGAACTGTCGATGTGACATTTAGTTCGTTATTAAGGGGAACTGAATGTAGTTACAAGAAAATGCGTGATAAAGAATAGATATATTGAAATTTGATTATATATTATCGCAGTCTTGCAGCTTATGACTCAAAGAAATATCGCAGGGGAATATGTAATTCCGAATCTTTTGCTCTGTAGTCTTAATGATGTGCAAGCTTAGCGTCAAAGTAAATAATACTTAAATTTGTCGGGAGGTTCATAATAATAACGAAATTTCCTTACATTAATCAATAGTTTTATAGAGGATACCCCAAAAAATTTTAATGGCGTATAGTTGAAATATTTTGCTATTAGAGTTCCGCACGTGGATATCAGGTTGTTTTTTTTTGCGTGAAGATTTTTTATGGGGAAGTGAATGTCTTCCATCAATTCGCGCATTATTTCATTTTTACTTATCTATGAATATTTAGCCTTAAAAAAACAAACTTTGTGGTTGATTTTTAGCGCTGATTTTTCTTGTATTTAAACGAATACGTAATGGCAACTGGCAAGTTGTAGCATTAAAATTTCACTCTTAAATTTCGATTTATTTATCAGTGAATGAATGCATGAGTATAAACTAAACAGTAGACTGGCGACTTGTTGCAATTATTGTTTTCTGCGTATGAGTTTTAAGGAAGCTCGTAGCCTCTTATCGTTATTTGTTTGTCTGCTTCGATTTGTTTTCGAACTGTACGTTACTTGTCCCTTGATAAATCTCAGACGTGTTTAAAGTATATCTTATCTACCTTCCTCTTCTTGATATATCTGCGAAGCTATTGTTCGAGAACAATCGAGCACTAATTAAGAGGAAATGCATCTTTGTACGTGCCATTGGTCGAACATTCGAAACGAATTGGATGCATTGCGCATTTTTCTTTGGAATCAGTCGCTAAAAATATAACGCCATCATCCTCGTCGTGTGCTTTCACTCTTCGTTGGGACGCGCCTACTCCATCTGCTTTCAAAAAGGTATACGTTAACATTTTCTCATAAGCGAATTGTTAGCATCTCAATATTTACCCCTTGCACGTTGGATTTATTTCATTCGCGAATTGTTAGCATCTCAATATTTACCCCTTGCACGTTGGACTTATTTCATTCATTAGCCCCAAATCGATAATAAAATGCGATATTTACCTGTGTACTTAAAATTCTTCCCTGGTAGGAGTACGTATTAGCCGGTAACCTGTTAAGTGTAGCTCCTGAGAGCTGTAGTGCTCTCCACTCCCAATAGCACGTATCCTAAGGGGCTATTATCTCAGCCGTGTATAGTTGTGTTCTCGGAATCCAAACGTCCCAGAACTCAGACAGCTTGGAATCGAAACTAATCTGTTCCATATTGAAAATGTTCATCGGAACCTGTTCGCATTTATATTGGTTTCCCTTAAATTATACTGGTTTATATTGGTAGCGTCGTTGGTTTCTGATAGGCACGAAGATATTCATTGGAATCTGTTAAATTTTTTATATTGATTTCCGTTGATCTACGCTGGGTTATGTCGGTTAATATTGGATTTCGTTGGTAGAGTCGTTGGTTTGTAATGGTTGCATAAAACCAACTGGATTTTCTTTAAAACCAAAAGGAATAAATGCGGGAAACCAATAAGAATGTACGAACAAACCATTAAAACGTTGGAAACGGTCAAAACATTGATGGTTTCTGTTGGTTTCCAATAGGATTTTTATTGGTTGTGTTTGTTGGTAGCTATTGGAATATTATATTTGAACCCAACTGAAATTTCCAGTATAGTTGTTATTAGAACTCCGGAAGAGGATATCAGGTTAATTTATGTCAGTTTGTCTGAAGATTTTTATGGAAAAGTAAATGTCTGCAATCAAATACGTGCATTTATCCTAATTTCATTTTTACTCTATGCATGTTTAGCTTTAATATAGCAAAGTTAGAGGTTAATTTTTAGGGACAATTTCTATTGTATGAGAACGAAGTGGTAATGGCAAATGGCAAGCTATTGATTATCTGCTGAGTGCACCTCTTCAAAGCTGTAGTGCTCCCAAGAGTGCGTATCTTTAGTTAGTATCTTAAGACATGTACAGCATTGTCCTCCGAATATATAGGCACCTTGAGTGTTTAATTAGTAAGGTTTAAGGTAAATACAGTTTTTATATATTTAATTTTTTTAATTTACATTTTTATTCTAATTTCATTATTATTTGTTATTATTTCACCTTTAAATCCAGCGTTAAAATACTGTTAAAATCATTTTAAAACTTCGAGTTTGTGGGACCCAGATTTATCCAGTTTCTATTATTTCAAAGGGAAAAGATTCTCTCGGAACTTATGGTATATTAGAAGTACAGTCGGGATTCTTTTTTCCTCAATGCTTCTCAAGAAATTTTCTATTGAACGTCCGTACTTCAATTTTCAAACGATTTTAATTGTCAGGTGTCTTGTTAAAAATGCAAATTTCTTTCTGTTTTCTATTGTTTTGGGGAAATAGTTTAAGTTAATTTTAAGAATTGAGGAAAGGTAAATTATTAAGCACGGAAGATCCGTGTGGTTGAATCCTGGGTGTGAAAAATAGCGTTATTAGTTAATTTTGTTACATTACTGCTCAAGTGATTTCCATATATACAGTTTCCTTCTCATCCTTTAGCTTCCAGTAAATAATTGTTACTTATAAAATATAAAAATAAAAAAAATAAAGCCCTCATCACTATTATATTTTTAGCTTTAAGGACTTTTTCAACATCACCTAGTTATTAGTTTTTCTTGTACATTAGGAATAGACCTTTTTATTACGTAATCAAGGGTTATTATTAGTATTAATTTAGTGCCTATTAGGCATTATCCTGAGGGTACATACTACCCAAGTTATACCACTTGTAAGCACCACTAGCATGCAAAGTAATATGGATGTTCGAAGCACACTAAAATGCCCAAAGAAGGCAGAAGTGTTAATGCAGCTCAATCGTACCGGACTCCTTTAGCTTCCACTATCAGTAGGTTTGTGAAGGTTTTCCACACCTTTGTGGGTGGATATTTCTTTTCTTAAGATATTACTTAGGTTTATTACAACCAAAACCTTCTTAAGTTTTCATCTCTATATCTATTTACATATTTATTTGTCTTTATTTTTAAAAACTGGTTAGATTGAAGAAGAGACTTTTTAGTCTCATTCTCGCATTTAAAAGACCTTATGGATTCTAATGCAGGAGTCGGCAACCTGTGACTCGCGAGTCACCAAGTGACCCACTCTTTTCCATAATTAGGAGATAGTCATTACGATAATGACGGTGACGAAAATGGAATCGCACGACGCAGGTGGAACCGCGTGAGTGCGTTGGTAATGGATGAACGAACAATCAGGAAATAGAGATAATCCAACTTTTCTCTTCAATCTCTTATGACCTTCGTAATTACTTTGTAGAGAGATGTAAGTAACGAACTGCAAATCTTAATAATCTCCCTAAGCCACAAGGCATGGCCTTTTGAAAAGTAACAACCACGTTCGTAAAAGATGTAAATAAACAATTCATTATCATATGCGGTCATATTCCGTCCCCACTGGAAATTTCTGTTGGTTTCCAATACAATTTTCCAATTGCTACCAACAAACACTAACAATAATAATCATACTGGTAACCAAAAGAAACCATCAATGTTCTGGTCGTTGGTTTTCAACGCTTTAATGGTTTGTTCGTACATTCTTATTGGTTTCCATCAATATCCTATTGGTTTCCCGCAAATATTCCTGTTGGTTTTAAACGAAATCCTGTTGGTTTTATATAACCGTCATAAACCAACGACTCTACCAACAAAATTCAATATTAGCCAACAGAACCCAGTGTACATCAACAGAAACCAATATAAAAACCAACGGATATTTTCGTAACTATCAAAACCAACGACGCTACCAAAATAAATCAATATAAACCAGTATAATTTAACGGAAATCGATACAAAAACGAACAGGCTCCAATGAACATTTTTAATTTGGGTTATTTTCATTCATTTTATTGATTAGTTAAGAGATTTCTTCTAATATTTTATCAGCTATAATTTCTCTGAAGTCATATTTCCTTTGCTAGAAGAAAAGTTATTACGCAATTCCTGCTTGCTTTAGAATCCGAAAATACTCATTTCGGTGGATTATATAAACTCATGCATGGATAGCCCAAGGATAAGCCGGAGTTCATTGTATGTACCACTGACCCGAAACGCCTTCCTAATAGTCACTTTTTGGGTGATTTTGTCCCGCAGCCGAAAGAAGTTGCTGACGTCTGTTCAAATGCATCACTGTAGTAATGAATTTCATCATCAGAAGTTCTCTTGGTTACCGTTACCATATCTTGACGGGTGGAATCTTTTTCATTTTGATTTTAATTTGTTTGGTTCAGGATCGAGAGAAATGTATCTTTCCCCTTCATTTACCTTTTGTATCAGTTGGTTCACGGCGGCGATAACATGAATTTTAGCGAGGATTGGAAGGTGCTAAGTAATGAAATTCATATAGGCCACACCCTATTGACTGCTACGACGGAATGTGTTGATTATCGAGTCGTTTATCTACACTTACATGGACTGAATCCGTGTTACTGTGCAAGCAAGTATTTTCGGAAGACGTAATTGGTATTATGCGACCCCTCTGCTACTTCGGCCGATCCGACAGTGAGCGTAAAATAAGAGAAATAGACGCGAGGACAAGTCGTTTTAGGGAATCATTCTTTCCGAGAACGATACGCGATAACAATAAATTAAAGACGTAATTCTAGTCTTGGTGTTTACACCCCCTGCCACACGCCGAAAGGCGGCTTGCAGGGTATTTATGTAGATGTAGAAGTATTTTGTGTTACAAGAGAAAAAACTGTTTTTGCCAGAGAAACGTATTAATTTAGTTGTATAGTTTTTTGATTGTAGTAAGATGTCACTACAATTTCGGAATTATTCTAATTATTTCTTAATGATTCTTTACTGTTTGTCGGTATTAACAGAGAATTTTGAAAATTATTTCTATGCAAGATTTATTTTTAAAAAGTTATATCGTCTCTCTTTTATAAATAGTAGAAGCATTAATGATTTAACGGTAATTATTTACAATTTTATGTAGCATCCTTCTAGTTTGACCTACATGAATTTTCTGGAAAAAATTCAGTTTCTACTGTTAATTTTGAGTGTCCGGGGTCAAAAATTGTGGTTATTTTCTTCTTTGAAGACGTTGTTTCTGAAAACGTTTGTCTCATCTTCCAATTCTAATCACGCAAAGTGAGGTTTCCTTGTCAGTGAGAAAAGCTGTGAATTCTACCTTAATCCTCATATCGACTTAATGTCGAGAGATTGAGGTAGGATTTAGAACACTCCTTTCCCAGAACTTTTCGTAGCCAATAGTGGAGGTGATGAGAGTCCTACTGGCGGTTGAATTTACTGAGTCTCGAAAGTTACTAAAAGGTATTCAGAAATTCGTATATTGTTTCATTGTTATATAATACTATTAATTCAATATAGTCCACTGCTTAAATTCATTAAAACTAGGGAATATACTTCATATTGCCTTGTAAGTAAGACGGCTGTAATTTCGTCTATTGTCACTGTTTATTTCCCTCCTATAATTATGTAAGGAGCGGATTATTTTTAAGAGCACCGGAAATTAAATTAAATATATAGATGCGCTACACGCAGACGTTGTCGGATTAGTTATCAGGAGAATAAAATAACTCCTTGAATCGCTATCAAGATTTCAAGTATTTCGCGCTTCGGTATGGAGCGAATATCCGGAGAGTGAGTCATGCATCGTGATTTCCTCTAGAATGGCACGCACCTTCCCTTTCCTTCTCCCCTCTCTATCGCTCCTTCCTTCTGTACCTTCCTATCTAATTTCTCTTTCTTTCTGTTCCTTCTCCCAAGGCATCGAACCGGCACCGAACTAAAAAGACTTTATTTTTTCTAGAGTTAAAAGCGAACAAGTGCAGAAAAATTAGATTCCTCGAGCCTGAACCAGCATCGAAGGACATTACCTTTTCCGTTCCGATAACTATTTTTTCAAATACCCATAAAGAGTAACAGTTGCTATTAATAATAAATTACGCAACGTCTATCCGCAACTCACTGATTAACAATAAAATTAACAGACATTGGCGATGTTTTGTGGAAGTACTCCATGTTTTAAGGGAAAGAGACTACTTTTCCCAAGGGATTTAAATACAGACACGACCAGGTTTTAACAAATGATCGCCATCATCAGGTGATGATGATGGGGATCATTCGCTGAAACCTAGTCGTGTCTGTATTAAAATCCTGTGGAAGAAATATAAAGTCTCTTTTCCTTCAAATATTACTGATGAACGTTTAATTATCAATGACCAAATTAATTAATTATCAATGGCCAAATTAACTAATTATCGATTCTTTCGTATCAGTAGTTTGATTTTGAATTTTAATTAAAAGAAGCTTTATTTAAGAGCTACGCGTAATGTACCCGCGAACTCGAGAACAGCGATTCGATTTGTTAAAAAATGCCACGATAAAAACGTTACCAAAATGCTCTCAGACGCTGGTTGCGAATCCTTGAAAGGAAGGAGATTGGAAGCTAGGCTGCGATTGCTTGATAAATTTTAGGGAAAGTACATTTGTGGTAGACGTAATCGGTATTATGCGACCCCCTTCTGCCAGTTCGGCCGATCCTACAGTGAGCGTTAATTAAGAGAAATAACGTAGGTGCGAGCGAAGACAAGTCGTTTTAGGGACTCATTCCTTCCGCGAACGATACACGACTACAGTAAACTTAAGAGGTAACTGGAACGCTTGGTGTTTACACCCCCTGCCACTCGTCGAAAGGCTGCTTGTAGGGTATGAAATTGTAGAAGAAATATCCTTAGAGGGAGAGGGTCTTCGATGGTGACTACAGAATCTAGAAGGTGCAAGACCATCTTAGGTGAATCGTCATTAAAGTGATGGAACGTAACGGATAGGAATTAAAATGAGAGTTTCAGTGAAGAGGGAAAGTCAGCAGAAGAATAGGTGCTTAGGACTTAGTACTAAGCCGAACGAGCTGTACCCCCCTCGCGTTAGGAAGGCAATTACTCAGTAGCCTACTGCATAGATGGGTCTAGTCCAAGTCAGAAAATAGGGAAGGCAGCGCCTCCTGAGCAGGAAAAAGCATACTCATAGTAGGAATTACCCCTCAAAAGGCCTCCAATTCCTCCACTTTTTTCCCCTCTCTCCAGACGTCGAGTGCCTTCCTAACGCGAATTAGGTATACCTCTTGCCACACGCCGATAGACGACTTGCAGGTTATTCATGTAGACGTAAACCTTTCACTGAGATTATTTTCTCCAAACGAGTTCTCACTGTTTCGACGCAAGATATTAGGACGGAACCAGAATCGAGCCGAAGCTTGCGTTTTCATCGAACCGGAACGGAAATAATTACGGATCGAAGATCTGATTTTTCCACTCACCGGCTCTCTTCAACTCAAGGATCCTCGTCGTTTTCTTTCGCTGAATATTTTCACGCGCCGCCTTCACAGTGACTCACTCCGGTCGACGTCCGTTCCGCACGCTTCTCTCCCTAAATCCTTCCTTGGACACTTTTTCCGTCTTATGTAGTTTTTTTGCAGAAGTACATTCCGTTTAGAGGGAGGCGTTCCCGCAAGGAAGGTTAATCAAGAGATTCTTCCCGGAGGCGACAACGTTCTCGGGAGTTTAATTCGCTAAGTACAGCTCGAGAGGGCTTGCATCGTCCCTTAGGGTTAATTCTGGGGCAAGTTCTTCTTACGAGGGATGACTTCCTTTTTAGGAGGTATTAACGGTTGGCATTTTAGTCCCTCAATTAATGAGTGGACGTCCAGAAACGAAAATGATTCCTCGGTTTGTCGGATTTCCTATTTCCTCGCATGCGTAACCGTTTTAACGTCTATTGCTGTCATCAAACGCTCTGTTTGTCGAAATAAACGTTTTATCTCTATACTGCACTGTCGTTTAATATCTCGTGTGCTTTTTTAACCCTTTAAGGCTTTGTGGCCTAATATTTAGCCACCTGTTTTCTCTCCATGGGCATACTCTTTTGACGGGGATTCCTTCATACCTTCAAGTAATTAATTTAATTTTATAAGTAGCTGATATGGGCTGCGTAGGAGGATGTGTCGCAAAGTTATTAAAACCATTATAAATGGCAAGCAGTAATGAGCTCTATAAGTTGGTATTTTCAACGGAATAGGATGTTTAAAACTTTAGACACCCACCCATTTAAAGCCAAGAATGCGGATTATCTATGAATGATAAGGAGTTGAATGGTTGAATAAAGTCACTTTAGCGTACATTTATTGTTGAATAGGATGAAGAGGAGGAAATTTTCAGTCGTCATTTTTAGAGGGACGGAGACAATTTTTTCATAATCAGACGATTGTCTCATTTCTTACTGTCCGAAGCCGGCCCTGGCGATAAATATTTGTATTTTACTTTCCAGAGGAGTTTATGAAAGTCTAATGATTTCATTTATCTGTGCGGTATTCATCTGGAATACTGGTGATAATCGCCCCGTCAGTAATAAAAACGGGAAACTTAGGAGAAGGAATGAGGCTTACTATAAAAAAGCTTTCTCTTCTAGCCTAGCTTCCTAGGCTAGAAGAGGAATGAGCTTGTTTTCCTCTTCTTTCTTATCTGAGAATGCTAAAAGTGGAATAAATCCTCTTAAATGCAGCACAAATAATAACACCTGAAATGAATAACACTTTTCGAGGTTGATGAAAAGTGACGTAAATGAATTCCAATACTCAGCAACAGAGGCGTAGCCAAGGGGGTGGTTTTGGGGGTTCAACCCCCAAGTATTCACCCATTAGTACAGAACCAACAATTAAGAAAGCATTCGAGAGGTTGGTCTCTCGCAATTATGCCATTCGAAAACCGCTGGAGATTCGCGGAGTATACACGTTAAAATAAATATATTCCTGCCCCTAGATTTTTCGAAATGCAGTGTTTACCCCAAGGCTCTAAAAACCTTCCCAATGTAGAAATACTGGTTACGTCCATGTTCAGCATCAATCATACCTCTGTAACATTTATATTATAACAGATGTGGACTGAGACAAAATTAAAGGAATATACATTTTTCTCTATCGTACCCCAAAAGACGAATGAAAATTAATCCATCCGTTACGATATGTTACACTCTCGTAGCCCATATTTGGCAATGTTTCATCATTGCGCTTAATAAGATTCCATTTATTTTAATAATTGTGTGCATTAGGTTCAATGTTGTGGAATGGAGACTCCTCCTTTTCGCGCCACTTGCCTTGACATCTGTATCCGCAGCAGCGAGATGTTTTGATGCTGACGTAACTACGGAACCGCGCCAGCGGATGACTAATAGGCATTGTTTCCTCCTTCCCATTTGGAATCACTTCCGATTGCCGCTGGAAAGCCTAGTGCCGAAGGCTACTCATTTAGTCGTTTAAGGATTAATTGAGATGTTTGGATGGATAGCTGTCTCCTTACATTTACCGTTGTAGCAGATGGAATGCTCTATGAAAATAGATTTTGTTCGCCGAATGGTGGTGGCCTTGTACTACTCCATCGCAAGACCCAGTACGGAACTGTACTGTATTAGTTTTTTATGCTCCATGAAAACAATCGAAGCACAAGCTACGTAGATTTCAAAATTTAGATCCGTCTTCAGGCTAGAATAAATCATATAAATTGTCGTACAGGTAGTTGCAGAATCACTTCCGTTATCCGTAATTTATTTTACATACAATTTTCACACTAGCGCTCGTAACATGTTTATCGATGAACATAAGCTCAGTGATAACATTATGCTTTAGTTGGGTTAATTGATACTGTAAATAATTCTAGTAGAGATTTCCAAAGTAAGTGGGACATACGGGTGTCCCGATAATCTATTTTAAGTGTATGGGGGATATTCATGCAATTTCCTGTGGGGTTTAGGGCCTGGTTGAATTAAAAACTTAGGATAATTGACTCTCGAAATAATTCTAACTTACAGTAGTCTATCTCTTTTTTATCCCGCAACTCTAGTTCTAAATGGAATCGACGTTGCGAAAAAAATCGCATGAAAGAATATCATCGCGGGGTTTACTCAGCTACACTCTCACCCGCGAGTTTTACCTCAGGCAAACTCGTCTCGTCCCATCAACAATTAGTGCGCATTGCGACAGATTTTTCAAACATTTCTCCGTTTATTTTTCATGGCGCCTCTCGTTATAATATTTTGAGTCGCGCTGTTGCATGCGAGAGCGTCTCTATCCCTTCGTTCTTCTTGACCTTGTCGTTCTCTCTCCCATTCACCACAGCTCTCTCTTTGCTTTCCTTCGCCTTTCTCACGCCCCGTGCACCTGCTTTTGTTTTGCAACCTTTCTTCACGTGTCCAACAGCGTCTCATCAGATGGCCTTGGTCCTTTTCACGCTTTTCCCCGCTCCTTCATTTCCCGGAAACCTTACAAAATTTCTTCGCTCGAATTTGTTTCTAGTAGGTCCTCTTCCCTTTAAGTTGGTTTTTTTTTCTCTTCTGCGAAACGTTTTCAAGTGTCGAACGGGTAGATGTCGTTGATTTAGCGGTTCCAATAAGCGTAAAATTTTCAAAAGGAAATGATCTTGATGTATTTGCCGGAAAGCGTCATCCAAAATTTATAAAAGAATCCCTATTGAAAATGTTCATTGGAACATGTTCGTTTTTGTATTGGTTTCCGTTAAATTATACTGGTTTATGTTGGTTTCTATTGGTAGCGTCGTTGGTTTCTGATAGGTACGAAGATATTCATCGGAACCTGTTGGTTTTTATATTGGTTTCCGTTGATATACACTGGGTTATGTTGGCTAATATTGAATTTCATTGGTAGAGTCGTTGGTTTATGATGGTTATATAAAATCAACAGGATTTCCTTTAAGACCAACGGGAATATATGCGGGAAACCAATAGGATATTGATGGAAATCAATAAGAATGTACGAACAAACCATTAAAACGCTGGAAACCAACTGCCAAAACATTGATGTTTTCTGCTTGTTTTCAATGTGATTATTATTGGTTGTCTTTGTTGGTAGCTATTGGAAAATTATATTGGAAACAGACAGAAATTTTCAGTATGGCTGTTATGGAAAAATACAGAAAACCCTAAATGTGTCGTTATATCGTTTATTGATGGTTCCTGAAGATGCTAGACCACTACCGAAACCGGTCGCAATAAATAACTTGTGGAGGAATTGCAAAGTTTTTTTCTTATTCTCTTCCAGGTATGTTAAATTAATTTCCAAATTCAAATTTGGACGTTCAATCTCAGATGATGTATATATTGTAGTTCAGATGTAAATAGACTGTTTCTCATGTCAGCCTGTATCTCCGTCAACTATTACCTTCGATTCATGCGACGTACTGCTTAATTTGGAAAGAAATTAACTTAAGAAAGGTGAAGAAAGAAAGCAACATTAATGGCGTTGAACTCTAAGGAGATAAATTAGGTATCGCAAATGCCAGGGAGGTAAAACTTGATGCAGTGGTCAAGTTTTTCAGACTGGATTTATCGTTATCTATGTAGCTCTCAGAGTACGAGAATGATGTCCTCCCAGCTAAGCGCGTATGATAAAAAAATTCGGAATGGTGTTGACCGCGAGCGTTCTACGAAAAGTAAAGACTTGTGTATTCCAAAAGTTATTGGTTTACTGGACGATTCTTACTTATCCGGAAAATATGTAACTAAGGAGGAAAAAACATTTTTAGTGCGTAAGAAAGTTATGAGGCCGAAAGAAAAGAAAATTGGAACGCTACTGTTAATTAATTAGAGGTTTAAAAACATTCTGTAAGCGATCTTGGAGGCAAATGGGAAACTACAGATTACCTATTTCTGGGAATCACCCTATGCAGATTTCGGAAACAAGGCTTCCATAAGAAAAGAAAAAAGTCGTCAGAGGGTTTTTCATGTGATTTTTTTTTCTTTTTCTGAGAACCTTGAGAACGGAAGATCCTGGTTCGAGTCTCTGTTCTGTCAAGACATTTTTATGTCCGTTTCTCCTTGAGACTATTCCAGTGCGTCCACCCTTGAGAATGGAGACATTATTTCTGAAATGCTCATAGGGCGATTCCCAGAAATCGTCAATCTGTAACTTCCTGTTTCTCCAAACGCGAGTTTCGTCTGCTGACATACGGCTTAGGATGTGTTTGTAAATATCTAAGTCATGAAACCGGATTGCGAGGTTTTCTCTCGCTTTCATTTGTTTCTGCTGTATTTTAATGTTGCTTCTTTCCACCGTGGCTGCTCTTCCTGTCTCTTCTTTCACTTTCGTGTCTGCCCATATCTCACCTTTTATCTTGGTCGTTCCTTTCTGCAATCCGTAACACACCCTTTTCCGTATCTCCATTTCGCCCTCATCGTGACCGTTTCCCTTTGGAACACCTGAGATTTCTGTGGTCGTCTCAACAGGATGAACTGCGTACTCTGACACCAACCTTATCTCTTCACGTTTTGGCTGAGGATTCACTGTTTCTTGAGTCGACCAGGGTTTATTGACACTTTCTCGATGGGGACTCTTGTACCGCGCTGTGCTTAGTTTGAAATTTTTAAATTTGAGAAAATATTCCTTTTATTATATTAAGTTCTTGATAGAGAGAGATTGAGAATGAAATGTCTCCTAGT
Organism: Ladona fulva; assembly: GCA_000376725.2. Classification (NCBI taxonomy): domain Eukaryota; kingdom Metazoa; phylum Arthropoda; class Insecta; order Odonata; family Libellulidae; genus Ladona; species Ladona fulva. The sequence goes on from KZ308312.1 coordinate 2,787,319, forward strand.
TCTAACCTATCAAAATGTTATGTTTTCAGTATAGAGGCAGTGGCAATCAAGCGAAAAAGAGACAAACAGTAAAGAAACCACAATATGGATTAAAAACCGAGTCGATTATTTGAGGAAGAAGAAGTAAAAAAACTCACGAGGAAAATATGTGAAACTTGCCATTGGTAGTATCCAAAATTGAAATTTAAAACGAAAAATTTCTAATCCCTGTAAAGAAAAGTCAACACTGACATACATGCATATTTTGGTGTTGACATAATTTCCATTCTGGTTTGTACAGATAATGATATTCTTAAGGACTTTTCCTTTGAAGGTGATGGGATTTTACTAAGTGGCAGTTATCTTACCATGGACGGATTTAAAAATGTTTATGGCTAATTTCTTCGATTGATTGGAATTTTGCTCCAAATCTTATTGTTATCGAGCGTTACTATACTTTCTTCCAATAAAGATTTGTGATCATTCTTAACATCGCTCAATAATCAAAATGTTATTTTTAGTGATTTTCGAGGAAAATATTTTGGTGGTTGGTAAGAAATCAATAATCAAATATGAACGGTCATTGCCAAAAACCGGGTTTATAGCTCTGAGACGATGATAATAATCTCTTAAACGGGTCTGTTTTTGCTAGAATTTCTGTCAGGAATTAGGCATGTGATTTTCTTCTTCCTTCTTTCTTCTTAGGATTGCACCTGTTTCTCAGATTATTTCATTTCTATGTATATTGTTTCGCCATCTTCTCCTTGTACTGCCTAGACCTCTTTTTCCAGCAGGAAGCTGATCCCTGGCTGTTTACTATTCTTCCATCTTTCGTGCTACACATTCCATGGGCCACTGGTTGATATTCCTCGCTTAGTTCTTTTCTGGTGTTCTCTTTTTTCCATTTTATCAAATGACATTTTCCCAGGTATTTTAAATAATATTCTTATTTCTGTAGTTTCTCGAGTTCTTTTAGTTGTACTTATCGCTGCCACTGTCGTCAGTATTGGTCTGTTACTTTATATATTCTTGTCCTGTAGTTATCCATCCTCCTTTCTTATATACTCATTCTCCTAGATGTAATTGTTTGAACAGTTCAGCTGAAATCATAATACATTTAGTTTTCTCCAGAGTTGTGGTAGATTTAGTTTTCTCCGTGGTCATCTTCAGCCAGTTACTAGTTGTATGGACTATGTTTAGCAGCCTTTAATATTTAAATCGAGATAGATATTTTATGAATTTGTGAATGTGACTGTCTTAAGGATTGTTCCACGGAGGCAGGATTCAGAAAATCACGATCCGGAAATAACAGGATGCAGAATTTTCCTAGGGCACAAAATCTCTCGCATACACGTTCTAACGGGTCAACGCCTTTCCTTTCAGTTGCTTGTGTTTTGTTTTCTGCAGTCGTTTGTTCGTTTCTTTGCGCTTCGTCGCGCGTTCAAGAATGCAGCACTCGCGGATACATCGGGAACTGAGATGCAGGGCGAGTTTTTTCCATCGTTCGGAGAGAAAGTTTTACCTTCTATTCATAGCCATCGCGTGTGTCACAAGGCTCAGGTCTAGGCCCGTTAGAGTTCCGCTCGTGTCGTCGGCTTATTTTTATAAGCGAAGAATTCCGAGGCCTGTCTCGCGGAAATCCATTCTTCAGACTAGCAAGTCCGGCTGCCAAAGTAGCGCTGGGATTCCGCGGGCGGAAAATTCCAAGTTCATCCGCGTAGAGGGAGGAAATTTTGCATCGTTGTGATGCACTTGCGAATTTAATCGGCAGAAAAGATCGCCGCGGTGATTTTGCGCTTTGACGACGCGGACAGCTCGTTAGCGTGTTGGTAGCGAGTGGATTTCACACCCTCAGTCATGTTTTACTGGTTTTCTTTGAGGCTCTTGGAATACCGTTCAGCCTACCGAAAGGAGTTTCTATTATACTCTTGTTTAATTCTATTCGGCTCGATTTGAGTTACACCTCTTGAATGACTGTAAAAAATAATTTTGTTATAATGATAGCAATTACAGTGTTTCTGAACAAGAGAGGTGGTAGATTTAATCTTGCTGGTAGTTTGATGGTAAAGTCACCTCATTATCGAACACTTCTCTAACTTTAGCAATAAATATCTTTTATAATGAAACGTATGTGCATGATTAAGATACTAGACAACTTCCAGTCTGAAATGTCGCCATATTTTTTATTTAGAGTGATTTTTCAATAGTCTGTTTCTTAGGTCCTCATGTTGCTGCATATTACTAGAGAATCGATGTGTGTTTTGTAACCATTTTTTTATAATATTTGTTTCAATTCGCAGCTTTCTCGAAAATTTTAGTGAGGTAGGGATCATCTGCACCGTGTAGAAAGGTAGCCTTGTTCCAAATAGAACTGTAACCTGTTGCTATGGAATTTATCGAGAAACGTATTTCAATTAATAAAGTTGCTGAAATAGATTAAATAAGATTTCTTTCCTCGACGGTTGTTTTTCTCCTTGCGTTTAAGCATTTATTACTACAGACGGTATCAAATCCGCGCATCAAAATTAAGTATTGTGACGATAAACCAAAAGTTTCTGGGCCCGTTCCTACGAAGGAGTTATATGCCATGGAAGAAAGCATAAGGTAAATCCCACTTAATCCACTTAACCACTTAAACCACTTAAAAATAGAGAAAGAACAACTGTATGAAATTATTATACAAAAGGATACTTCTATCTTCTTTTTTTCTTCATCTTATCCTATAATACCCTTTTTGTTTCTTCGCCTTTGGACGATTTATCAGGCGACACTGAATTCCGTTCATAGCGATGAAATTACATATGTATCTTCGCATTCTGAGCAGGAAAAGAATAAGTACACTGTTGTTTATTTAATATAATTAAACTCTTTTGAATCGTTATGTGGTGTGTACTCGTGGGAAGAGTCATATGGCCAAACGAAACAGAAGAAAGCATATTTGCGCGAGATAAATTATCAATAGATAAGACCTGAAAAATTTGAACATCAATTTAAGAAGATGGACGAGGAAACGGGTTCCGGGAGTGATATACTTTCGATATTCAAAACACAAACACATTTTTCTCCTCCTTTAAAAAAATACAATCGTCTTTCATTGTCCTCAATGCAATGGAATTTATAAGAAAATTGGGACACCACTTGCTGGAGTCCTCTTAGGGTTTTTATTACATAGGTTTCTTCTTCAAATTCTGTCCTTATGTATAATCTCCTTCCGTTTTTATTGTAATTTATTGCCCGTAGTAGGGAAGGAGATAGGCTTCGGCCCTCGGCTCTGAGACCAAATTGAAACATCTGTTGGATAATGTTGCTATAAAAAATGAGAACTTGTTTTCATTGTAGAGTTATTAAAAAACTCGTTTGAATTATTACTATGCTAAAATTGCTTAATGATGAAAAAATGACATTTTTGGTAAAGGGTAAAGGTTACTTGGCACTTCTTCGGATATTCGGACAGATGTTGTAACCAATTAAGCTGTCGAGCCAGAACATTCTCATTTGCTGTTTTAGGACATCATTCAGCCTTGCCTGCAAATTCTTCGTAAGCGTCATATCAGAATGTTCTGGTTGGTCAAAGTGTCTTCCCGGAAAGCGGAAGATTCCGGGTTTGAGTTCCGGACTTCTCCGTTTCTTTTCGTGTTCGTTTTTCCTTGGAAACGAATAATCGGTTTATGATTGATGACTTCGTTTCTGTCAATCGCAGGTTGTAATTAATAATATAAGTAAATTGTAATAAGGCCCATACTTTCTGCGGATAAACAGAGAGAGATGTATTTTGTATTTATGTGCCCGTTAATTATATTTATTTATGAGAGTTTTTTAAACTTACTTTCGCTTTCCTAGGGGATGTATTTCCCAATGTTTCCATTTACACACGTAGTCATCCTACTGAGTACCTGTAATCCTTTGGTCTTGTTGTAGTATTAGTGGTATTTTTAAATTACTTCGACGACTTTGGTCATTTTGCACATAAGCCCCCACTGGGGATCGAACCCGGGACCGCTTTCAGCGAAGTTGAACGCATTGCCCACTTAGCTATCCAGGAGCCCCTTGGTTACTTAATTATGTTCTTCTTATGGTTAGTTTTTCGTAATAGTCGTTGCCTCTCACAGTCGTATTTCCATCCCTGAAGGGTCTTCGATGCATTCCCGTTATGTGAAAAGTAGTAAGTCATGGTTCTCCTTGTGGTCAATGCTAAATCATCCGCTTGATCATATAGTGCTGTTTCGAAGCGAATCAAAAAACCTTGGAACTTTCTCGCTCGGCTGATCCTTCAAGAGAATCAGTCCCAAAGTGGTCGTGAAAACTTTGGAAGTGGTTTTCAAGGCTAGCTTTTATGGAATTGACATTTTCAGTGCCGCAAAATAAGTCGTAGCACTCGTTTTATTGTCATAAGCTGATATTTACGTTCTTTCTCCTTGGGCTGGATATTTCGGCGTCTTTCAAGTTCACCGAGACCGTTCGCTATAATTCAAGCATGAATTATTTCGTGATCGAAAACAATCACGTTTTTAAGCTTTGGTGCACTGTTCTCGAAAGAGGATCGTTGTATAATATAATGGGCTACCATAGCCTACTTCTTGGAACCTAGCTGTATCGTTCATCCTGAAAGGGAATATTATTCAAATTAAATTGACTCCTTAAGCCGTTAGATGTAAAAATAATAAATATAAAACTTATCTTTGGTGTGGTTCTCTGTTGCCTTTGGTATGGTCCAGTTGGTATAGTCCAGTAACGTCGCTGAATCTTCATTGAAGATGAGAACACAGTTCTCGAAATGCGTATATAGTACCTTGATACGTGTGTGCTTCCCTGCGACGTTACTGGACTATACCAACTGGACCATACCAAAGGCAACAGAGAAACATACCAAAGATAAGTTTTATATTTATTATTTTTACATCTAACGGCTTAAGGAGTCAATTTAATTAGAATATTATTCTAACAGCCGTGTCTCTTTCTTTCTTTCTTTCCACTGAAAGGGAATGCACACAGTATTCTGGTTTCTATAAATGTGTGGAAAANTTTACATCTAACGGCTTAAGGAGTCAATTTAATTAGAATATTATTCTAACAGCCGTGTCTCTTTCTTTCTTTCTTTCCACTGAAAGGGAATGCACACAGTATTCTGGTTTCTATAAATGTGTGGAAAACTGCATGCGTTTCCTTTCACGATGAACCATTATTCACTTTATTTAGCAGATAGAACAGTCAATATGTACTCAAGTATCAGTTTTGAAAAGTTAAAGAGGTCAGTTGAACAAGGATGTTAGTAATTTATTCGAAGCTGGACTTGTCTGTGTTGAATAAAGATGCAGAATTTTTTGGAGTAATGTTTTAAAGGATTTTAAGTTTAAATTCAAAGTGCTCCGGCCTAATTTCTCACGAGAAAAACAGGACGGGATGAACGAGCGTTTATGAGTACGTTCGTACGTAGCACCGTCGCAAGTGATTGGTAAATTTCATACGAATATTGCGACGGTAGGGTATCTAATCCACAACTGAAGTAGTCTGTGGTTCACGGAACTCTTTTGGACTCAACAGCTGTAAATTCGACAATTTTTTGCCCATAGATAGATATTTTAGATAATTACTCAGTGACTCAAATTGTCGTTTATTCATCTTTATTTGATGTCGTTAGTTTTTCATTTTTCGGTGTCAAGTACGGCAAAAATCTAATCTGTTAAGATCCAGAGACGAAACCAAGCGGGCGGTTATGGGGGTTTAAACCCCCCCTCCATTAGAACAGAACCAACAATTAAGGAAAGAGTGCGAGAGGATGGCAATAATGCCATAGAAAAACCGCATGACTCATATGTTAAAATAAAGAAGTTTATATTTTAATAGATTCTGGGAGGAAGTATTTAAATCCCTAGATTGTAGGTAACACAGTGTTTACACCAAGGCTCTAAACTTCTCCATGGATATATCCTGACTACGCCCATGATCAATTCCCTCTAATTTTTCTCATTTCTGTGGATTTTGGAGGTGATAATCATAAAAACATACGAGTGGAAATAGTAAAACGCCAAGTACTCAGCTAACCCCTCAATAAACTCCCAAAGGTTGCATTTCATTCTTTACTATTGCTTATGTCATTGAAACAGTACCTGCAATATGCACGTACTCGTAATATCGTAGCTAAATAAAATTACTACGTATTAGTTTGCGCGTCGAATATTGCCAAATTTTTCAGTTACAGACTCATTCAGACAGACATTCAGGAAATTGAATGTTAAATTTAATCAATTTTATTTCATATAAACGAAGACTTATACACCGGAGAATAAGACGAATACACCGGAGCTAATTTTATATCTAACAAATTTAACATTATGGTTTTGCTATTAAATGCTTTTTATTTTGCGGTAAAGGGTTCTAATATATCTTCAGATGAATTTCTCCATTTTACCCGTCCATGATTATTCTATCATATTATCGTTAATATTATTATATTTGCTGAAGCGAATATTATTGTGGAAACATAAGGAATTTTTAATTTCTTTAATAACGCTTTGCTCTGATGCCTTTTGAGGTAAATTGCTCCATTTCAACCCCCCTATCATGATTACTCCTTTTTTTGTAATTATTATGTGGTCAACTTAGTAATTTCATTGATACTTAACCAGGATTAAGCATTCAAATCATGACTCAGCGCTCCTTTTTTACGAAATTGATCACCCTCTAGGCTAACTATCCCTTGTTACCCATCGGGCCCGAGAAATTACCCCTTTTTAAGAGCAGACGGCGGATGCCGCCGATTTATGCCCGTAGAGGTGCGCGGAGACACCTGGAATTTTCCCTCCAGTCCAGATTTTCCCGCGAGTTTATTCTCGGAGCATTTTCTCCAGAGCTCCTTTTTTCGCTCACGACTCCTTTGTTTTCTTTTTTCAGCTTCTCAAGGATTCTAGCCCTTCGTGCAGCCATGTTGAGTAGCCGGCGAGATGGACGCCGGCTTACACCGGTCCTCTCCCTCACCGACTACGAGGAGGGCATCGCCTTTGACTTGGATGACCCTGACTTCGTGTCCCTGGGCGGCGGCGGTGGCGGGGGAGGCCTCGGGAACAGCGGCCGTCGACTCAGCCAGCCCTTTGGGGCAACAACCGGTAAGAAGACCCTATCCACCCCTCCCACACTTCCGCTCTGCCGTCTCCCCGTAATTCCACGAAACGAATCATTACTTTCTTTGTTTTCATTCCTTCGCATAGACACGGGGTGGGGAGACTTTTTTCATCAGAAGGTCGCAAGTACCATTGGGCCGCACTTGTAACTATCAGGCCGCACTTGAGAGGCGTGTCGTCTACGGTCGTTCGAAGGAAAATGAATTTAATCGCCTAGGAAGCATTGGTGAAAATTTTCCTTTTTATTTGTAGCGTTAAAGACAGATAGGCTTTGTCGATATGTAAATACCAGGCCGCACTTGTAAATATCAGGCCGCACTTGAGAGGCGTATCGTCTATGCTCGAATAGCTTAACATCGAAATGGTACATTCGAAGGTAGAAGAATTTAATCGCCTTGGAAACATTAGTGGAAATTTTTCATTTTTATTTGTAGCGTTAACGACAGATATGCTATGTCGAAGCTACTAGTGCTAGCCTTACCTTTTCATTATTAGTGAAACTGTATTATAAACTTCATAAGAGACGGAGATAAAAGGATACAAATTGGTAGTTTCCACAATATTTTTCGCGGCCGCTTGCGTGCATCAACAGGCTTGTTTTACAAAAGACTTCTAAAACCTTTATAAACTTTTAATGGAATAGAAGAGAAGTTGTCACTGATGGTTGAATTGCTTTCTGTTTAAAAGTACTCCACAAACCATTTGAGATCCTGTCCTAAGCACTATCCACGATAGCTTCTCCGGAGACCAGAGCCCTGCTCCCTCTGCTCTTAGCGCTTACGACAGGATCTCAAAATTGATTGTTTGTGGAGTACTTTAAAAAACTGCTACAGATGTTTTTAATAAAGACTAAAGATATTCAAAATTTATTCTTTCCATCAACTTTATCGTGTAAGCATGAAAAGTTTTGAGCTTCTTCAACAAGTGTTAGAAACCATCGGACTAATGGCTTTAGTATTTTTAGAGTCACTGAGAATAAAAAAATCAAGGTATATTTTTAGCGAACTAATGTCTTTTTCCAAATGATTGACAGAAATCATTTGTCAGTCTGGTTCAGTATATATTCAATTAGTTCCACTAGATATGGTCGAAGAACCCGAGGTCATCAAACGTTTCTTATTTTTTAAGAATTGAATTATTTTCTACAAGAAAAACAATGTATTTTATTTATTATTTATACATATATTTTATTTATATATTATTTATAGAAATTAATTTCGCAGTTATTTGCCAGTTTCAAGGTTTCTGGGTAAGACGAGTTGAAGACTGAAATAGTTCTATTGAAATTGTGGTTGAATTTTAAGCAGCACTGCTATATGTGTTGTATATATATGTGTACACGTATTTCTCATTCGAAACAGAAATATTGGAAATTTGGTTTTGTTTTCTCTGTTAGCGATCGTCTTCCATTACATCCGCTGGATAGCATTTACAGAGCACTTTTATATGAATAGAAAGGGAAAGTTCAGCACATCGAGGATGTTTTCGTAGGTCACCGTGGAGTAGGTGGGGTGAGAGTTTCCGGAATATTTACGAAACTTGTTCATCTTGTTTTGGGGAGAATTCTCCGACGATGTCAGGAAATGAACACCGAAATAACGGCAGTATTATTTTTAAAGATATTAATCTAATAAAATACTGTTAATTGACGAGAGAAACTTATATGTTTAGTGATTTTAACTATCCCAGTTTTTTTTACGTGTGTCCATTTTGTCCCAATTTTTGCTATCGTAATAACTAAAGGATTCGAGCTTGAGTTTCTTTACAAAAATCGTTTCTTAAAGGTACGAATGCCCAATGGTAATTTTTTGAGTTTCAATCCTAACATTCAAGTAATAATATCATCGGCGAAACCGGTTATTGGGAATGGAAAAATAACCTGATCTCATTACCTGAACGCAATTAATTTTTTCGTGCAGTTTCATGTTGTTAGTTGTTGCTAGTAACCGGAATAAACTTGATAAACGGTTTTTTGGGCGAACTGTCCAGAACATATTATGTCAATTTTGATTCGTTATTATAGACCTGAATTCTTGTTCTATAGCTCATTCGATTGAATTCCTATATTTCTCCTTCGTTTACTCTATTTTTGCCGAATGGTTTTTGGAGTGTCATTGTCAATCAGAAGAACTTTGCTTGAACGTTCTCTTTTACCGCAAAGAATAATCTATGCATCTTTTCTTCTTATGTATAGATTTAAGATCAAATCAATAACGCACAGCGATAGTTAAATCATTGGTGTTTGCGAGCTGTTGCTAAATGAATAACTGCATATAAGGGGACAGTTTTGTGAATATCTCGATGTAATTCAGCGTTAATATCCCCACAAGGTTCTAGTATTCTCAGAACACCCATTCAAATAGCTCCATTCGTTTACTTACATTCCATGGTTGGAAATTCCTCTTTCCTGCCATCATATGCTTCTACTCAAGAATGTTTCGTCGTGAATTTACGAAAGCGTTCTCTGAAAACGTGAGGTATGACTAATAATAGGAAATACAGCTATGAATTCTATGTTCACTATCTTCTAGTGCACCAAAAAATTGATAACCGCAATTAGAAGCGAAGGAAAGTGATTTCCTTTTTATTACCTGATCTCTCGTTATCTACAGTGTTAATGCTTGGACTATCTTCATCCTCCGGTCATGGAGGTTATAAGGCAGCGGGTTATCGAGGTTATTACTTCACACAACGCGTAACATTGCGTTAATAGTCGGCTTAGCATCTCGGAGGAGTTGGTTCTAAATATATTCATCCATCGCTGGTATCTGTCGTGAAGAGCCGCTAAACGACTTCTTCGATAATTCTTTAAATTTCTATTTATTTGATTTTATCAAGTCGAAACTCTGCTTACGTGACCCTGAATCTCATAATTCGTGTCCTTGTTAGAATTTTCTCCTCTCTGCTAATATCTAAAGATGAACTGCGCTTTGTCTAAATATTTAAGCTTTCCACGAATATTCAGCCAAATTTGAATTCAGGAATGGAAAAAATAATTACATTTTTTATCAAGTTTTTGTTCTGGATAATTGATACCAATCAAGAATCTTCCTTCAGTTTTTTTTTAAATGTTGCGGCTTAAATAAAGTCTGACGTTCCGTTGAAGAAAAAAGAAATCGGAGAAATTATACCGAAAATTGATATTTGCTTTTGCAAAGGGAGCTTACAAATTCATCGAAAGTCAGTTCTTCGAAAACTCATTCTTCGAAAGCAGACCACTGTAACTAAACTGAAAATATGCAAAACTTGCATTACATATTATATATTACGAATTGTTTATAAATTTATATTTACTTCATGGAACTATGTTTGAATATAAATTGATATTGCTTTTCTTTTTTGAACTGATTTTCGAAGAATTTTCCTGTAAACGTTAGCAAATTTTTTTTATAAACTTTATTAAAATCTTTGCGGAGTTATTGACCTCTGTGGTATGCAGACATCGAGTATGTCATAAAATAGTCAGAAAATAACTGACAAGACGATACAAATTTATCGGTTAAGGTTTAGCGCTGGGAAAGATTAGCCAGGAATAAACGGAGGTAAAAATTTCGACGTGACTTAAGACTAAAACCCAGGTCTTCTATTTTACTCGGGAAAACCTGGCTTCAAGTCCCAGTCACGTTTATATTTATAGTTTCCGTTTATCCTTGTGATTTAATAGCGCCCCCAAATCTTCGTTCCATCTCATATGTATATAAGTATCCTTGCATAGTATTAACGCTGGATCTTAGATCTTAGAATAGAGATCTTGAATTTCCTAGATATAGCAATTACTTTCACCCGCTGAAATCCCCGCTAAGCTTCTAAAGTTGACTTTTTCCTCGTTGACAATAAATTCTGCATTGCTGTCGTGATGACTCCACGTTCGCAAATGGCAAAATATCACCATTAGGAAAAAGATGTCCATGAAATATACCAGGAACACCTTCACCTGCCGTACAAACAGCCCATTGTTCGCGAAAGAACTTTTCCTCCTTCCAATCATTTATTCGCAGGTGGAATAAGACAGCGATGACATTGAACTTCGTTCTGTTTGCCCTCCCCGAAAACAAGTGTTCATCCATTAAGGCTCGTATACTTAAGTTCGTATATTTTTTCTCATATCACGCAGTTTCACGCGAAAACAACCATGGGATCAACACTTTGAGATTGTCTTGGCAGTGTCAATTACTTGCTTGTTCAGCGTTATTCGAAGTATCCTTTGACGCAATTAAGTCGATCCATAACGTGTTTGTGGAGAACGGAGATAAAGTATGGATACGTTTGTAAACTCATGATGCAAATGGAGTGTTAAGTGAGGTTTAATATACAATCCGCAATGATGTTTGTGAGAAATGTGATCGCTGTGATGTAATGAATGTTGATTTTTCTTGAGTGCTCTCTCTTCGGAAAATCGCTTCTTCTCCGCCCGCGGATTATTCAGTGTTATCTTTTGACTAAATATGAAAATAGATAGGAGGAAGTGTCGAGTCTTATTGCAAGTAGTTTTAAAAACATGCGGTATCAACCGAATGTAGAGATGTCTACTTTTTATGGGCTCGTGAAAGGAAAAGTACAGTACAGTACAGAAAAAAGTAAATTCGTTATATCATGATTATTTTTAATACGTCTTTTACATGAGTGCAAGGATAACATAAGGATAACTTGTAGTTATAATTATTCTCTAGCCAATGCTCTAGGGCCCTGCTACCATATCTTGATTAATAAAAAATATTTATCATTTGTCTTTTGATGGAAAGAAATAGAAAAAGAGACGGCTGTTAGAATAATATTCAAGTTAAAATGACTCCTTAAGCCGTCAGATGTAAAGATAATAAAAATAAAACTTATCTTTGGTGTGGTTCTCTGCTGCCTTTGGTATGGTCCAACGTTGCAGGGAAGCACACACGTATCAAGGGGCACTACATTCGTATTTCGAGAACTATGTTCTCATCTTCAGTAGTTTGAATATTATGTGATAATATGCCTTGATAAGTGTGTGCTTCCCTGCAACGTTAGACCATACCAAAGGCAGCAGAGAACCACACCAAAGATAAGTTTTATTTTTATTATCTTTACATCTGACGGCTTAAGGAGTCAATTTAATTTGAATATTTATCTTTTGGTACAGGAGAGAGAAAAATTATTTTTTTAAATTTATTTTATTTACTTTATCTTGTTCATGGCGTGATGATATGAAAGCTACTGAGGTATGAGTTATGCTTGTTATGTGCTATGCTATTTTAAGAGATTGGAGGACAGACAATTCAGCAGATGGCAACCCAATAGAGGTTATGTATAAGTGTTTTCCACCAAAGCACTCATATTCTTACCGTAAGAAAATGACCATTCACTATTACGCCATTATTGGTGTCGTAAAGTTTCAGTACATTCTTTGCCATCTGATTTATAACAAACAATACAAATCATAAATGTTTACGTTTCTCATTGCAATAATCAACACCGAGTACATCTTAACCAATAGATATAGTAATTAGGTATTAGCAATTTCCCTGGTTAAAAAGTACATATGTAACTATTGGTCATGCTATAATATCTCGATGAATGAAATATTTATCATTCGTCTTTTGGTACGGAATAGAGAAAAATGTATCTTTTATTTAGTTTTGTCTTAGTTTTGTTCATGGCTGTGATGATATGAAAGCTACTGAGGTATGAGTTATCCTGAATAACCGCTTTAATTTAGGTTTCTCCTAATGGAATGCTACAAAAAGTGTTTCTCGTAGAGTCATTGTGCTTCACTAACATGGGCTTGTTCGGTTTATAGCATTCTGGCTCATTGAGGAAGACTAGAGCTGCTGTTAGATGAGATGGATTAGGTCCCAACCGGTTGAATATTTTACAGACAGAAATGTTCTAGTATTTCAAACGCTCTAGTTCTCATTTTCAGTTCTCTAATTCCTTTCCTAATGCTATTTTGGCTAGCGGAGGTCACTGCTTACGAATGTGGTTCAGAGAGGAATTATTTTTCTTTAGAGGAGATAAAACTGAATTGTCTTAGATATCGTTACAAATAGACTGGGTGTTACGTCTAATCAGATATCTCAGCCTTTATGAAACCTAGTCGAACCCGAATACTGCCCCCTGCCACACGCCGAAAGGCGGCTTGCAGGGTACTAATGTAGATGTAGAATACTTGTCCTGATTTGAAATCCAAATCAGTCTGGAGGATTCGCAAGTTTCCAATTCCGTTCTCTGAGATATACAGATATTTTGGCTTGGTGGACTTAGCCTATGTGAGCTAAGAAGGATTTACCACGATTAAATCTATAGTTCAGGCTTTTATGCTTCGTGTTATTAATTTTTGTGTTATTATCGCACTGAAGATAAGAGCAAACTTTGGTTATATAGTTCACACAAACATACCGCATTAATGAATCAATAAAACAATTATGCGATGTGTCAGAGGAAACAAAATTTTGCACTCTTATAAATATAATGAAAACCAATGCGCCATGATATCGTTAATTCGAAAAGTTAAATCTGCGCTGCAACTGCAAATTCTGCATATATCTGCACAAATTTGCCCAGTAGGGAAACTCCTCGGGGAACCTACCTGGATATATCTCGCCGAAAGAGATTGCCAATCACAATATCATTTTCTTGGTTAATAAGTTCTTGAATGTTTAAATAATGACAGTTTGCAATCTTTCAAATTTGTCACGCCTATCGGAGGTGTTAAGAATTATTTCCCGAGCGGGCTGGCTTGTTTATTATTAGTAAGAATTCGTAACACCCACAGGTTGTCGAGAATTTCACTTGGAAGGCACGTGGGCGGCCGTGGAAGTCTGCGGCAAGATGGAATTTCCGCCAGCATTTCTTCCTATTGCTCCCACCCTCCAGTTCCCACAGGATAGACGGCCAAACCGCGACCTTCGTAGTCCCACTTCTGCAGACACTGACCCTCCCACAGCTCCTTCTTTGGATCTCTTCTCAAAGGATCCCCTCCATTCGCATTTCTCCGGCACCAGTTGAAATTTATTCGTCCGGCGGTGGTGGCGGCTTCCAGTCGTTCATGCCTCTTTTTCTGATCTCTCGGAGTCATTAACTCATTGCGGATGTCGAGGTCGAATGTTTTGCCGAGGACGCCTTCCGTCGATGTTAATGGCTCGCCTTTTCTTCGTGCTTTCGGATGCGGGCAGTATCGTGCGTCTCGTAAAATCTCGATTTCAGCGTATCCCTCAAATGCGTTCCCTGGAAAGTCTGTAGTTCCGTGAAAAATTATAGATTGATGTAAGCCTCGTATGGCTTTAAATTCTGCGCCAAGTAGGAACGTGGTTGCATCTCAGAGGCTCCTCACTTTGTGTGGAATATGCTGACCGAATATAGAATATGCTGACTAAATATAGAATATGCCGCGACTAAATTGTTACATGTACCTGTTTATTTTTTAAAATTAACATTGTTTCTAAAGAACTCCTTGGTACCGCTAGATAGAGTCTATCAGGTCTTCAGTCCTGGTGCCTAAATTTAAGACCTCTACCTTATATTTTTCATAATAATAATAATATTGATGATGATGATAGTAAGAATTTTTCATTATAATGTTCATGGTAATTATTCTGTCCGATACCGGTTTTGCGGTTGTGATCCAGTTTTCCAACATATTCCTTTATTCCCCTTTTCCTGTAGAGAAATTCGCTGTAGATTGTTTGCAGGTTTAATTTTTTGGAACTTTTTGGAATTTTTTTGGGTCTGTAAAATATTAGAGGCCCAAAGGAAGACATTTTATTATTATCATTAATATTTACAATTTTGCAACTTTTAAATTGATTAATCAATTCGAATTTTCGAGAAACAAAAGGATACAGAAAAAACGGAGTATGGTAGTAACAAGTGAACATCTTTTACTGGTATATGTTCCCCTGTTAAAGGTGAACGTACGCTTATATTTCGATGAAAGAGCTATGTTAGCTCTGTCCACTTGCAATCCGTGACGGTTCACTGTTTAGATGCAATTAATAGTTTTGATAAAGGAAGTAATTGGTTTTGACGAATAAGTGATGTTTTTCGCTGAACTCAGGATTGTGTCACANGGACAGAGCACCCGACCGGCAATTGGGAGACCCGGGTTCGATTCCCGGTCCCGTCAGACTTTTTTCAAGTCCATTCTTCCTTGGGATTTTTCCTGGGTGCGCACCATCTTGCGCAAAATCACCCTCACCCGTTTCCCTGTGTTTAACTGAATAGTTAATGAGTGATCCCCAGATCTGAGGAAATCGGGATACTCAAGCTAAATAAATATAGCTAGCGGAATTCCAAACGACAGGTTTCATAGTTTGCCTCAAGTCAAATAAAGAAACATCAATTTCAGAGTAATATATTCGAGTACTTTCATTAAGAACCACTATTGAATGAGAAGCCATTGCAAAAATGATTCATGTATATCTTGAGAAATTCTTAATATGTGACTCTTCGATGAAACTGTAGCGTTATCATTCGGAAGGCTACTGGGGTCCCCAACCGCTCCACCAATACCTTTCAACAGCTAAGGTGTGAAGACGTGGCGACTAGGCAACATGAGGAATAAGGTAGCCTTTGTTTTCCTCAAAGAGTCGGAATGCCGTAAGTAGAAAACGTTCATGTGAAGTAGCAAAGATATGTTTTGGTGTCCGTTAGAGTAATAGGGTTGGAGTTATTGGTCGGAAAAAAAATGGTAAGGGGGCCCTTTGTGCCCGCATTGCACGTGTCTAGAAGATGAAATTCTCTCAATACAATATGCTAAGGAGGATAGGAAACCCAGTTAAAGACAAATTAGTTGATAAAAGTGGGCTGAGACCCCTTAGCGACGAGGGCAATAGATTGACAAAGAGTTGCATTAGCGGAGAGAGAAGAAATCTTCGGATGAAACTGGTGGCGAGATAGGGGTGAGATAAATAAAGATTTATGACGTCTCCTAATGACTTGAGATACGTTCCCTACATCCATGTCTCAAGCAATATCTGATTAAATTATCGAATGGGTTTACGGAAATCATTGCAGCGAGATTTGTCGTTAATTTCTAGAATTGTACAACCAGATGTATTAATAGAAATAAATCTTTTAAGTAGGCATCCTTGAATTTGGTAACACTTTTTAGATCCGCTATCAGTAAACAATAGCGAAAAATATTTCACGTTCACTTTTAGTACTGTTCGATCTTTCAGTATGTGTATACATTCCTATTTAGGAACAGAATATCAGATTTACAGGCTTGTTCCGAGTACTTTTTTAACACCGGAATATCTTCTCATTTTAAATTTCCTTTATTTTTCATAAAATCCCAAAATTAGTCCACGTATTTTGTAGAAACAAAAATCGAAAGTAATTTTTATACAAATACCATATAAATATCGTAGAAGGACGTGAGCATATGGTGAACAGAAAACCATCTTAAACCTAGATTCAGTTTTGCGCAATTTCTTTGGTAAACATGATTGTAAGTTCCTGTTTTATGCTTTGTTTTTTTTTACTACGGAGGAAGTATATGTCAAGGCTCTTACTATTCAACTCGGTCTATGTCTTCTCAATATCTGACTCCACCTACTTCTTCTGCACATATTTTAGTTATGAAATGAAACCCTTAATTCCGACTGCTCCCATTTGTTTCGTATCAACTTAATTTATTTACGACCTAAATTAAACAGCGTTAAAGGTCCGGTTATTCGGATATATCTCGCGAACCAGTTGAAATCGAGTTTTACAAAAATAAATACAGATAGTGTTTTTTGATTAAGTAGAGTGACCTGAAAGATTNATCGAATAACTAAAAATAAATTGAAAATAGAGGTAAAAATGCATAGTTCTGCATTCTAGTAAAATCATATGGTTATGAGATAAAAATTACTAAGAATCAAAGGAGCTAATTTTATGTAGGGAATCTTTGGGCGAATGGTCCTAACTGGAGGTAGATGACTCATTCTTGTTACGTAGTCAGTCGCGTTAGTTGAAGCTCCAGGCCTTTCATCTCTCGCCGACTTTTCCGTTGGTATTTCGCGATTGCGCGGTCTTAAACAGGCAGAACTGGAATGAGGTTGCTGCAAATGAATTCTATTTTTCTGTTCGCAACGCTTGGATGCCCTTCGATAAGACCAGTGTCTAATCTAATGACTATCGACTTCCCCGACTTTGGATAAGGCTGTTCATGCAAAGACCGGTTTAACTAGCGGAACCGGTCGATCGAGCAAAACATGTTTCGTTTATCGGCATTATCAAGTTTTACTTTCGTCGACGAAGGAGAAATTACATAGTTTTATTTTTTCTGTACTGTTGCTCTCCGAATTTCATAATTTGAACGCAGAATACCGATTACCTTTCTCTCACGTACCAAAAGTGAAGTTGCCGCTGTGAAAGTTGTATGGAATCACTCGTATGCATCAAATGTGGCGTTTCTTGACGCTTTTCTGAAGAAACATTGTCATTTCAGACAGTTATTTCACATAGACGTCAGGAATGATTTCCTATTATCATGAAGATGTCTAAATTTGAAAATACGCTCTATCGGTTTATCAAACCCCAAATTAAGGACCCCTGAGATTTAGGCTCCCCCAGCTATATCAATTCAGGGTATCCACATTCTTGACTGCGGGAGGGACATCAGATTTTTTGTTTCAACTCTTTTCTCTCAAGTTGTTGACTCCCACTCGTTATATTCAGATGAAGTCAATTATTTTACAACATAGAGGAAAATGGTACATTTTTAGCGTTCAAAATAGCTTCTTCATATGATATTTGTAACTAACAATACTAGGAGTATGTTTAACAACTTCTTAGGATCATCGGGACTGCCTTTAACTCACAATTTTTATTTCGAAGACTTTTTTGCTAAGTTTAACTGAATAAATTCCAAGGAAAGCCATTCGGGATACGGACAGAGCACCCGACCGGCAATTGGGAGACCCGGGTTCGATTCCCGGTCCCGTCAGACTTTTTTCGAGTCCATTCTTCCTTGGGATTTTTCCTGGGTGCGCACCATCTTGCGCAAAATCACCCTTACCCATTTCCCTGTGTTTAACTGAATAGTTAATGAGTGATCCCCAGATCTGAGGAAATCGGGATACTCAAGCTAAATAAATATAGCTAGCGGAATTCCAAACGACAGGTTTCATAGTTTGCCTCAAGTCAAATAAAGAAACATCAATTTCAGAGTAATATATTCGAGTACTTTCATTAAGAACCACTATTGAATGAGAAGCCATTGCAAAAATGATTCATGTATATCTTGAGAAATTCTTAATATGTGACTCTTCGATGAAACTGTAGCGTTATCATTCGGAAGGCTACTGGGGTCCCCAACCGCTCCACCAATACCTTTCAACAGCTAAGGTGTGAAGACGTGGCGACTAGGCAACATGAGGAATAAGGTAGCCTTTGTTTTCCTCAAAGAGTCGGAATGCCGTAAGTAGAAAACGTTCATGTGAAGTAGCAACATGACCCTATGAATAACGTTTTTCGAAGATTCCTATACGGAGTGACCGAATGAACGTCATCAATAAGCATAACTCATGCCTTAATAGCTTTCATATTATCCCAGAAATGAACAAGAATGGGACGAAAGTAAATGAAAGATTTCTTTTCTATTCTATACCTCAAGACAAAAATACTCTAGCTTTGAAGGTGCGGTGGGAACTTCCAATATCTGACCCGCTCATTTCCTCTACAAAGCCCGTCTTAATTTAAACTAATTGGATGGTTCCCCAATTGATGTGTAACTGTCCTCTCCAGTGAAAGTAGAGCGGGGCGAGGGTGGCGGACAAGTCCGATCTAAATATGTCGTTTTCCGCGCTAAACTTTCGCGCGTTTTTATCCGTCCACATCCCCTCGACCAGACTTTCTTCGTGAGCTGGAATTCTCGGCATTTCCTATGGGAAGGGTTGGTCTCAGTCGGGTCGAAAGCGTTGAATCAACCATTCTTTCGCCATATGTCTGGATTTTTCCAAGAACCCCACACTCGTGTCGTGTTAACAGTTTCCAATGACAGATTGACCTCTTAACTGACGATTTCCTCCATTCTTCATCATTTCCCGGAAAATCGCATTTTTAAGGAGTGGATTTATCATCTTTAATTGCAATAATTAGCTGGGTCAACATCTTCGGATTGACCTCAATCGTCGTGATATATTTACTTTTTATAATTTTACTTTTAATTTTAAAATTGACCTGGCTATAACTGAAGGAATCAGATAGCTCTTCTGGATAGTAAGCTCATGGTGGACTAAATGAAGATATTTTTAATTCGGGCACCTGAAGATGCTATCCAGTTTGCGAGAGTAATAGCGAAAGAAAATTTCACTGATGTTAAGAAATTGTCTTATTTATTTCCCGTTAGAAGAACAACTATCCACATTTTATCTCGTGGTATTATTTCCAATCCAATTTTTTTAATCCAATCCAATTTAATCGAAGAATTTGTGACAGTAAGAATGCTTCTAGATTCTTGGTTTAACATACTATACGTTTGCACGTATGATGCAGTATTCTCATATCCTTGAATTAACATGTTTGCACAGAATCCTGCATTCGATAAATGAAATGTAATAGGAGTATTACTCAAATAAGAATAAAGTATATGTTTAAATTCCTCTTTACCAGATTGTTTCACATCTATAGTCTTGATTTTACTGGAGAATAAAGAAGTCTCTTATTTTTGAAAATTTTTATTTATGCCAAGGGGAACGCTAACTGCCATGGATAAATTCCATGCCTGTTTTAATGTCCTTTTACTTTTGCTTCTTAGTAACCGGTGACAGTCATGCTGAAATATTCAGCGCAATCGAGTATTTTTGGAATTTGTTTTTTAGTTATTACATTTTATGCTCTTCATAAACGACACGTGTGCATTTTCTTTATTGTATTTTATGTACTTTAAAGTCTATTTTTATAAGCTAAGGACTCTAATATTGTCAGTATATCTATTTATGAATATGATGAATCAATATAAATCTCTTAAACATTCACATCTCTCATTCCTCACTACTGGATATTCTTAAATTAAATTTCAACCATCAATTCAACTTTGTTACGCCTCTTGTTTTCGTCCTTGGTCATCTAACCTTTTTTGCCTCATTCCTCTTTGACAACCAACCCAACTGTAAGTACTGGATATTGCTTAATTAATTTTCAAACGTTAATGTCGTACTTCGTAGCCCCCATTGTTTCCAACTTTAACCTCTTCCACCTTCCCTCCCTCCCTTTATGACAATCTTTCTGCAAGAGTTCAGTGTACTTGATGATGCCGCACAGCGAAGACACGTTGATTCAAGTCGATGTGGTCTATCGTAGAGTTTTATTTTATGATATGGTTAATCTAATCAATGAAACTTCCTCTGTGAACAGTCTCATTATGTTTTTCGGTATACTTTGCGATTTCGGCCCCCTCTTAGCGGCACCGTGCATGATGGTAGTGGTAACACTTCTTATCCTTCGGGATAACTTGTTATTTTCAAATTTTCATGGCAAATATCCCCTCGTTCACCTCACAGTTTTGGTTATTTTCGGCTGAGAAGCTTTATAAATTTCCAGCTTATCTCCTTTTATCCCACGAGAAGAGGTTTTCGCAAGTTAATGTTTGCAGGTTTTCGAAGGCCAAGAAAAAAGGTCTATTAGCAAAGGTTTGCTTTGATTCGATAAGAAAGAGCGGTGATGTGGCAATTTGTGAAGGCCCAGACAGTATTTCATTAAATAATTTTCCGTTCATTGCCCAGTGTATCCCGTTTTATCCGCGATTTATCAAATTACCGCCAATTTCGTGTACCTCGTATCTTTGATAAAGGAATCTAAGTATCTGTCATATCTTTATCCTTGGATGACAAAGTGTTGATTTGTTATTCGTTTGTCAATGGAACGTTATTCTTTCTCGCATTCTGTTGAAAAATACAACCCAATCTCATTTTAGGTATGCGGGGATTTCCAAGAGATCGAACCGAAGCTATAGGTCGAAAAATCTCGAAGTTTCTTATCTGAAAAATTTCTGCTCTTTTCCGCGAGCTTTTATCTTCCTCAGTTTTGTGAATGGACCACTATGCTTGTCGTAATTGGATAGCACCGGAAATCTCTATCTGTTCCTAGAAGAATTGCATGAGACAGCGATTTCGGCTCCGAAAATTAGAACAGGAAGTCATGATTCTAAATCGCGTTCTGTTTCAAGTAGAATTTGTGTAAAGTCTTTATTTTGCCATTATATATTTCACATAATGAGGTTGGTAGTTGAAAATGTATGCATTTTGCTGTTTTTTCTCTTTTGGAACATGGTAATTGTTGCCAGTGTAGCAATTTCTTCGCTAGATTTAGCTTTTTCCCTTTTTTCAGCGACCTATTTTCTGTTTTGGTTTTTATTTAGAGTTAGTTTTTATTTTCCCTGCGACATTACGTATTATACTTTGAAGCTAATAAGTGAACCTATGTAAATCTAATGAACGAACTTCGTGTATATACACATGCCGTTATATACATTGTATGATAGAAATATCCAGTAATGAATAATAATAATAATAATGCGACTTTATTAGGGTTTAATTTTTTGGAACTTTTTGGAATTTTTTTGGGTCTGTAAAATATTAGAGGCCCAAAGGAAGACATTTTATTATTATCATTAATATTTACAATTTTGCAACTTTTAAATTGATTAATCAATTCGAATTTTCGAGAAACAAAAGGATACAGAAAAAACGGAGTATGGTAGTAACAAGTGAACATCTTTTACTGGTATATGTTCCCCTGTTAAAGGTGAACGTACGCTTATATTTCGATGAAAGAGCTATGTTAGCTCTGTCCACTTGCAATCCGTGACGGTTCACTGTTTAGATGCAATTAATAGTTTTGATAAAGGAAGTAATTGGTTTTGACGAATAAGTGATGTTTTTCGCTGAACTCAGGATTGTGTCACATGCAGCCTCTGTCAGTGTCTTCCTATCCCGCAAAACGATGTGGATGTTTTGTTAATGTTTCCGATTTTGCTACTGTTTCGTGAGAGGAAAAGATTGGGGAAGCTGGTGTAGTTATTGGCTGGAACATATGTGCAGTGGTTATTCATTAGTAATATTTTTTACTTTGTCCAAGGTCTTTCGTCTTTGCCTTCCTCCTGAACTGTTCCATTGCATTCTTCTTGCATTTCTCTTGTTCAGATATACATTCCTTGGCACACTGTGGCCCTGGAATTTATGTCTACAAATGCTGTAGAAGGACGTGAGCATATGGTGAACAGAAAACCATCTTAAACCTAGATTCAGTTTTGCGCAATTTCTTTGGTAAACATGATTGTAAGTTCCTGTTTTATGCTTTGTTTTTTTTTACTACGGAGGAAGTATATGTCAAGGCTCTTACTATTCAACTCGGTCTATGTCTTCTCAATATCTGACTCCACCTACTTCTTCTGCACATATTTTAGTTATGAAATGAAACCCTTAATTCCGACTGCTCCCATTTGTTTCGTATCAACTTAATTTATTTACGACCTAAATTAAACAGCGTTAAAGGTCCGGTTATTCGGATATATCTCGCGAACCAGTTGAAATCGAGTTTTACAAAAATAAATACAGATAGTGTTTTTTGATTAAGTAGAGTGACCTGAAAGATTATATTATGTTACTCGATTCTGGCGAATGTTTTTACAGGTAGAGGAACTCCTATATGGCCAAATGGGTAGCACGTTCTCCCTCGGTGAAAGCTATTCTGGGTTCGATTCCCGGCGAGGGAATTTTATGTATTTCAAAAATATTTCTATAATATACTGTAATATAACATAAATAATTTATAATAGTATAATAATAATTATTTATTTAGCTCATACAGGTTACCCAAATTACATGTGTTATAATAGAAGGGACATGAAAAAACAGAGAAAAGAGGTAAAAAATAGTCAAGAATAAAAGCAATACAATAAAAAAAGCAAAATAAAGAATTATGCTGCGGAATTAAGAGCAAAAATTGAGTACGCCTTTCTCCTTATGGTATTCATGGAATCACAAAATAAGTCCACAAATTTGGAGAGTACATTAACAGACTTACCTAATATAATTATATTATTGTAATATGTGCAGTTATATCATGTATGAGGATTTTTCAACACTACTACTATACTTATATAGCTTGAGTAATTGAGTTGCGACATTTGTAACTGTTACTTGATAAGTTGTTTTCGTGGGGCTTACGTTGTAGAAGACTGTATTATGTGCTAGCAGGAATGCGTATCTAACGTAAAGGCTGATTTCTTCTTAGTTGGATTCGTTTAAACCAAACAGTGACTGCGAACAAGGAGGCTAGGCACGAATTTTCCTTATGAGAGAAGTGCATAGAGAAAATGTATCGCCTATTAATTTCAACGTGTCTATTCCTCCGTCCCATTTTCCAGGATTTGTGTCGCTGCTGTATCATGCTTCTCGGAATCGAGAGAAAGTATTTAACGGGTTAGCGAATCAAAGTCCTTGTTCAGCCATTGCGTGGTGATTTAGGTCGGAAATGCTATATCGCACTCCATTCGTTAACCAGTGAAGTTTAATTCAAAAGGCTCGGAAAATTCATAAGTCGTATACTTGACCTCTCTTCAAATAGAGTTGAATTGTCTGTCAGCTCGGTCATTGTGCGACCTCATCTAGTGTTCGTAATACTAGAAAAGTTTTCCATTTCATGCGGCAAACGAAAGGATAGCAATTTCTCATACCTTTGGCAATTAGTTTATGAGAATGTTACCTGACTATGGGTACACGTGTTCTAGGTTGCGAAATGTTGATAGAACTGAGTACCATTCACTACGCACTGGTGGCAGATAAGTAGTATAAATTAAAGGAATAACAAGTGTGAAAAATATAATATTCCTTTGGGATTTTCGTAGGTTTTACAACCTACTAAGTTACCTTCCTTTCCTTTTATCCTAAGTATAAATTAATGAAAAAATTCGGTTTCTGTGAAAAATTGACAAAGTTATTTCTATGTTTACCTTTCCACATAGTAACGGCTTTATCCATCGGTCATAATAAAGAATTCCATTTACATATTTGTCAATAAACCGCTAAAAATAATAATTAATAATAAGTAATGGTAAATGAAAATGATAATTAGNGCATGTTTCGGTTTCATTTGCGTCGTTAATCGAAATTAAAATGTAGATTTTTATCATTACTTTATTTAGCTGTTTAGAGTCCAAAAAGTAAGTTAGGTGGATAGAAAAACAAATAAGGTACTGGAGATGGTCGGGGAAAAGAAGGTTTTGTTTGATGTAATCAAACGTCGACAGAGGAAATGGGTGGGTCAAATATTGTGGGGAGAGGGAATGCTAAAGAATGTAATTGAGGGTAGATTACAAGGGAAAAAGTAGAGGGGAAGACAAAGACAAAAGTTGTTAGATGACTTAAAGGGTGGGGTAAGTTACCAGGAAGCGAAGGAAATGGCGTTGAGAAGGGAATATTAGGGCACATGAACCTACCGAAAGGTAGAAAACTTCTGTATTTATTTATCGGTTTAAGGGATTTACTAACACAAACGCTAAATAAGTTTCTGTGTGTCTATAAATATATGCTATTGTATCAGGATATGCAATGGAGGGTAAGTGTCATAATACAAGTATAATATTTGAAAAGTTAAATGCATTCAGATGCCGGACGAAATTTTCGAGAACTTTAGTAAAATTAATACAATAAACTAATTAAGTAGTTTTGTTAGAAGTGCTTCGACAGCTGAGGTCATTTCGCACCGGGAATCGAACCCGGGACCGCTTTCACCGAAGTCGAACACGTTGCCCACTTGACTATCAGGGAGCCCAAGTAGTAATTATCTTGGAGTAGCCTTCATGAATATCTTAACATGGACTTCCCACATCCATAATATATGTTGAAGAGCACTTAAGAAACTCGGATTCGTTAAGAGAATAGTCTGTCGGAGCGAAGTCCGTGAGCGGTGTTATTTCGCGTTAAGAGGCATCTTATGTATGCGTGTAGTGTATGGGACACTGCCGGTAATGGTTGTATTTGGGAATCAGAAAAGGTGCCGCGAAAGGCGATACATTTTGTGAAGAATGGCTACGATAAATCAGCGAGCGTTTCTCAGATGCTTCAGGATACAAGATGGGAATCTTTAGAAGTTAGAAGATTTCAACGAAGGATTAATTTACTGGATACCTTTAGAGAAATTACTTTCAGAGATGATGTAGCCGATATAATGCGTCCACCATGTTACATAGACCGTTCTGAAACTGCGAGAAAGATCAGGGAAATAGATCCTACAACGATTTGATTCAAGAACTCGTTTTTTCCGCGAACGATACTCGAAAGTAATCAATTGGGGAAATAGAGTCATGATGCATGTACCCCCTGCCACACGCCGAATGACTGATTGCAGAGTACTTACATGGACATAAGAAGGCAAATGTATTACCGTATTTTATGGTAAATAACACGCACCTACTAGATAACACGCATTTTAAAAATCTCTTCACTGTGATAATGTTTAGATACTACGCGTTTCAAAAATTTCTTCTGTGATAAATGCCTTGATAACGCGCATTTCAAAATTGTTATTATGTTGACGAGAATGTTTTTCCATTACTGTAATATTTAGGATAATTATTCTTGTATTTTGAATGGAATTATTTGATTGCGTTAACATTTACAATATGTAGGTTGAAATAAAATTGCCCTAGTACGTGAGTATATACTCCGTGACTTCCGCGATATATGANTAATAATGCGACTTTATTAGGGTGAGATTGAGATCATTAAGTCTCTTATCTAACCCTTCGTCGTATGAAATTCAAAAGTGATAGCTTGAAAAAAGTGCAAAGAAGAAAACCACTTTGTGGGTTTAAAAACCTAGGTTAGAACTTAGGAAAGAATACACCACAGCAGGAAAACACCTACAAGAAGGGAAGTGTGAAAAACCTGCGAAACCTTCTGATAGTTAACTAAGTTTTAAGGAAAAGACAGGTTAAATCACATCTGAAAGGCAAACAAAATGGTACATGTACATTATTATATAACAAGACATAACAGCTAGAAATAAATTGTCATAAAATCAGAAAATAGCATCATGATATACAAATACAACGGTTCCAAAGCACATTAGTACCAAGATGGCAATAAAAATTCTAAGAAAGGTATGCTTATGTGCAGTAGGGTAGTAACAACGTTTTAAGGATTTTAAATGTTCTTTTTCAAAAAGTGTCATAAGATACTTTATACCTCCAGCCAGGGGCGTAGCCAGGATTTTTTCATGGGGGTGCGGTTTAGAATCATGGAGTAAACACTGTATTGCCAACAATCCAGAAGCAGCAATACTTAAACATAAACTGATTTATTTTAACATGTATACCCTGCAAATCTTCAGCGGGGTTTGTTTTCTCATGGGGAGTCTGAACCCCCAAAACCGCCCCCTTGGTAACGTCTCTGCCACCAGCTACAGAAATGCATATATTTCATACCCCCTTCTTCCTCTGGCGTGATATGTTTCCTTATTGTTTAATCCTAAACAGTTTTGCTGACCATATTTTCTGTCACTTATTCGAATACAATGTTTCTTAGTAAAGTCCAGTGTTATTCTATTCGCCCCATCTATTATTTTCATCAATTCTTGAAGGCAAATAGAAATAATACTTCTATCTTTACTTATTTATATTTGTTTTCAAGATGGAAAGCTACCACAAAGTCGAGGCCAAGCAATCGGATTGTATTCATCAATTCTTTTCATATTCTTCGGTTTTGGTATCTACGAAAACTTAATCTCACTGCATTTGCATCCGACATACTGGTACATATCGGATCATCTGGTTCTCACGTGCACAGGGAAGGAATTCGGATGGATTATGTCCCGCATGCATAAAGGATCGGTCACCCCCGGATTGATGGAGTTTCTCAACTTCCGGCGGACAAAACATCTGCGAGAAAGTCTTTCGGATTCACATCACAGCATCGCATAAATCGTCGCCCGATCGCGGCGCTTCGGATTCCATTATCATTCAGTGTTGCCGCATGATTTCTTCGTTGGAATGCCTCCCCTCCGCGGCATATGCTCACCCATTGGTCTCTCTCATGGCGTGATAGCACTCGCACTGCATCATTATACCCTCGATGGACCCTTGTTATCTGCAACGCACCGGGGCAGTAATTGCTAAGCGGTTTTCACGCACAGAACATGCGATGAAGTGTTCTAAGGGATGTAATGCATCCGATAAAATACCGTTGCTCAATTGTCACGAGGAAGTTTTAATCTGTGAAGTGGTTCACATTGTTCGATCAGGAGACTTCGTTTCTCTGTTCTATGTTAATCGTGTAACGTTGGGATTTACTATATATTTTATCGGTGGGGTTAGATCAGAGGTGGGTAACCGGCTGACTTTCTACCATCAATAGCCGTTTTTTTATTTCTTCTGCAACTCAGGCATGTTTCGGTTTCATTTGCGTCGTTAATCGAAATTAAAATGTAGATTTTTATCATTACTTTATTTAGCTGTTTAGAGTCCAAAAAGTAAGTTAGGTGGATAGAAAAACAAATAAGGTACTGGAGATGGTCGGGGAAAAGAAGGTTTTGTTTGATGTAATCAAACGTCGACAGAGGAAATGGGTGGGTCAAATATTGTGGGGAGAGGGAATGCTAAAGAATGTAATTGAGGGTAGATTACAAGGGAAAAAGTAGAGGGGAAGACAAAGACAAAAGTTGTTAGATGACTTAAAGGGTGGGGTAAGTTACCAGGAAGCGAAGGAAATGGCGTTGAGAAGGGAATATTAGGGCACATGAACCTACCGAAAGGTAGAAAACTTCTGTATTTATTTATCGGTTTAAGGGATTTACTAACACAAACGCTAAATAAGTTTCTGTGTGTCTATAAATATATGCTATTGTATCAGGATATGCAATGGAGGGTAAGTGTCATAATACAAGTATAATATTTGAAAAGTTAAATGCATTCAGATGCCGGACGAAATTTTCGAGAACTTTAGTAAAATTAATACAATAAACTAATTAAGTAGTTTTGTTAGAAGTGCTTCGACAGCTGAGGTCATTTCGCACCGGGAATCGAACCCGGGACCGCTTTCACCGAAGTCGAACACGTTGCCCACTTGACTATCAGGGAGCCCAAGTAGTAATTATCTTGGAGTAGCCTTCATGAATATCTTAACATGGACTTCCCACATCCATAATATATGTTGAAGAGCACTTAAGAAACTCGGATTCGTTAAGAGAATAGTCTGTCGGAGCGAAGTCCGTGAGCGGTGTTATTTCGCGTTAAGAGGCATCTTATATATGCGTGTAGTGTATGGGACACTGCCGGTAATGGTTGCATTCGGGAATCAGAAAAGGTGCCGCGAAAGGCGATACATTTTGTGAAGAATGGCTACGATAAATCAGCGAGCGTTTCTCAGATGCTTCAGGATACAAGATGGGAATCTTTAGAAGTTAGAAGATTTCAACGAAGGATTAATTTACTGGATACCTTTAGAGAAATTACTTTCAGAGATGATGTAGCCGATATAATGCGTCCACCATGTTACATAGACCGTTCTGAAACTGCGAGAAAGATCAGGGAAATAGATCCTACAACGATTTGATTCAAGAACTCGTTTTTTCCGCGAACGATACTCGAAAGTAATCAATTGGGGAAATAGAGTCATGATGCATGTACCCCCTGCCACACGCCGAATGACTGATTGCAGAATACTTACATGGACATAAGAAGGCAAATGTATTACCGTATTTTATGGTAAATAACACGCACCTACTAGATAACACGCATTTTAAAAATCTCTTCACTGTGATAATGTTTAGATACTACGCGTTTCAAAAATTTCTTCTGTGATAAATGCCTTGATAACGCGCATTTCAAAATTGTTATTATGTTGACGAGAATGTTTTTCCATTACTGTAATATTTAGGATAATTATTCTTGTATTTTGAATGGAATTATTTGATTGCGTTAACATTTACAATATGTAGGTTGAAATAAAATTGCCCTAGTACGTGAGTATATACTCCGTGACTTCCGCGATATATGACGTGTGTTGTTTAGTCATTTGTTTCCGAGTTCAATATTCAAGATATTCAATAAAACGAGATTTTCCGTAGTATATCACGCACTTTTATTTTATCATTTTTGTATATTATTGTTAGATAACACACGGGTAATCTACCAGAAAATACGGTATTTAAAAAGTTAAATGCAGTCAGATGCCGAAACTTGTGAGAACTTCAGTAAGAAGGCATTGCCTATTGAATGCGTGATTCATGTGCGCCTGGTGGAGACCTCGTTCTCATAAGGAAAGCATTTAAACCATTCGATTCATAAAAAAATCCGTTGAATTTCTCAGACGTGCTTAGCTGGATGGAAAGCAGTATTTATCGACTAAGTAAACACCCGCAAAAATTTGGCCGTGGCCGCGACCTATTTAGATCTGCGGTGTCATCAGTCGCATAATTTTGGTATGGAAGGTCGCTTCAATTTTACGTAGTTTCAGGCCATATGGAGTACATCGTCCTCTTCTACGCAGTGTTCTCGTGAGGTCTATACACTTCCCTTCTCCCGCCTTCGGTGAATGTATTTTCTTTGGAAGCACTCACTCGTTGGCCATTTCCGCTCTCGCTTTTCCCAGCTCCTCCGCTTCGAGACCTTGTATTTTTTCATCGACTTTCATATCCCCTCACAACTGCATACTGCTTGATCACCATTGCCAGGGCCAGTGGTATGGGAACGCATATTCCGCCCTTCTGGAGGCCCGCACCCACCCATCTTATCACACTGGTTTTCCTTTTAGTTGATTGCCCGAACTGCGACACCTGAGCTTGTTTAATCACGGACTGCCACATTCACCATCGTGTGGGGGTATTGTCCAGCGAATTACGTAAGAGCGTTACGTAATTAGTATTTGGTTTGATCGATCCGGTATATTCCCTGAATATCTCTCGAATGTAGGCGGGGATGTCTGACTCCACCGCGCCGATGATTGATGATGGGAAATTATTATTTTTGAGTTCGTGGGTCTTCTTTCGCGTACGTGTGTTTTGTAGGCATTACGGTGGTGATGTTGTGTGTGAATCACCGGGTGCTTTAAGGTTAAGTATGGGCTCGAGTGGTCCGTGTAGGTGGGGTTAGTCGCGGTGACTCACGCTAGCGGTGCAGTAACGCAGCGGATGTGTTTAGATCAGTATATAAATCTTCTTTCTACGGTGGTTTGTTATAATATTCCGGTTTATATATTATTGAAATAAAAATTGTCTTTCATCGTTCCAATTATTCAAACCATTCTCTCGTTTAGTACCTTCTAAGATCCTTATCTGATCTCCCGCAAGATTCTTATTTGTGAATTGGTATTTTGAAAGCGTTTACGTTTCTGAGCTATTTTATGTTTCGCAAGATATAGCTGTTGTTTTGTCGAAGGTTTTCCGTTCCGCTCCTTATTTTATACGCGTTTTGCAAGCGAATTCGGAATTAAACTGGCTGCCATCTTGTATTTTTTGCGTTGAATTCTTTACACGAGTAAGTCGTTGCAGAAAACGAACTGAAAAGAACTGCTCGATTTCCTTCGCATTTTTTTCGTTACTTATGTTTTGTACCCAAATAATCAAGTGCATTTAATCTTCTTTCTCCAATTCCGTTTGAAATTATCTCAAGTCTTGCTGCTACTGACAAATCATCATCAAAAGTAAGATTACGAAGAAATTCATATCTGGATGAATGAAATATTTATCGTTTGTCTTTTGGTACGGGTTAGAGAAAAGTGTACCTTTTATATACTTTTGTCTCAGCCTTGTTCTTGGCTGTGAGGATATGAAAGCTACTGAGGTATGAGTTATTCTGAATAATGGCATTAATTAAGGTTTCTCCTTTTGCAATGTTACGAAAAGTGTTACTCGTAGAGTCATTGTGTTTCACATTTGTGGGCTCGTTCTGCTTACAGCGTTCTGACTCAGTGAGGAAAGCAAGGACACATTACCTCACTCCTCATCTTGCCTAGTAAGCCTCATTTCCCTCTCCTAGCTCTTCGTAGCTGATGTTAAAGGGGATGAGGTCCTAACAGGCTTTCGGGCTGAATACTTTCCAGACAGACCAAAGGTCCCCTTTAGTATTCATGAGCCAATGACCTTCAATTAGGAAGTTCCTTCAGTATTAACCAATTGGAATTAAAAGGCTGAAGAGGCGTCGGGAAGCTTTCAGATTTTCGTCATTCGTCAGGCAGTAAATCAGATATATCAGGTTCAGGTAAATCTTTCCGTGGAAACTTTATTTCCTGAAAAGATTTCCTACTCTCGATTCGGTAATGGTCATTCACTCTTTTACAAAAAATTCCATCAGCAGCCCAACTTATTAATGTCAGCAAAAGCGCAATGAATTCTTTTTTCACACGATAGCTCTTCCTCGGGAGTATTCGGGCGGCTGTGATCTGATGAGTACTTTTCACACGTGAGGAGTCTTACGACAAACTGACACCAGCACTACCTTGCATTCCTGCATTAGAAATATCTTAATGAGATGTCAGCCGTTTTTCTTCCTTCCGAGCCAGAGACAATCAGTGTTACGCTGACGAAGTCATGATGTAGGTAATTGGATACTCCGATCAAATAATTGGAAATGACACTCAAGTAGTGAATGTGACGACCTCCACGATGAAATAAATGTGAGAGAAAAGTACGGTATTCGTCTTAACCTTCGATGACGTGATGGTCTTCTTACCTGTTATTGAAAATGAATGAGTATTGAGTAAGGCTCTCGTAAAACTCGCTTGCGTGAAATGATCATACGAGGAATGTGAAAGTTAACATTTAACACCGACGGCCTTCGTTGCCTCGAACCCGTGACTGCAGAGTACGGTGAGGCAGCTCTCTAAGACCTCCGGTACTGGGCCCGAAGTTACGAAACGCGCTAAGACCGGAGGGCTTCGAGAAGCAGGAAAGGTCAAAAGTTCAGTTTTTCTCTATTTTGGTATTGGAAAACTTACTACTTATATCTCGGGAGCTCTTCTACCTGAGAAGCGTGCAGCGGTTCTATTTTGACGTTTTAATTCTACGAGTACTTTGGAGGGCTGATTGTTTGCCGTCGTTAGAGTTTAGAGGACGCCCTTGACTTAACAAATCTTCACATCGATCGCGGAAGACCCATTATATCACTTGATTCTATTAACGTCCTATGATGTTAGAACATAACTTCGCGAAGAGCCGTTTGTTAGCTGCTTAACGATAATCATGGACCCGGTAGCTCTCGCTTAAATGTTTCTTGAACTTGTTGGCTTGTCAGTTTTCCTAAATAAGCCATTCGTATATCAACTTTACTGGTCATAGCTGAATTGTCAACAAATCCTGGAGAAATGTCTGTAAAACAAGGAATTATCGGACCAGGATAGAGGTAAAAACGTTACACGTCTAGGCGTGTGCCTAAAATCCAAGGGTAGTCGGAAGTGGAGAATGTGGGCGTGCCTGGGACTCGAACCCAAGTCTTCCACATACCGGACAAGTGTGGAAGACCGGGGTTCGAGTCCCAGTCACTTCGATATTCTTCTCTTCTGTTTGTTCCACGGAAACGGAGTTGTCTCTTGAACGTTCTGTTGTTGCCAACAATTCATTCCCAACAATAAAATTAACTAATATAATAAAAGGGCGTGATTGAGTATTATGATGTATACTTAAAATGAACTTTAAGTAGAGTTCACCGTAGTTATTATAATGATTTGTTAGTTTTACAGTGGTTATAAGATGTATTATTATATCCAATATTATAATGGTTTGTAAGAGATAAAGCGAAGATTATAGTTAATCTCCTATATCCATGCATGAGGGGTTAGCATGGATATTAACTATAATCTTCACTCTACCTTGACAAAACATTATTATTATTATATGTACATAAGTCACAAGTTCGCAGACACCAGGAGGTGACTTGTCATATCTCAACAACAACATTACATCGTTTATAACACAAAATTTACAACATAATATATAAAATATTCACTTTACATTACACCGTCGCCCAACATTTAGTGGCCCTATTATTTAATATTTAATTTAACAGCCCTATTATAATACCGGGCCTGAGGCTTAAGTTTCTTCTCATACCTGTGGATGATCGGTTTAGGAACAATTTGTTGGCTTGTCAGTTTTCCTAAATAAGCCATTCGTATATCAACTTAACTGGTCATAGCTGAATTGTCAACAAATCCTGGAGAAATGTCTGTAAAACAAGGAATTATGGAACCAGGGTAGAGGTAAAAACGCGACACCCAACCGCGACAATTTAGACCGATCAATTCCGCTAAGGAATTTTATATTCGGATAACGATCATCTCCTCGAGCAAACACAAGAAAAAGCAACGAAGTAAATTTTACGATTGGGAGGATGAAGGAGGGCCTCTGGCGACATCTGCTAACAACTCCGCGTATACGTTCATTTCCAATGCATTTATCACTCCAACGGTGGAGTAATACCTACATTGATAATGTTATCGATACTTTCCCTACAATACTGAAGAAGAGAGGTAATTGATATTGTACATTATTTTCACAAACCCTCTGACGGAAAATCATGATTGATGGAAATAAAAGAATTATTTGATGAGTGTTAATGGACAAGAAGTCATGAAATTTGTGTTGCGGCATCGCCCACTTTTGGAATCGCTAGTTTAGACCAACTAAAATTTAAGTGGAGGAATTTTCTTCCTCATTCATCTTCAGGATATTTCTTTGTTGTAAAATCTACCCATGTGATAACGTAAACAAAATTTATTCAAAAACACTACGATTTCGACTATTAAACAGTTATCTTCAAGTGACTATTATATATTCGACTATTAAGTAGTCGAAACAGATTGTGAGTTTTGAATAAATCGAGCGGAAATATTACTACGAGCCTCATCTTTCCAGTGATGGAATTCCACCAAGTAAAGACAACTTCAATAGATTTATTAGTCATGAATAATTTTGGCTAAACGAAAATGTAGCAAACGGGTGACAAAAATCCTACCTAAACAGGTACAGCAAGTCCTTAGAAGACGAAAATGCAGCTCTGAACATATATAATAAGGAAGAAAAAAGAAATACGAATCTTTAAAAATGTACGTAATATTTTGTCGATTGTTGTCTAAATCTAAATTGTTGTCGATTTTCTGATGTTGTGTTGATGCCATAAATCCAGTAAAACTCTATTTGAGGAATAATGATGACATGCAATGGGATAAAATTCTTTTTCGTCTAGCGTCTCCCTATATAAGACCAGTGCCCCTAGGGGAGCGGTGTCGCCCACTTTGGGAATAAATGATTTAGGCTTTTATTTTATGAATTTTTATTGCCATTTAGAAGCGTCGCCCCGACGAGGGCCTCATTCACGACTCCATTAACTTACCTCGAGCACCATACGAAAAGACATTAAACCGTAATCGTTTTTGCAGTCATTTCGCGAACGTGACTGCTTCTTTATACGCGAATTTGAAAGGACAGCAAGTTATGATTGAAGAAAAGAGAAAAATAAACTCCCGTAAGTAATGGATGGACGTTTTGATAATCGTCGTCTCTCTTTGGAATAGCTCTAATTTTATTGTCGTGAAAAAGCAGCATCGGGTCATTTCCTTAGATGTTTTTCTTCCTCTGTATGAACGACCTTACTCCTTCTCAATAACACTGTCTGCCTTGTTTTTGTCCAGTGTTCCTTTGCCTAAAGAGGACTAGGATTATCACGCAGTGCGTATTTCATTGTGTATTTGACTAACTCTTGTGTTGTGATGTTTCTTCGAGTCAAGTTTTGGCTCAATTTACCTGTAAGTGGTGATTCGGAGGGAATAATTTGACTTGTAATCTGTCGGCTTTTGGGCATGAAGTATTTTTATCTGTCGTAGAAGAAATGTGTATGCCTTGGATGGCCCAAGGAAACGCTCTGTGCTGAAAAGAGTCGAATATAGAGAGAAACATTTAGATCGTCTCGCGTCTAATCTTACCAAAACATAAAACTTCATAAATCATCTGCTATAAATTCAAATTCCTTCACCTAACAAGGTCACATCATTTTGTTAGCGAAAACATTATACATCTGTTCAGAAATTTGATTTAAAATTTAGGCGTTCCTTTAAACTCGTTCCTGTTAAAAACTCGTCTAAACTTATCGAGTACCTAGTGTAAAAGGCCCTCTTGCTAATATTGTATCTACGATTCTTCATTTAGTTGCAGCGGCTGAAGAATAAATATTTCGCGTAACAATCTGACTATTGCAGACAACAACCTTTCTACAATGTTGATTGATTTGAAAATGTTATGTGCATTAGAATAATTTACGTTGATTCAAATATTTGTCTCTCCCTTCATAAGTGGTGGAATTTTTTTCATTATGTTGTGATTTCTAGGTGTTTTAGTTTGAAATATAGTAAAACACGTCTTTTTCGCTGTATGTATGCCCATTTTATATGTATATATGATATGAAAGCGATGTTATTTTTGCCTAGTTGACTATTATCGTCATTTATTGCAATCCGATATGAATTTTTTGCACCGTTTCTTAGTGTAATAGTAATAATACGACGTTATTCGGGCAAATTACTAATCTTAATATCTATTTCTTAATATGCGATTTTTTCAATTCTGAACGCAAGGGAACATTCGTGGGCATTCGCTTTTGCTGGTTGCAATTCGTCAATAAGTGGCGAAACCGCATATTAGAGAGCTCGTTTACCTCCGTCGTGATCGTCTTATCTGCAAATATTCTCCTTCTCTTCGTTTGATATGAGCGTTGAATCCTTCGAGAGGGCCCTTAACATTCGCGTCCTCGAAGTTCGCACTTCTTTCGCCAGGTGGAGGAGCAGTACAGGCACGTGCAATAACATAGAGAGAATCACATCCTTAGTTTTAAAAGTTATCGTCGTGTAGTTACCACTACGTATAATAAACTTTATCAGCTATTTTTTTCATGAATGTGCCTCTATCTTCATGACGTGGCGACGTACTGTGTTGACGAGGGTAAATCGAAACTCTCCACGTTCCTCTTCTTTAATATTACTAGAAGAATAATCATCGTTTGTATAACAATTTGTTTTCGCTATCAGAATTTTTCTGTTCAAAATTTGAAGTTATTATTCTGATGGAGGTAGACGATACGTGATTGTGTAGCAAATCGTGTGATCAGCAGAAGTTTAGAATATACTCATATTCCATTTTATGCTAGTTTTTGTGCCTCCATCTTTCTCATTAAATTCTATTTAATAGATTTGCAAGCTTTTTCTCCAGCAATAACGCCTCTGGAAGCGGAATGAGGAACTATATACTCTTTAAGATTATTTTCTCGCGTTTAATTTGAATTAATAAAACTTCCGAGCGTATATAATATATTTTTCAATTAGCCATAAAGCAGCAAATTTGTAAAACTGATTTTTTGTATACTAACTTCAGAATAGTGACGCGTCCTTTGCTTTGTGAACATGGTGGCATAACCTATTAGATAAGTTGTACCACTCCGTTGTGGATACAAAAGACTACTCAGCAGTAGCATATTGGTATATATAGTCTTATTTTTTATATACATCTTGTAGTATTTAATGTTTTACTGTCATCTATGTTTCTTATGTATCTATAATGAATTTAAATATAGATAGACCCTTCATTAGCGAGGTTAGGCCCAATTGGGCCTCTCTTCCACGTAACCTCGTTTGTTGTCTTTATAATCGTCCTATAACTTTATAATAACCGTCTTCGTATTATGTCTTTATTATATGTACCAAGTCTTTATCTGGATAGGTGAAAATATGTATATATTCATCTCATATTTTATATTTTTCTTTATTCATATAATATTCATTCAATATTTTTTATCTACCCACTTAGAGTTTTTATTGCAATCTGGGTACTAACCTGTTTTGGAACTCGTTGTATTTGAATATCATAATGTTCTTTTCTGATTTTTATGACAATTTATTTCTAGTTGTTTTGCCTTTANTATTTGAATATCATAATGTTCTTTTCTGAATTTATGATAAATTATTTTTAATTGTTATATATCTTGTTATGAAATGGTGTATATATACCATTTAGTTTAAACGAAGAACTACCGTGAAGAAATATTTAAATCAAGGTACCCAAAAAACGGCACTTTTTGCGAATCGCGGCT
The DNA here is from genome assembly GCA_000376725.2 of Ladona fulva. Classification (NCBI taxonomy): domain Eukaryota; kingdom Metazoa; phylum Arthropoda; class Insecta; order Odonata; family Libellulidae; genus Ladona; species Ladona fulva. The sequence goes on from KZ308312.1 coordinate 2,824,450, forward strand.
TTTTCGCGATGTGTAAAATTCAATTGCAAGTAAACGGCACAACTAACGGATACACAATTCCATTCAGAGTTGCATGAGGTAGTCTGATGAGTTTTTTTTAAATTTTCGGAAATGTATTATATTGTTGATTGTTGTTAATCGGCGTGAAAGTTTTAAATCTATTTAGTCCTAGAGTTTGGTCTTAGAAAAATCGATTGCGCAGTCGTGAGTTAGTAGTAGTAGTCGGCATGATCCTAGGTAATGAAATCTTTCTTTTAAGCATAGGTTGCCATGTTAAGGAAAATTACCTCATCAGGGATTTCTACGCGTTGGTTAGTTTCACTGCATTGAAATTAGTATCGGCTGATTCTCTCTTCACCTTCATGTTATATGGGGTGGTTCAAGGTAAACAGGCTCGAATCTTTTTATAATCTTTGTTCGTGGAAAGTGCGTGGGAGTTATTCGTTTCCTCAGTTGGCTCCTTAAGACTGAAAACTGTCCTATTATCCTTGGAAGGCTACCGAGAGAGATGTTTAGGAAATGCACTTCTCCCGTCCCGAAAGGAAATTGGCTCAGGAATACTTGTTACGTGGGAGTGAGCGCAGCTGCTTTCGTTTGTGATGTACAGCTGTTTTCTAGTCTCTTGATAGAGTCGTTTGCCTCAGTAATTAATTTTGAGACCGGTTTCTCCCATTGAAGTTTTCTGCAGGCGCAATTGCCCTGCTATTCGCAGAGAGGTTTCAAGGGAAGAAATAATGATATCGAAGTCGGGAAGCAAGGTTTCGTTTCAGGTTTTGCTTAATGCAGGCATCAGTTTGAAGCTATCCTTAATTAAATAGAATAGTAAAGGCCTTACGGTTATGAGCTCCATCTTAAGATGAATGACTAATGGAAGTTGTGGCATAGAATTACAGTTATACGTTAACCATGTTTGTAAATTAGTATAAATGGCAGTAATCAATAGAGGAAGCGTCTACTATGTAAAAAACGTCGCGACGTAATTGAATAAACATCTACATCTACATAAATACCCTGCAAGCCTCCTTACGGCGTGTGGCAGGGTTGAAAACACCGGGCGTTCGGACTATTTTTTTAGCCTACTATTATCATGTATAGTTCGCGGAAAGAATGAGTTCTTAAAACGACTCGTCCTAGCATCTATTTCTCTTATTTTGCGCTCATTGTCGGATCGTCCAAGGTAGCAGGGGGGTCTCATAATATCTACTATATCTTCCGCAAATGTACTTTCCCTAAATTTATCAAGCAATCGCAATCTAGCTTCTAGTCTCCTATCTTTTAAGGATTCCCAACCTGCNACTGAGTTTTATCTGCGTATTTGACATGCAATATGGTTCTGGGAAATCGCGCCTTAGATAACGCCGGTTTTGGTTGACGACGACAACCTTGGAACTGATTACCGTTGTTAACCATGGTATCACTGTACTAGAATACAGGGCAAATAAAAAAATTCCATTCATCAAGATATAGTGACAGGAATTCCCATAATTTATTTATACTTTTGCACCTCTTAAACACTTCCAAAAGACTTCAACTTTTTCTATCAATCAGGAACGGTCAGTTACAATTGTTACAATTTCTAGCTCAATTTTTCCTTCACGCGTACATGCGCGAGACTCCGTTATAAGATTTTTCAATCCTTATGCATTAACCGAGTCCAAAAATACCGGAAGGAGTCTTCATTAGCCGAAAAATTGGTTAAAGGGTTTCAATCCCTTATTTCAATATCTTATTCATTCTGATTGAACATCTCGGTCGAGGAGCCTTCACTGCCTGAGGTATAGAAATGTATAAAAATTATCTTTTAAATTACCATTAAGACCTAACTGATGAACTGTTTGATAAATACGGGAACTCTCTGATGAGCCAAATAATAGATAATATTTTCTGTTTCTCTACTTAAACTTTTTTTGACACGCAGTTGCATTACACTCTTTTCTTGATAACCCAAATAAGGATTTTTCTGTATTGTAATTATAATTTCAGTTTTTGACTTTACTTTTATATTTTGTATTCACCCTTTTCTTTCGTATCCTAAACAAGGGACATCTTTTATATTGTATCATAGTATTTTGCAGTGACTTCTTTTCTTTTCAAAAATATTGTTATTTGTTATTATTATTGTTATACTTTCCGTGATTCCTCCAGCACCAATTAACCTCCGGCCGGGATAATGTCGCATTTTTCTCATATGCTTCGTTTGCCTGAGAAAGAAGGAAAAGGGGTGAAAGCAAAATTTGGCAGCGATTTATATAATAGTCTCTTGAAGATAACTATCGAATAGTTATCTTCAAGTGACTGATAACAGAATATTAATAATAGAATATTACCTTCTTATCTTTCCAGTAATCATGACTACATAAAAATTATTTCTGCCATCATACTTTTATAGATGAAACCTTCCTCATTTGCCTCTTGGTACATGCATGATAGAAAAAGTGTCAATTAAATTTATTTTCGTGGTAGTTTTGCGAGTGGCAATAAAAACACGAATGCTACTGAGGTATAAGTGATGCTAAGTAATGGCAGTAATTGAGGTCTCTCCTTATTGAATTCTTTGAAAGGTGTTATTCATAGAGTAGTATAGGATAAATATTGCTACAAAACCCTTGCAGCGTTAACAGAGCAAAGAAAAACTCTGTCTGAAAGTTGGTAACTGGTCTGTTTAAAGCTTATGATAACATTACAACCCTACTTTAAAATTACAGTTCTTTACATTACAAATTTATAACTTTGAAAATACATAAAATTATACATGTAAGTAGCATAGTATGTACATAGAAATAACATAATTAGTACCATAAAACTGAATTTATGTGCAAATATTCCATTGCGTCTGTATCCAATTTTGTGTCAGCGAGGAAAGGCAAAGAAAAATACCTCACTCTTCACCTTTTCAAGAAATCGCCATTCCCTCTCCTGAGATTTTGGTAGCTAATGTTGGAGACTATGAGGTTCAAACCGGGAACTAGACTGAGTACTGCGGAGTCGGACAGTTATTACCCACTAAAAAAGTTATGGCTACTTAAAAATAACGCAAACGCATTGCTAGAATACATTTAAAAACATCAAGAAAGCCTCGCGTGATCCACGACGAAGTTTTTGTTTACATCCTTGGCGCCGTCCTCCCGACCGCGATTTTCTTCTCTCCTTTGTTTTTCCCGAAACTCTAGACCTTCTAAATTTTCTCCGGTCTGTAGGTGTGTGGGGGTGGAAGGGAAGGTCTCCTTGACGAGCTATTCTCAACCAAGCTCGTGTCACTTTTAAGGTGGCGCCATGTCCAATGTCTTACATGTAATGGGACCTGCCAAGCATTCTTCCAAAGCGGAAAAGGTCGCTTTTCCATCTCTCCCTTGTCATTCGACGACGCTCTCTTCCTTTGTTCCACCATTGCCGATCCTGGAGAAAATATAACGCGCATTCCATCCAAGTCTGCGATTTTTCCGAGGCAAATAGAATGTGAGGTAGTGCGGTCAAATTTCGATAGGTGGTGCATTAATTTTTTTCTGTTCAGTTGTTGTTCTTATTTTCGTAGCGCTAACGTTGCTGTCGTAGTTGAAATATGATGGAGAGTTTTTAATAAATGAATGGAAGATTAATTTTTCTCTATCCTGTACTATATTTCATATACTAAGAATAGAGTGTACCAATATTACAGTGTACCTAGGTTAACGACGTAATCGATAAATTGTTTTCTATAGCAGGACTTTCTAACCGATGAGCAGAGGTTCAGTAGGGTCTCGTAAGAATGCTCTTAGTGTACGGCACAGTATCCGAAGTCACTATAAACAGTGGTACCTTGGTTAGCAACGTACTTGGTTAACGACGTATGGTTGTGATTAAAAATCGTCTTGGGTAACATAGGCTTTGGTGTATGACGCCTTCTGGTGAAGATTGACGGTTAAAAACTGCTTTTAATGCTAATTATTTAATCGATGATAATTTTTTTGCTGCAAATATTATCGAATAATTCATATGTATGTACCTTATTTTGATGACATTTTACTGAGTTTTATCTGCGTATTTGACATGCAATATGGTTCTGGGAAATCGCGCCTTAGATAACGCCGGTTTTGGTTGACGACGACAACCTTGGAACTGATTACCGTTGTTAACCATGGTATCACTGTACTAGAATACAGGGCAAATAAAAAAATTCCATTCATCAAGATATAGTGACAGGAATTCCCATAATTTATTTATACTTTTGCACCTCTTAAACACTTCCAAAAGACTTCAACTTTTTCTATCAATCAGGAACGGTCAGTTACAATTGTTACAATTTCTAGCTCAATTTTTCCTTCACGCGTACATGCGCGAGACTCCGTTATAAGATTTTTCAATCCTTATGCATTAACCGAGTCCAAAAATACCGGAAGGAGTCTTCATTAGCCGAAAAATTGGTTAAAGGGTTTCAATCCCTTATTTCAATATCTTATTCATTCTGATTGAACATCTCGGTCGAGGAGCCTTCACTGCCTGAGGTATAGAAATGTATAAAAATTATCTTTTAAATTACCATTAAGACCTAACTGATGAACTGTTTGATAAATACGGGAACTCTCTGATGAGCCAAATAATAGATAATATTTTCTGTTTCTCTACTTAAACTTTTTTTGACACGCAGTTGCATTACACTCTTTTCTTGATAACCCAAATAAGGATTTTTCTGTATTGTAATTATAATTTCAGTTTTTGACTTTACTTTTATATTTTGTATTCACCCTTTTCTTTCGTATCCTAAACAAGGGACATCTTTTATATTGTATCATAGTATTTTGCAGTGACTTATTTTCTTTTCAAAAATATTGTTATTTGTTATTATTATTGTTATACTTTCCGTGATTCCTCCATCACCAATTAACCTCCGGCCGGGATAATGTCGCATTTTTCTCATATGCTTCGTTTGCCTGAGAAAGAAGGAAAAGGGGTGAAAGCAAAATTTGGCAGCGATTATTCCCTCACAGTCCATTAAGATAACTCTAAGTTTATTTTTAATAAGGCTGTAAAGCTCGGTTTACTACGTGTCGACAGTAACAGACTATACGAAGAGATACGTAGATTTTTAGACGCCGCCAGCCCAAAATTAGCGAGAAGGAAATTCAAATAATCTTAACGAATGCGTTGGATCCCAAACAGCGTTGATTATGGTGGTTAACGTAGATTTAGACGAGTTGAATGTAAATAGGTTTTTAACGTCATGTATTAGCATTGATATGTTAATGGGAGAATTAGTGCTTTTCTTAGAACAAAGCTGCTTACGACCAATGCTTACATCTCGAAGTTTCGGATCAGATTTGAATAATTGGTCATAATTCTGTCAGCAAATGATGGAAGTAATCTTGACGTATCCATGGGAGTGATGATCGGAAATATCATCTTAAGCATCTTTCTGCTGAACACAAGTTACAATTACAAATTACAATTACTGATATTATAAGATCACTCATAAACGATGCAGACTCGGGGCTAACCTTGTGGTAATTATTAATATTAAACATATTAAAACGCTCCATTAGAGTGAACTTTTTACTGTACCACAGAAANACCTGATGATGTAGCCATGCTACGAAACCATGGTCGTGTGTAGGTTGTTTTTCTGTGGTATAGTAAAAAGTTCACTCTAATGGAGCGTTTTAATATGTTCAAGATCACTCGTGTTTGTCAGCGTAAGGGCATTCGTTTATAATCTATCTTAAGTATTATAATGTATTATGAATTTGTAGAATGGAATAAGTTGACAGTCCAAATTAGGAAAAAAGTTATTTTCACTGGTAAAGACTGAAGAATCCAATTTTTTCAAATTCCGGTGAATATGTGGTTCAAATGTTGTATCTTACAGTTAATAGGAGAGTTAAATCATGAAGTAAACAAATTCAAAGCAATTTTTTAAATATTCGGGATTTTTATGAAAATATATATAAAGACATTCAATCCATGCTGCTGGATGAAAGAACCAAATCTCCAACACGTTCTGTTTTAAGTTATGACCATTCAAATGATTAATGTTTTCCGAATTTTGCAGAATTCTGAAGCTTTAAGAATTAATAACTTATGCAAATATTTTTTCTGTGCTGTGTGTTCGCCGAAAAGGGTTTCTCGTAGTTGCAAGCAAATGTTATAATTTGAAAAAATAAAGAAAATGAAAGGTCATATACTGTTTGGTATTATTATATATCAGTGCCCATTTTCAGTGTATAAAATGAGGTTCAACTTGAATCAAAGATTAAGAAATTACAAAGTCTCCTTTATTCCTTCATTGCTAGTTTTATTTCTTCCTTTATTTATCTTTTACCAACTAGATCTTAATATATTTCAGAATGTTGGGCTGGAATGGAAATGAGACATCTCAAAACAGCTGTATTCAAGGTGACTTCCTACGAAAATTATGTTATGTCAACCAATTCCTACACAATTTACTGTTCCGGGTTATTAACGGGGTTTCTTAGGATGAGAGATCAATGATAATGAACCTACTCATTGATATTTTGTGTGGGTATGCGCTCAATTAGTCATAAAGTAAAATCATACAAACGCGAGTGCTTACAATTTTCCCTTAAGCTCGAATTTATAATTGGCACCGTCAGAGCACTCTTGGGATAGAAGTAAAACATTCTCAACGAGTAAAATAACTCGTTTATGTTCTTAAATGTTGCAGTCGTAACTTGTTAAAACATAATATTTATTTTTAAAGGAGGTTGGGAATTAGATTGCATCTTGAACGTATCTGAATTACTCAGTCATCGAGCGCTATGGCTGTAAAACTCCTACTTCTCGAGTAATTTAATGTCCAAGGGAAATGTTCTCGTTCACTTCCGCGTGTTTATAAGTTTAAAATTTCGCAATTTTTCCCTGGCAGAGATGTTGGAAACGTCCTCCTAGATTTACTAGAGCAAGGCTGATATTTAAGTGGGAAGGATACGATCAATCGAACTTTTGAACGATTTAATTCATTCTGAAGTGTCTCGTGGTTTAATAATTTAGAAGTATCTATGACAGAATTGGCGAACATTTTGTCGTAAGAGTGCCTTATATGAGAAATAGAAGGACTCGCTTGTCAATCATAATAATAATCATGAAAATGTATCTTCATATACGTACTTTAGTCCCTTTTGTCACCCTGATCTTTTCTTAATAATCGCAAGGAAATTATACTGAAAAGGTAATTGTGCTGCTCTTACATGTACTTGCTCCATTGATAGCATTCAATCTAAGTGCGGAAGGTGATGACAAACAATCTCACTCCCCATATTGCCAAATAAGCTTCATTTCCTAATGGAAGCTATCCTGAATTTTCGGTGAAAGGCTTCCTTTCACCGAAAGGGCCTTCCGGCCCTCAGGTGAATAATTTCAGACTTATTAATGTTAATAGATGGAATGAGAAATATTGTAATTAATCGGAAACTGCATCGGCTAACATTCGACCACGTAAGTTTCGATTAATCGACGAATCGATAGATCGATTTTCAATTCGATCCATCCAATGATCTACAGGACGTGTTCGCTGTTTACTTTGTCCGGGCTCGGTGCATCGATAATTCGGTCGTTTGACAGCTTTCAGTAAATCGGAAATTGCAACGGCTCACATTCAACCAACTATGGTTCGATTAATCGACGGATCGATAGATCGATTGCCAATTCGATCCATCCAGTGATCTACAGGACGTCTTCGCTGTTTACTTTTTCCGGGCTCGGTGCATCGATAATTTGGTCGTTTGACAGCTTTCAGTAAATAATCGGAAATTGCATCGGCTCACATTCAACCAAGTATGGTTCGATTAATCGACGGATCGATAGATCGATTGCCAATTCGATCCATCCAATGATATACAGGACGTCTTCGCTGTTAACTTTGTCCGAGTTCGGTGCATTGATAAATTGGGTCGTTTGACAGCTTTCTCTACTGCCAATGCCACTGATGCGCAGCATATGGTTGACTCGATGACTAATTCCTCGACGGTTGCCCATGTTGTAATGGATTCATCGGAAGGCGCCTGACGGGCGTCGCTCGTTACTTTCTCGCGCGTGACATTTGGATCCTTTCCGTGGCTGTGCGAGCGAGTCGGTCCCTGCATCCCGGCAATTCCCTCCCCTTGGCACGCCCGGCGGCTCGCTCGCTATTTCCCGTAACTGTGCGGAGCAAGTGGTTGTCCTTCGCGCTGACGGATCTCTCCGCTGCTTCCGACCGACCTTCGCTTCGAGTTATTCTGAAAATTTCCGCTGGCGGTGGCGATGCACTTCGAACGCCATTTTCCCCGGCACCTCCTGCCATCTGCTCCTTAGATGGATTTTTCTAACCCTTGCTCAAGTGTATCAATGGATTGCTTTCATGTGGCTGCTTTTGATGGGGTTAAGTATTACGTTTCTTTCTCTCGTGGTCTGAATATTTATACGTTGGCTGTCTCACCCAAGAATTAACCCTAAGATTTAAACAAAGGTAATTTACTGAATAAATTTAGAGAAGGTACTTCTGTATATCTAAAGATGTAGCCGATATTATACGTCCTCCCTGTTACATAGGCCGTTCTGATTCTGAGAGGAAAATCAGAGAGGTAGGCGCTAGAACGAATAGATTCAAAAATTAATTTTTCCCCGAACGATACGCAAAAGTAAGCGATTAAGGACGTAGAGTCATGGTGCATGCACCCCCTGCCACACGCCGAAAGGAGGCTTGTGGAGTACATACGTAGATGTAGCCTAAATTTAGTTAAACATTAAGCTGTGTAAGAGTTAAAAGTTAGCTCACGGTTACGTACAATATATTGAGGGGAGGATCTCTCTGTTGAGCAATTCTTTACTGTTATTATTTCTTTAATGGAAAAAGGAGCCCCGAATTATTTACGTTTTAATAATTTGGACGCAAAGGACGAACACAAACACTCATAAGGAAAAGGGTAAAGGTGACTTTGCACGTTAAGTCGTACACCAAGGAGAAATCCGTGGGAAAAACGGACATGAAGAAGGTCTGACAGGACCAGAACTCGAACCTGGAATCTTCCGCTATGGGCCCTATCTTGTAAGTCCTGTCAGACTTTTTTCATGTCCGTTTTTCCTTGGGACAAACACCCATGCCTAACCCAAAAAAAACCGGTTAGCCGGGACGAACCCGGGACATTAACGTTAGAAAGCTAGCGATCTAACCATTCCACCAACAAGGTTTGCAATAATAACAATATTAATCATAAATATAAAAAACAATTGTCTGTCCGTCCGTTCGTCTATCCGTCCCCCTATTTATCTCGGAAACGGTTTGACTTACAGATCTGAAACAAACTGCATTGTGTTTCTACGATGCTGAAACCCCCTGGAAAACTGTTTTAATCTCTATAAAGGCCAGGGTTCGAACCCAGGAGCCTATAATACGTTTCCATAAGAGATGTACGTGAATTACGTTTTCATGACTTGCAGAGGTTGTTCCTTTTACAGAATTAAATTAGAAACGATGGTCCTACGAAATTGAGAGATGAGTCGCAAGAATGGAAAATGATCATAAATTCTTAATTTAGTCGTGAAATATTGATATAGATCCGAAATTTTAATACACGAAAATTCGTGAAATTTTTAGGAAATAACCTATCCCTTTGACGACAAAGGTCATTGTAGAATGTTGATTTCATGAATTATAGCATATAAGTACAAGGAGATAACCGGTTCTTATATTTTTCCATAAGAAATGTACGTAAAGTAGGCTTTCATGACTTGAAAACAGTAGAATAAATATTATAAATAATGGTAAGAAGTATACTGAATTATTACGATCTAACGACGGACTGTTGCTGGCTTAGGAGGACTAGATATATACATTAATAGATATATTTTTAAACTAAATTAATTTCCGTCATGCTTGACGACGGCGTTTATTAGCAATAATAATAGTTGATGGATGATCTCTCTTCTGAGGAACTTACTACCGAGCACTTCGTTTGTATAATTTATCTCGTATAGCAATTTCGAAAGTGGAAATATCAAGTGTCGATGGCTAGTTTTTAATGGTATTATTTAAAATTGTCTGCATATATCCTGTTAATTCAAGCGGGACTGTCATACAACATGGAAAACGTGGAGAGCTATTGGAAAAAATACCGTGCAGTGAAAGTTCTTATGTGGTGGACGGGTGTGCCGCAAAGAAGTTTCTAATGAGTCACACAATTGTCGCATGCGTCTCAATTTGGAGCCAGTCTGAGAAAATAGTCCCGCCTATCACTTAACCTGTCTTTAAGGAAGAAAGAAAACAAGAATTAATACAAGTAAAGGAATAACGACCCAATGGGTCGAAACCACAGTCGTGGAATAAAATGTTGTGGTAAAGTTATTTGTTTTGTTTCGTTATTCTTTATAATGGAGACCTGCTACTAATTTGAGGCCTAATTATCGGACTCTATTATTAGATTCCATTTAGATTAGATCCTCCATTCACTTAAGAATTGAAATAGAATGAGACCGCCAATAAAAAAGGATAAAAAAATAGAATTAAAGCACAAAGATACAAAAGGATATATTTATACATTGATACCAAAAATTGCTACCTTTGGAATAAACTAGTACGTAGAAATAGTTGACTTTCTTATTCTGATGAATCCTAATGCGGGGCATCGGTCTGATCTTTGCGCCTTGGGACTCTGATAGCCAAAATCCGCTCCTGCTAGTAGATTGATTTCTTAATAATAAGTGTTTGATTATACAGCCAGTAGAGGAGTATGGATATTATTATACTTGTTATCTTGAAAGGGAAAATAAAATAGCGCTATTTATATACATAAAAGATTATCAATCAACCAAAAGTATATTGAAGACTTAAAAAGTGCTACCGGTTTCAGCATTTTTGCTATCATTAGTGAGGGTTCAGGAGACACATTTAACATAAATGGCGGTACATTTTACGTTCAATGCTATTTTATTTAAAATCTTTTGAAAATAAACGAAAGTTTTTGAAGGCGTACTACAAGATTTCTATGTTAGCGTAAAATAACTATCAGTTAAAATTAAAGATAAATGCATACAAACGAAAGATTCGTTATTTTAATTGATGGTAATATTCTGTGTGTAAGAGCTCATTAATTTGTAATACATTTCCTCCGTATTCATTTCCGAGATACCTTCTTGCCTTTTACGTTTTACCCGACAGCTGACTTTTGCAACGCATTTCCTCAGTAGGTCAACCGATATATAATATTGTTCCTTATGAAACCTCATTACCCTCCTCATGTGGAAAATGTGAGGCCGATCTCTATCTATTTTTGTCACGTTTCCGCAAGAGAAGTCATAATTACTATTATTTCGAAAGCCGCTTGAGCCAATCTTAGTGACGGCGTCCGTCGCGGAGTGGCGCTGGCGAGGCGATCAAGAAGAACTTCGCTTCCACTGGGAAAGGGATAAGAATTTTATATCACCGAGGGAAATTTTCCATCGGAGGCGGGTGCCCTTGAAAATTAATCCCCAGGTACCATTATCTTTTTCTTTTTGCGTTTGCACGGAGATGAATTTAGTTTACTGCGCGTCGTTTTCCACGGTGCTTAATCATCGCCAGCTGAGTTTTTTCGACGTTGCGTTTAATTTTTTCTGTCTCTATACGCTCTCTGATTGAAGTAGATTAGTCTTTGGGAAGGAGTGCTAGTATGTTTCAATGGTGATTTGATCGTTAAAAATTCACTTATTATGTTCCTATGTTTCAATGGTGATGTGATCGTTAAAAATTCACTGTTATTATGTTCGCAATCAGTTCCTGCTTCCATATAAGGACGAATGGAATGTTTTTCTTTTGTCGTTTGGTATAGGATAGGGGAAATGTATCTTTCATACACGTTCACTGCGGATCACTCCACCGTTGGAGTGATAAATGAGTAGGAAATGGAATGGTGAACGTGTTAATACTTTCGCTGTCTTGCTCATGCCTGCGATGGTATGAAAGTTATTCAGGTATTAATGATGCCGGTTTATCACGGCTACTCTTTCCGAATTCTATGAATCGTGTTGTTCGTAGGGTTATTGTGTTGTATTTGCATGCACGTTTTTATCTCGTAGTATTCTGTCTTGGCGAGAAATTTCTGAGCGTAATACCTCACTCCCCATGTACCTCATTCCCTCTCTAAAGCTTTTGATAAATAATGGAAAAGGGAATGAGGATCCAACCAGCATTAAGCTTAAGGCTTTACAAAATTAATTGTTACTTATGTTCTCCTTTTGCTAAGAAAACATTTTGAAATGTGGTGTTGAATAGTGAAGGAAGTGCCTATTAACAGTGGTGAGGCTGGGGTATTTTCATTTTTGTAAATAAATAAAGTGTGGTAGAATATATTCAAATATGCAAAGCTTAAGGTTATAATTTACCAAAAATTGTCTTCAGTTAAGTTGTGTTACCACTATTTATTCATCATCCCAATAATAATGCTCGGCACGCCTTTAAAAAATACAATTTTTAATCTCATATTGTGGTATGTTTTACGAGCAAAAACCGACTGGTGTGGATAGTAATGGCCGTAATTAGTATTTTCTAATGCATTTACTTTCTGTGAAATTGCTGTTTTTATCTCATTAATTCGTAGGATCTACTCATCTCATTCTTTTTCATATTCGATCGATAGTAAGAATTAGTCGTCGATTTTTAGACCTCCGTAGCTGAATGAAATTATATGAAAGATAACTTGATTTTTGAGAAACCCAATTTTTGACTTGTGGAGACCCCCTGAAGATGGAGGCTTTGTCTCCGAAATGATCATTGGGCATTCCCAGAAATCGGTAATCCGGAGCTTCCCGTTTGTCTCTTAGCGCGAATTCCGCTTGCCGAAATACGGCTTACGGAGTGTTTTTAAGCCTCCAATCGAAAACGATTTCTGATAAAGTTCCATTTTGTTGTTCCGATGTTAATGTAGAGATGGCAGCATGAGTCTATTTCAGGAAACCGCTGCAGATAAGGAAGCGTGAACTTATTCGCGCGATTATTTTGAACGGAACTTCCCTGTCAAGTATGTACGAATGTCCTGACCAGAATTTGGGGGGAAAAGGGTTTCCGCGATGATTTGATCGAATTTGCATTTCCTTCCTCAAAATTTAATTGTTCAGTAATTGTATAATTGGAGTAAATTACTCGTTAGTTTGTAGCAGGATATTCGCAAGTAAATCTGCTTACGGGAAAAGGAGAAATGCGTTTTTGCGGAGAAAAACAAGGAAGTTTTAAGTATTTACTGCGCTGCTAAACTAATGTGGCAGGGTTTCAGATTTTAAATGAATTTATACACTATGGAGTTGTTTTATTGTAAAAATTTCAGTGCTAATCACATGTGAGAAAAAGAATGTCAATTGTTTATTTCTGATGAAGAAAAATCTACGGGATTCCGATGAGGCCATCGCTAATCAGTAATTCCGTCTTAATATTCCTTTTGCATTTGTTTAAGAATAAAATAAATGTGGTCGTTAAATGGTATAGGGATTTTGTTCTGAATGAATTGTATACATCACAGGATGGACTGATCGAAATGGATGTTATTTTCTTAAATTTTTATTTGATTTTTTAATGGAAACCTACAATTTACATCCATTTTTATAATTATTATTGTTGACGACCATTCCCTAACCAGAAAAATTCGATTAGCCGGGACTCGAGCCCGGGATCTTGGGGTTGGAGCGCTAGCAGACAAACTACTCCGCCAACGGATTTCTATGAATATCTTAAAATTTCGCCTCAATACTGGTTGAAACAGTGTGATTTGGCAGCTATATAAAAGTAGTCATGTGGATGTGTCCCCTTACCTCTCTTCCATACAGTTAAATTTTTTAAAATAATTCCAAACGTACTTTTATTTTCCACAATTTATTTAATCATGACCGATTTCGACCAAGACGATGACCTGAAAATGAGCGTCTTGGTCTAAACCTTTCGTGATTTAATAAATTTGTGGAAAATACGAAGAACGTTTGGAATTATTATGGCGTTCCACAATTTTGGGCCAGAACACCCGGTGTTTATAGCTAAGTTTTTGTAATTTCGGAGATATCTGTCAAGATAACCACTTCCGCCGCCTAATTCCTTAAATTCTGCGTTTAATCCAGTACTGTCGTTTGGGATACCAAAATACCTAACCCATTCTTCCTTGGGTGATTCATCTTCAGGCGCTTCGTTGAGTAATCAATGGTGAGGAAAGGATATACAACATGGTTACTAACAGGAGATCGAAGACGAAATGTTCTCAGAGGGTTTATCTGCCGCCTTTCTCATCAATCACAGCGACCGAAATCACTTTGCGGTCGTATCTTAGCCCGTCCATTTCAGAAATGGATGGATCGGTGCTATACTGATACTTATCTCATGTATTGACTTAGACGTTTTCAGAGCAATGCATTCAGCTGTTGGATCTAACATAATTTGAAAACGTTGTCAGAGCCATCTCGGTAATGTTGCGAGTTTGTTTCGATGAGTTTTATCCTCGTTTCCGAAGATGTTTAAAATCGATTTCTTTGTGTATACCGACATGACTGTAAGCTGAAATAGCGAATTATTTATGTGTTCATTCAATTGTCAAAGTTAGGTCCTATAGCAGCACATTTTGCGTAAAATTTACCTTGACTTAGTTTTATGTAGCTGTTAATTTTACTTTAAATCTTGTTTACCCGAATCTTTCGAAAATTATATCTTATGCGGGACTACGGATCCTAATTGATTCATAGGAAAAATACGTTTTTATCTTTTTAGTTATAAGCTCGTCTTACATTCTAAAAGCATATTGTACGCTTTCACTTTTTTCTAATTTTGTGCTCTAAACGCGAAGGGCCTGTCATAACGATCTGTGTTATCTGTTATAATGATACATTGCCGTAGCAGATCATCTATCATAGTAATAAGCTCACCATTCTATTTAATCGTAGTACAATATGTCGTTAAAATATCTAGCGATGCTGTCTTTACTATTATTGTAAACATGCATTGTACGATTGTATGTACCAGTTTTCTCCTCGTCTTCCTACAACTAAGCTGTTGGTTCTGTAATTTTAACAAATATAAAATAAAAATTCATGGAAAAAACAATAGAAAATGTATTGTACAAATCTCACTCACTGACCTTCTCTTGCAGTTTCTTCAGGTTCAAGTTTACTTAAGTTTTACAAGGAAAAGGGTTTAGTTGACTTGGGACTATATGCGTGCACCTAGGAAAATTCCCATGGAGAAACGGACATGAAAAAAGGTCTGACGGAACTTGGACTCGAACCCGGATCTCCTAATTGCCGGTTGGTAGCTCTATCCATTGAGATATTCCACCAGAACATCCCAGAGAAATGTTCTGGTGGAATATCTCAATGGATAGAGCAACCAACCGGCAATTGGGAGACCCGGGTTCGAGTCCCAGTTTCGTCAGACCTTTTTTCGTGACTGTTTTTCCTTGATTTAGTCAAGACTAAACTCTGGTTAAATGGTCTCAACTATAAGGATTTCAGTATGCAACAATCAGTGAGGTCCTCCAAAATATATCTCTTAGATTTACTTATGTTTCACATTCAAAAATTTCGTATTAAATATTGTATCGTATTTAAAATTATATTAAATTAAAAGTTATACTAATTTAAAATGACATAATGATAAATATTCTTCTCCTATTAATTTTAAGTGTTGATAAAATCATTTAGAAAGTGGATACTGCCGTTCGAAGAATAACGTTTCTTAAACCACTTAATTTATATACACTTCTACGCTCAGTGTGAAGATTATCCTTTAAGGAATCCAAAGTAAGCTTCGTGCATATGTTCAGTTCTTCGCAATGCATACCGTTCGTCGACACTTCAGTCGATTGAATACACGTAATGGCTGCAACGACTTCGGTTCCGCGCTCGAATGCGTTTCCCTTCAAGGCATATGTCTCTCCAGAGTATCGCAAATGAGGATAATTCATCCTCCGCTTGCGAAAGTGTGACACCGGCGGTTCTCCTATAAGGAGAATTGCGGAGAACTACATCTGGGGAAGCACGGCTCCTGTCTCGACTCCAAAAGGGGAGACGCAGAAATTTCGCATCGCCCAGGATGGAGAGCCATGTCCCACCTATCTAAAAACTGCACTGGGGAGAATTCATCAGTTTTGAAATATTTTATTTGTGTTCCAATGGTTTAGAGGAAAGGTTGAATGAAATAGGAAAGCGCGGGGTGGTTCGGAATGTGACGGAGATTGCTTTTGAAGAGAGGAAACGTTCTGGTTGGTGACACCTGCCGTGTTTTTGTCCCCAGTGTCTTTTTTCGCTTTTTTCCAAAATAGCTCTGCGTTGGAAAACTTCCGGCGTTCACGGTCCACGCCTCGAACGTATTATTTATGCTCTGCGGTCGTTGGAAATAGTTGTGTCTGTCCTACTTTTTGCCCGGTGTTGCTGAACTTACTTGTTGTTATCGATAGGCTTGTCGGTATTATTAGCGGTGGTGATAACACCCTCCTTCTTAGACGTTTTTCTACTTTGGATAGTTTTTTACCTATGTTTATCACGTGGGGCGTATTGAAGTTGTTGTAAAGCATCATTTTTTCGTTAAAATGTCACCAATTATCGGAAATTTCTTGTGGAAAGTTGCGGAGACGTCAATTTTTCTAGAAACGTAAGTACGCCCCTGCACTAAACTATAAATTTTCAAGAAACCATTGGTGGTATCATTAATCTATTAAACTACAAGTCTATTTGTAACATTGTGTTCGAATTGACGAAGAATGGTACACTATGTGTAGAACGGGATGTGCTTTTTAAAGGAAGTTAGTCCTTATCTGAGATAAAATATCACGGGAAAGCGTGCATATTCGAGAATTAGAGGTAATGTGGTACCTTGGTTAACGACGGTCATCCGTTCCAACATTGTCGTTGTTAACCGAAACCGTCGTTATCCAAGGCGCGATTTCCCATAACCATACTGCATGTAAAATATACAAATAAAATTCATTTAAATGTCATTAAATGTTGAACATATAATTTATCCAATTGTATTTGCAACAATTATATTATCATTAATAAAATGGATAGTCATAAAAGACTTTTTTGATTGTCAATATTCTTCAGATGGAATCGTAAACCAAAGACTGCGTCGTTATCCGAAACATTTTTCATCACAGCCACTCGTTGTTCACCGAGTACGTCGTTAAGTAAGGCTGTCGCTAACCAAGGTACTACAGAATATAATGACTTCGGATACTATCCGGTACACTGAGAGCATTCTTATGAGACACTGTTGTGCCGGTGCTCATCGGTTGGGAAGTCCTGCTATAGAAGACAATTTGTTCAGTAATTCGTTTAAGTGTAGCCATTGCGTATTTAGTGCGCTCCTTACCTATTGACCTTCCCAACTGGTGATCTCTCGACAAGGTAACAACGCAAGAAAGAGTGTAGCGTAGGCAATTAATGGGAAAACTACTAATAAATAAAATAATCCTTCGCCAGAGGCATCGTCAGTTTCACTTCTCGTAGAACGGCAGTTGTTTACCGTCTGCTGAAAGTGACCTTCGCCACGCTTACAAACCGATCCGCGAGGGTCGAGGGAACAAAAAATTTCAGGCCTTCCCCGCCTCAGTTGCAGCATCTTCAAAAGTTCGACGACCATCGAAAAAAAGCTTCGCCATTTCCCCGCCAAAGGGCGCGAATTTGTTCCAGGGCATCGAAGCGGAGACCGAAACAGAAAATCCGTTATTTTCACCGAACCGAACCGGAAGATTGAAATTCTTGAACCGGAACCGAAACCGAATGTTATTTATTAATATCGGTTCGAAGCGAAAATGTTTACTTAAGTGTAGATTAATGAGGCTACGAGGTAGCAGCGACTTTTAACTAATGCTTTACATTTAAATATACTATGTATGATATTTTGGTCAATAACTCTTTACTATTACAGGTTTTAGATGTTTTTAAAACACTTCTTTAGCCGTATATCGGCAGGCGGAACTCCCGTTCAGAGGCAAACGGGAAATTCCGGATTACCGATTTCTGGAAATCACCCTACGCGCATTTGGGAAACGAAGCTTCCATTCTCAAGGGTCTCTAAACAATAAAAAGTATTACAGCCTTTTAAGAGATCCTCTTAAGTTTTGAAAAGTTGCCATTTTAATTGTGAAATCATAGGAAATGCAAGTAACGTAGCACGGAAAAGCCAAGCGGCTGAATCCCGAGGATAGCAGTAAAAATAAGCGATATAACTGGGAATCGAACCAAAGTCTTCCACTTCCCGGGGACAGGTATTGTGGAGTACCTGCCCATAAAGTGGGAGACCTAGGTTCGAGTCCCAGTCACGTCACCTGTAAAGCTAATTTGATTAAATTGTTAAAACAAAATTTTTCGAAATGTCACAACATTTTAATAGACGGAGCGGAAAGGAACGAATCGAACCGGTTTGGCGGTAACCGGAACTGCCCGGAAATTTCGCGAAACCCGAAACGAAAAATATTATGGTTAGATGCCCTGATTTGAAATATCTTATGCGTTTTCCAGCACGATTTCCCAAAAATATAGTTTTACCTCGACCTTTGTGAGGGAGACTGTGTGTGCGGCTGTGTTTACCTCCCCGTCCCGCGGCGGTTCCCCTCACCGAATCCTCCTTCCCATCTGGCGTGTTGCCCACAACTTTTGACCTTCGCGTTAATAATATTCCGCCATTTTAGCGCTAACTGCCGCCGTCCTTTGTTTTGACTCTTACTTTTTTTCCGCTCGAAACCGATCGAAACAGCTTCGTGGATCATTTGCAGCGGTCAATCATTTTTTTCGTCGCAGATTTTGGGTGTAGTGGTTTGGCGGGTGAACATACATTGTCACCGGCTTTACTCCCGCCAAGGACTTTTATCCAGAAGTAATCCGGGAGTCTCTCGTTTGCATATAGCAGGGGTGGCGGATGAGGTAGTCGGAAGTGTCTTTTTCGATGAAATGAAAAACGTGCCGGACTATGTGGCGGCAATCCATAGTTTGAAATGCTAATGTTATAAAATAAATTGCGTCTTTATTTTGGGAGAAATTGAATGTTAATGAGATTCGAATGCTATAAAGAATGTTATGTATGTAATCACGTTATCGATGGAGGTGAGATTCGCGTACCAAAATAATTTTATGTAGGGAAACGAAGAGAACTGGAACCTGTAATTCCTGTTTGCTAAAGAAGTGATATAATAAATTAGAACGTAATGGATATTTTTTCAAATAGCTTCTACTCGGAGTTTTTTTTAATCTTGCGGAAAACCTGTGATTTTTGTAAACATTGAAAATAGGGAGTTCTCGGGAAGAGAAATGTGAAAGCATTCCAAGGCAAATAAAGCAGTTAAAATTTTATCAGTTCACCGCCCAAAACTCCAATTATAATCAGAACTGGATTCAAGCTTATTTTTATAATGTGTTCTAAGCGTTAGCTATATTAGCCCTCGTAGTCGGTGTACAGTGAGATTCCAATTAATCAATTATTTTATAAAAACTTCCGTTATTGGAATACAATCAAAGTTCATTTCTTTTTAAAGATACGGCGGATTAAAAGAGAAGATAAACTCTAGAGGTAAGGTATACTTTTTGTTTAAAACTAAGGTAATGATCGTTACCTTAGTTTTAAATAAAAATAAGATCCGTTGGATGGTAGAGGCCTTCATAGAGTGATAATCCATATTATAGTATTTGAAAAAAGAATATATTTGTTAAAATAGTACTATAGTAATATATAGTAAAGTATAGNGTTTTTTATGTAATACGAAAGATCATTAACGAAAGTCAAACATGACTCCATTATAAATAAAAAGAACACTAAAGAGTAAGTAAAAATAGTGTATTTTATAATTTCCGTGTATCCTTGCGAATTTGGATCTTTGGGAAGAAAATTGGCCTTTTCCCGCTATTTTCATGTAAAAAATCGGGAAAAAGATTTTACTATCACAAATATTTTTAAATTCGTTTCCTTGGCGGAATAGACAGCAATTTTAAGGTTTTTTTTTTGATTAGAGCCAGCGACGAATTTCAGCAATCCCAGGCCCTAGACGCAAGGATCACTCCGGGGCTCCAGGAAGAGATTGTTCATCTTAAAAAACAACAAAAAGTTCTTTTTGGTCCTCTCCCTTAAAGGCGAGGCCTTCAGCTTTCGCCTAATGGCAAATCCACCCCCGATTACAACTTAATATCGGCGCATTACTCATCCTTTCTTTCGATATACTTGGATTTCGTCTTACACTCGCTCCCTTTCACTTAAGAATAGCTAATTATAGTGGCAGCTGAGACCAAAGACACTAGTTGGACCGCAGTAGTGAGAAATGCGCGATATTTTTCACAAATGAGTCAACTTATTTCGGTGGTAGACCGTATTAAATGAGCTGCAAAAGGCGTCGTTGACGTGACATTGTCAACATAGGATTAGGTGGATGTTTGGCCTTGCTGTTATTTACCATTGTATTCCTGAAAACTCAAATTTAACAGTATTGAGCTTCAGGAATGTATCACATATGAGAAATAATGCGTATAATTTCATTCGATGAATGAAGGCTTTGGTAAAACTTCTGAGTATAATTAGTAATGCTTTATTTCTTAATCTACGCAATTCAGACGATGGGGCAGTTATGCTTTGGTACAAGTGCTAGATTATAGGATGATCTTGACTGAAGTTTTTTTCATCAATATATACATTTTATGTTATTCATTACAGAATTATCAAAGGATTCATTTTATTAAGAACAAAGGAGAACTGTTAAAATTATTATTGTTATGATTATTTTTATTATTATTGTTGTTATTATTGTTTGTGTATTTAATTGTGATGAAATATCGCTAAAATACGGCCTCCTCGATCCATAATATCTTGGTCATTAAAATTAACTTCATTTTGGTTTTTAACTGTACAAATTTATTCAACTGTGTGATTCAAGCTAAATAAATCTTGTTTCTGCAACTTAAATTGGCGCATTTCCATTGAAATGAAAAAGTATATCATTGAAACTGTTGTCTCGTGAAAGTTAACTAAGTATTTGTGTGGAAGTATCTTGTATTTAAGTAGTCAATATATATTTGTAGACCCATTTTGTTTGAGATCACGTTAGTCTATTCGTAGACGCCAAGAGGCAGCCTTCATGGTGATACTCTGGTTTGACCTTATCCTTGAGAAGAAGTCAGAAAAGTTTCTGGCACTTGGACAGTTTTTTTCCTAAGTTCCCATCAGGCTGACAATGGTGATTCCATGTTGAAAACTCGCTTCACGTTTTCTGTTTGCCCTGTCGTCGAACAGAACCTTATATTTTAACATTTCCAGCGGTCAGTTTGGAAGCTTAGTTGAACGAAACTCGCGGGCGATTCCTCCCACACTTTTCTCCAGACACACGCTCGCCCTCGTGTAAACATACGCATCCAGGTATACATACAGTTATAGCCCTATTTGGCACCCCGTGAAGGGAATCTATTTCGAGAGCCTACCTCCCGCAAATTCGAATTTTTCAGCGGCCTTTTAGCAATTATTTTAGGGAACCGTCTCAACTTTTTCTTCTGGCCGCCCATCGCCTTCAAGTTGGCGTCCCAACTAAGATTCCCTTCAAACCCTGTTACCCTTCTTTCGTTTTTCTTTCTGTTTTCCCGGATCTTTAAAAGTGGAAAAATGGTGGTAACGGAATAAAGTTCGATGTTGGGTGCTTAAGTAATCTAAATCTTTATTGCTCTTATTTTTGGCGCAAACGTAAAACATAGAAATTATTCATAACGTTAAAATGGAAAATCTATGATTTTTGCAGGAAATTTTTGTCAATAATTTATCCTTAACTGTTTCGAGTTCGGGTCTAAGGCACCTTGGATAATAATTGATTAGGTTCGCTTGGGAATGGGGCTTCGAAGTACCAACGGCCATTATAGGATTAAGCTGTATGAAGTATATCTAAATAATTAAGATGAGATTGTGCTCATAAATTAGTTTTTAAGATTCACATAAGATTTGAACTCCATATTGGTAGCCAAAGGCTAAACAGCGTGATATGTCTGATTAGTATTTGTTCAAATGGTAAATTTCTTCGCTGACGTTGAAAAATATGTCTATTTTAGTATGTTCTGCTATTCGTCGATATGTAGGTATTCTATATTGGAAGATTTATCCATTTAAAATTTTAAAAAATTAGTCAAACTCGTACTTTTCATCCAATGAATACTATATCGCGTTCCGATGAAAGAAGTACTCAGCAGTGAACTATCTTTAGAAATAATAATGATTCTGAATCGGAATTACTCTACTAAAATATTGTATCATTTTTGAAATATTTATGGAATATATTTATAATTA